>OX439043.1:67010321-67427821 GCA_949317995.1 Acholoe squamosa
TCAGAAACCAAAGTGTTAGGGTGATGCATGGCTGCTGCAATGTTCACTTATTCGCTGGTGCTGCATTTATGTGTTGTAATCATGGCTGGACATCTTTAGGTATTTCCTTGATTTCATGCATTTTCAAGTTCCAAAGACCATACATTCCTATACAAAAACTATATATATATATATATATATATATATATATATATATATATATATATATATATATATATATATATATATATATGTGGTCATTATTTATCAACAGGGGGGTGGGGGGTTTGAGGGGGGCGTAAAATTTTCAGACCCCTCCCGAGGGGGGGCTAAAAAAGTTTGGACCCCTCTTGAGGGGGGGCTTAAAAAATTTGCCCTCTTTTTAGCAAAAAAGCCCGCGCGCTACTATAGATCAAAGAGGGGCGCAAAAACTCTCCGCGCCACCTGCGCTGGGGGGGGGGGCACAAAAAATTTTGACTGCCGTCGAGGGGGGCGTAAAAAATTTTTCGCACGTCCGCGTGAAAACCCACCACCACCAACCCTGTTGATAAATAATGACCACTCCCTAAGGGGTTTAATTTCTACTCAAGTCACTCAAATCACTGTGTTAAAAAAAAAAGAAGTGATGTCTCACAATAAGATGAACCCTAAAATGATTAGACCAAAAATCAATCAATTGATCAAGCTTCCTACAATAATGAAAGCCAATGTATTATAGGACACACTATAATAAAAAAAGAAACAAAACTGGTTGTTGTTGAGACTTTTACCATAATACCTTTCTACATTTCACTGGCAGAGATTGAATGAGTGGCAGGAAGGGGTGGAGGGGGAGGTGAGGGGTAGTGATGAATGCTTCTCAGTGTGTTGTCACAAGGAAAAGGAATATTTATTTAGGATTTTAGTTACTTGTCTTTTGAGGCTTCTTGTATGTCACTTGTTTTGTAAGGAAAACATTGTAAGGTGATTTAGAAAAAGGAGCCAACCTGTGGGAATAAAGTGAAGGGTATGAATGTGAGGGTCACCTTGTTAACCTTTTCTGGACTGCATCTACTGAAGTGCCCCTATGCTCTTTACTTGTTGTAAAGCAACAATATAGTCCTGATTAGTTAGTAACTAATGCTGCATTTATCCATCGAGCCAGGACATCCTGAAATCGGATATACCGCTGAAGGCGGGGTTTCATTTTCCATAAAGACCACCTGCCAGTTGTGTACATTAATTCCCCGCACGTTGTCACCAACATGGAAGAAATTCCTCTTATGTATTCCACAATGAACCATTAAAATTCTTTTTTCTTTGTATTAATTGTCAGATCAATTTTCTATCATTTCAGCCATCATCACAACATCAATCGACCATGTTCGCTAATTCACCATCCGTGTTCTACGATTACGGTACAAGCCCGATTACGAGTGACCACAGTCTGCAGACAGACCTGCGCTTTCCATCTTCCCCAAACTCCCTCACTATGTATGATGGGGATGCAGACTTCCACCCCAGCTCTTTTGGTATGTACAGTTAACATTAAGCTCTCCCAGTCTTCTCTACTTTCAAGCCGTTTTAATAATCAGAAGGGTAATCAGATTTGACAATATGACCCTGATACCTGCTTCACTTGTGATGTCTTTGTATGGCAGCTCAAAAGGGTAAATGTTGAAGTATATATCCAAGTGTAAGGCGATAGAAAGCTTGAGGATATCTCTTATGTCATGATTTGAAAAAAAAACACCAGTGAAAGTATCGATGTGGCTGGATACCATTGTGGACTAAATGAAGGACAGAGAAAAATGTACTCTAGCAGAAAACACGTTGGTTGAAAACTTGGCGGGGGAAAAAAAAATCTTGTGGCTCTTCATGACTGCCCTACCAATTTGGGCTATTCTTGAGAAAAAGAGAGCATTTATAACTAGCCCCTGTCATCCTCTCTAGCCATATCTCTGTCTCTTCATCTCACCCAGCACATGGCAAAGGTAGAACTATTAAATGTACAGGTAGATCTTAAGTAGTTAAACTCATCCTCCGCCCTGTCACGTACACATCTAGAAAAAAATTTTGGATTGAAAAGCAAGGATCTTGTCATCAAGTTTGTATTTTCAAATTACACAGGCAGCGTTTGTAGCAACAACAGCTTTGTGGACACTGGTCAGCAGCCCCCAAATGAAGACTTTGACTTGAAGCCACAGTTTGAGTGTTCGGATAACGCCTTTCTGCACCAGTGCCTGGAGATTGCTGCGGATGGAGCGAGCGGTGGTAGTGGTCTCGTTGGGGAGGACTCCATCGGAGGAGTCCCCACAGAAGCCGGTCTGATGAAGATGGAGGACATATTCCAGGTATGTATGATTCTTTCACTCTTTTCATATTGGGCATTTACAAAAAAAATTATTTCTGTTAAAAGCACTTTACACACAAGCCATATATTGATAAAATACCATGAACAAAATTCTTGAATGTGTCAGACAATTACAGTTCTACCAAAACAAACCATTGACAACCATAGCAGTGCCTAGAAAATAAGTGACAATCACCCTGAATTTTGATGAAATTAGATCAGTTGGTAATTTAGGCTTGTATGTGAAATTAAATTTCAAATGTCAACTTAACCTCAGACTTAAGTCGTTGTGTTCAATTAACCTCTTTGTCTCTCTAGGTTGACCAGAAAGACGCTATTCAGGGCCCAACTTTGGCTGAGTTGAACTTTGACTCTGACTCTCTTTCTGTGTATGATGATGTTATGGAGAGAGAGTCGGAGCAGCAGAAACGTCTTGTGAGTGGTGGGTGTAACTTGTGGCAGCAGGCTATACTGCAGAGTATGGACAGTACCTTTAATGTACCGCAAGTGGTGTGTGGTGGCCAGAAACCGCCTATAAAGTTTACCACGTGCACGGTGACCAGCCCCACCAGCACTGCGGTAGACATGCGGATCTCGACCATGGAGACGGCCACTAAGCAGAGTTCTGTTACTGCAACTCACTCCACCCTGCCGCAGGCATTGTATGCTGTGACCGCAAAATTGTCACTGTTAACCGACAGTCAGTCGCCCGGGAAAGTAATGGGCACAGACTCCATGGTGGGGATGAACAATACCAGTGGTGGTTTCCTCAAGATGCCACCTGCTGCCACGCCCGTGCATGGCCAGAACACGCTGGGCGTGCTGGGGACGCTGGTGCCTCAGCAACCACCTCAGCAGCAGCTTATACAGCCTGGCGCCCTGGGTGGGGGGAAGATCATGAGTAGTGCCAACCCCACCAGTGGTGGCGGAATCCTGCCCATGGCTATGGACACCGAGGAGACCAAGTCCTCCCTCCAACGCCTCCTCACTGACCCGCTCCCATCCATGACCATCAAATCAGAGCCCGTGGACATCCCAATGACGACTGGCCCTGCCGTCGTCACCCCATCACAACACCCTCTATGGCACTCGGCACCAGCAGCCGTTGTCATTGCAGGGGCCACCCCCCGCGCACCCATGTCTCCCTTGTCCCCGCCAACCTCGGCTATCTCATCCCTGGGGCTGAGGGGAGCAGGGGGCCTGCCACTGAAGAGCAGTGTCAAACGTACGCGCACCCCGGAAATGGCGTCTTCAGCGCCAACGGGCGGGAAGCTGGCTTCCATGGAGCAGAAGTGGGAGGAGATCAAGCAGTTTATTTACGACGAGGAGGAGGCGAGTCTGAGGGAGGAGCAAGCAGCGGGACTACTAGAGCTGCAGCAGGCACGGCACGCTGGACAGCTGGCAACCTCACCACAGATACGGCACCACCGCCAACAACAGGAGCAAGAACAAGTGGCACTCACACCACCCAAGAGGATCAAAGTGGAACAGAAAGGTAAGCCATCATAGTCTAAGCTAGTGAGGTCTAAAGCCTCTAGACTTTGGGAGGGCCAGAGCATCACAAAAGTGAATTTTAGGGGATGGGTGAAATCTGGTGTCACCAGTGTTAAATTATGAATGTTTCAGGGAGTTTTGGATGTGCCCCTATTCTAAAGGTAAGGTTTTACAATTTAGACATTATTACCTAATTTCTGAGGTCAATATATGGCATATGCATCCATGGAGAGTCTCTGTGTCCATGTCCCCTGCTGACAGCAGGATCTATCATGTCTCTGTTGGCATAGACAGTTGTCTCCTTCTGACAGCAGGATCTATCATGTCTCTGTTGGCATAGACAGTTGTCTCCTTCTGACAGCAGGATCCATCATGTCTCTGTGGCCATAGACAGTTGTCTCCTTCTGACAGCAGGGTCTATTATGTCTCTGTGGCCATAGACAGTTGTCTCCTTCTGACAGCAGGATCTATCATGTCTCTGTTGGCATAGACAGTTGTCTCCTTCTGACAGCAGGATCTATCATGTCTCTGTGGCCATAGACAGTTGTCTCCTTCTGACAGCAGGCTCTATCATGTCTCTGTTGTCATAGACAGTTGTCTCCTGCTGACAGCAGGATCTATCATGTCTCTGTGGCCATGGACAGATATAACTTGACAGTATTATACCCCCATGGTCTGGGTAGGAGAACATGGGGAAGGGGGCTAGGTGTTCAAATTATCTCCACATTTGTTTACAAATGATACTGCAGTCATGTGATTCTTGTTAGGCAATAACTCTTAAAGTGGTCCTTCATTGAGCAAATTTCACATTACTAGGACTAGAACCTCTTAGGTTCTAGTCCTAGTTAATTGGCCTTAAGAAATGAGGGGTGTCCCTTTGAATAGAATAGATGTGCCAAAACATGGTAAAGAATACATTTCAAACTGAGGAAGTGCCAAGATGGTGGAACCAGTAGCTAGTTCCCTGAAAGCAAGTGCAATAAGGACATGCCCTGGGAACATGCCCTAACTCAGTGTGATAGTAGCATAGATATATTTTCTTGATAATGTATGCATTATACATATCACTATCACACAGTCAGATGACTTCAGATATACTTATAGCAGCTGATAATGAAAACTTTGTGAACGAATAACATTAGACTAGGTGCGCCTTATGGGTTTTCTCTTAAATGCGAGGTACTACGGTAGTTCGCTATTCACACGTCTTAACAGTCTAGTGTTTACTTCAATGTAATGGGAAACTACTTTGTACTGCAGAGTTAATCTTTCCCCAGGGTCCTACCCTCTCCTAAAATGTGTTCACGGTTAGAAAACTGTTCCCAGCTTTCTCTATTAGCTTCTGAGGCTCTGTACTGAAAGATCTTGTAGTAATGAGTTACTGCATGTCTCCTGTTGTCTTGGCTGCTACCATCCCTCCTTTTATTTGTAGAGATTTGCAGTTGTTCTAATTTAGAATTTTACCCACTGACAGGGGGGAAATCCAATGACAAAATACTGATTTTCTGAAATGTAAACCCAAAAAAGGGTGGTTCATGATCTTTTGAGAACTTGCCTACTTGTCCTGTATACGACTTTCAATACCAATATCTGTCCCTGTTCTTGGAGCTCCTTATCAGATATCCGCCACCTTCATTTATCTGACCCCAGTTTTGTAGAACAATGGGTGCTATCACTAATATGGTGTGAATAGGGGAGCCCCCCACCTCTTGTCCTAGTATCTGGAAGATAAGCTACTTTGTATACTAACAAAAGAATTTTATATGGGTGGTTGGGTTGGAAGACCTAGTCAAGTGCCCAGAGCAGTACACATGTATATTGAACCCTGTTTAGAAACATTGACTTCCTTTACCTTAAAAGACTTGCATCAAATTATGGGGACCAAGAAGAAGTGACTGTGTTTGTGTGTGCATGCATGTGTGCAGAATGGTTGTGAGTAATGTGCTAAAATGTATCAAAGTACCAAAATAATTCACATGGCAAAAGTTGAAGCATGAAATCTACACGCATAGCATCTGTCCATTATCAGACTATATTGATATCTGGATGTATGTCAATATGTGAATTCGATAGGTTTTATCTGCCTTGCCTGAACTGAATGGGGAGCAGGAAATTTAACCCTGATGAATATTCAACTAATTTTATTGAGGTAGGGGAACTCAGATTTGATTTTTTTTTCAGTCACAATCCTGAGGAATTAACACATCAGTTGACATTATAAAAAAAAAAAAAAAAAAGACATTATAAAACCTGTCTTATGCAAACCTCTCCCATAAGCTGACAATTATTTAGAGAATAGACAACGACATTCTTCACAGTCAGGGATGTAAGTCTTCAGGTTTTATCAGGATTTCCTGATTTCTGAAATTTTTGACTGATGTTTATTTTCCTTATACAAATGGTAAAGAGGGTTTTTTGGAAGAATAGAAAGCTTTTATATCAAGTAAATGTATGGCTTCCTGATTTTTGCCCATTCCTGACTTACATCCCTGTTCACATCGAGACTCTCTGTTGGACTATGGGCATTTTCGCGGGACCCAACCCGGTCGACCGGGTGACTTGATCTGGTACATCCGGGGTTTAGCTGTGGTGTATGCCCGATGGGTACAGCCGGTCGACCGGGTTAACCGGATCGGGGCACGCGAAAATGCCCCAAAACGCACGATGGTCAAGGTTTCTTCATAATGCCCGAGACAAGAGAGTCAAGATGTGAAGAATGAGTTGTCTACTGTCTTTATAAAACATGTCATCATTTGTACTACACTGGCCTAAAGGTCTAAAGCCTACGATACCCCACAGGATTGATGGACAAGCCGTGACCTTGCTCAGGCATGCACTGTACTCCTATAATGCACTCAAGGTCACTTCTATCATGCAGCAGTGCATGGGCTACTGTTTTATAAAATGAAACAATTTTATAAGGCTTTCTCTAAGCACTATACGATGAATACCATAAAACTCTGCACATGAGCCGCACCAATATCACACATTACAATTGTAGATGGCTTTGATAATTGTAGACATTTTTTATAATCAACGGATTTTCAAAATTCTAAACCTATGGGAAGCTAAGGGCTCCTCTCATAAGCCATGGCTTACGCTATACAAAAAATAACCTGAAGGTTTTTCCAGTGCAAGTAGAAAATTCAAATTCTGGTTTCCCCTCCACCCACAGATCCTGCCTTCACTATTAAGGAGGAGGTGGTTTCTGGTGATGAGGACAATGACAACGATAGCGACGCTGAGGATAGTGATGACGGGGGCGAGAGCGTCATCGGTCGGGATCAGGATGACAACTCTGACGCTGGTATAGACAGCATAATTCTTGAGCTTGATGTTTATGGGCAACATTCACAAATCATGGATCATGGCTTTTATCTCCCAGTGTTGTTCTCTACCGATATTCAAAAATACCTTGTCACAGCCTTTCACTTAAAATATATGTTACCACGTCCAACTCCTAGCCCATGACAGCATTTGTAAATGTTCCTCCAATCATATGGTACAAGTAAATATCAGATGTCAATAAAATAGCTTTAAGTTATTGCTACACAAATTTTAAAGAGTGTCAAAAGTCAGCAGTGATTAGCAATGAAATCAAAGCACTCTTTAAATGATATTCTTCATGCATTTAATATCTTTCTGAAAAAGGTTAATCTAAATAAAGAATTTGCCTTTTGTAAAAAATTATAATGTTTTACCCAATGTATCTCAAATATTTCAAAACTACACTCAATCATGACTTACTAAGAATAGTATTGAACAAAATGCCATGCACATTGCAGAGTCTGACAGTCAGTTCTCACTGCTGGATGAAAATCCAGGTAGTAGTAAGGGTCCACCACGGTATTTCTGGATGTACAACACTCAATCGAAGGGCCCCAAGGGGAAGCGCCTCTGTAAGGCTGTCAGTACTGCTGACCCATACACACTAGGAGACTTTGAGGACCCTGTATTTGACCCAGGTTAGTATGCAATTATAAAATTTGCTATGGATTTGCTTGTTTTTGTAAGGCCTGACTTCAGTAAACAATACTAAATTAATGAAAAAGTAGCATGTATGCTGAACTGCCAGTGACATGAATTATGATATTGATATCTATAGAGTGTTAGTCAGGACAGCTATAAACATCTGCTTTGAGGGGGTAATTAGAAATTGTTAGATAAGTGTTTTTCTACAGTGGCCTTATGTATAAGGTCATGTGTATAGTGTCATTGTCAACAACCCCACCCCACTTTGTTTTGCATAAAACCCTAAAAAAAAGCCTCTGTGAAGGGACTTCAGTTGTACTTCTCTAGTTTTCACCACCTTTGATAATCTTCCAATCAACAGAGTTGAATCAGACACAATATAAACACAACGGTAAGGCGAGGCGTGGTGACGGCAATGATATCACACCTAGCCCACAGAAGCTGTATGCGTTGGGGAATGAGCTGAAGAAACTTAATAACACCATCAATGACCTGACCCCAGTCAGCGAGTTGCCCTCAGGTGCCCGCTCCAAGTCACGCAAGGAAAAGAACAAACTTGCATCAAGGTAAGTCTTGAATTTCATATCATGCATACATTTTGAAAGTGATTGCTGCGACAAATCATTCTTTCAATTCTGAAATATGTATACCGGACTAGAAAAAGCTATTTCTCGGGTAATTTTTCTGCTTAATTACTGGCTTTCTAAATGGGGATAAAAAAGCATATCCATCCCTTTCCATTACCCTGTGTGTTCTGGGTGGGTATTGTCCACAAAGTACATCATCTGTGGCTATCTGCAGCTAGCAAAAGGATTTACCACATCTGTGTGTCCATGGACAGTCATCTGTTGCTGACAGTAGGATTTGTCATGTCTATGGCTCCATGGACAGTTGTTTCATGCTGAAAGCAGGGGCTTTCCTGTCTTTGGCCATGGACAGCTGTCTCTGGCTAGCAGCAGGATGTTATCATGCCCCTCACACTTATTATACATCAGACATCATCTGTTTACAAATGATACCTGCTATTACATCTGTATATGATTCTTGTAATTCTTTTGCAGGGCATGCCGTTTGAAGAAGAAGGCTCAGCATGAAGCCAATAAAGTGAAGCTCTACGGATTAGAGAAAGAACACCGTAAGTACACCCTCCATTCAGAAACAATGCAGCACCTAATGTATATGGCCCATTAGGAATGTCAATGCAGCATACAAGCCTGCTGCCTCCCTCTATCTAGATGCATTACTAACCATGTCAATCTTTTAAAACTATACAAAGACTACCCAATGAAAATAGAGTATAGATCTCTTGTAACAATTTGAGGGCTAAAAAACAGAGAAAGTCTAAAATCACATTGCTATTATTAGGGAAAGATAACTGAGAAAGTCTTAACATTGTTTTTACACCTCCAGCTTGAATTCTCAGAATGAACCCATATTCATGTCATATCTGCCACATAGAAGAAATCCTCCTGTACCTTGGTAGCATGCCACTAGTGATCTCAGGTCATGTGACCTCCCAGTGACGTCATAATATGGTTCCAAGTACTGGCAGTGCTATGTTGGTGCTGCTGTGGTATGGATTCCTAGAAGTGACAGGAATATGTTTCTACTTCTGGGTATAACCCCATTAACTAACAATAGACTTGGTAGGAATAACAGTTGACAAATAAAAGTCAATATTGGTAATGGGAGATGGGGGATTGAATATGAGGTTGGATCATGGTTAACCATAAGAGAAATTCATCACCCAGTCTTTGTTAGCTTCTGGATTTAGTGAGGACATTATGCATAGGATTCTAAGGAAAAAGCAATCAACATAACAAAGCAGGAGGTGTTAGAGGCTTTTTAGGGGATATAATAAGATGTTTGCTAAACTAATTCTGATAAAAATGTTAATTAGATACTCTTTATCACTGTAAAAGTATACCATTTTCCCATTGTACAGATGATCTGCTGACTGTACTGACTGAGATCAGGGAGAAGGTTTTTAAGATGGTGCGCGAAAGGAATCCCGGGGTGAAGGAGGAAGAGGCACTCTCACCTAAACTAGAGCGACTCATGAAAGTCCACCTTAGTAAGTTTAATTTTCAGTTGAATCAACATGTGTTGAAAGTGTTGGGATTCATGAACCATTAAACTGGTGCCACTATACTGACTTTTATAAGCAGATGCCACTTATGAATTTGAATGAGACTTTACCAGTGTTGTGCTTGTATAAGACAGGTGCTTATTCAAGATGAGGAATTAGTGCATTAATTTCAATCCCTCTAAAATTTCCAGTATGTATTTAAAGGCCTGACACCATTTAAGTATACATCTTTTAGAATCAGACAGTGCCTCTAGTACAGAAGAGAAATTATTGAACTGGTCTATGGAATTTTGTTTTTGAAAAAGTTCTAGGGGATTCCATTGAAAATAATTGGCAAGCAAATTTCCTTTTCATTTCTTTTTTGGCAAAGTGTCAATACACATTTGTCTCCTGCTGACCGCAGGATTTTAAGGTGGGTCGCTACCATTGAATCAAAGTTCTTAGGTTTTCGTAATTTTTCTCTCAGAGGTAGCAAAATCATCTAGAATCAATATATGAAAAGAAAAGTAGGGGGTCCCATGCTGCTTTTTTTTTATATTGAATTTTGAAAAATAAAAGTATTTCCATTTTCACTTAAAATCAGAAAAAAATGACTAACATTTGAGAGTTTTTTCTTTCACAACTATCAAACACAAATATGAAAACTCACATGGTGAACGTTCTAATCTCCTTATTTATCATGAATTTTTCTTTTTTCTCCAATTACAAGGCATTATGGGTAAATCTATCACGTTTTGGCAAAAAGGGGGCTAAATTTCCTATTATTTTATAATAAAAACGATTAGATCACCTATTTCTAGATCCTAGATTTTTCGTAAACATTTTTGACATATTGTTCAGATAATTTGCCTTTAAATAAAAGTAATTTTGATGTGGGGTCCCATGCATAATTTTGGAGTTTTGGCCATTTGAAAAGTATTGGAAATACTGAAGATAATCCAAATTCAAAGCATTGCATGATGGGTAAAATATATAAATCTGTGGCAAAACATTGTTTCATTATATGCCCTCAATCATTGTGAGCAGCATATCATGTTAAAAGCATCCTCTAAGTAGTATGAGGGGTGTAATTGTAAGGTCCAAAAGAATGTCAGAGAATGAAGAAAATAATTGAGATGTAAATATGCAAAAAATTTAAATTGTCATAAAATGAACAATTTTGACCGGAATCCCCCAATTTTTTTTGTAGACATTTAAGGCATATATAGGTATATGCCTACCAAAATTGATTTAATTCTGAATAAAATAACCCATATGTGCAGAAACCTGTGCAGAAGGCTCAATTTCAATGCTAGCGACCCACCTTAAGTCCATGCTTCCAGGGACAGTTATCTGCTGTTGCCAGTAGGATTTATCATGTCTGTGGTCATGGACAGTTGTTTCCTGCTGACAGCAGGATTTATCATGTCTCTGCTTACATAGACAGTTGTCTCCTGCTGACAGCAGGATTCATCATGTCTCTGTGGCCATGGACAGTTCTCTCCTGCTGACAGCAGGATTTATCATGTCTCTGTGGTCATAGACAGTTGTCTCCTGCTGACAGCAGGATTTATCATGTCTGTGACCATGGTCTCCTGCTGACAGCAGGATATTATCATGCTCCTCACACTTTTCATACATTAGTCTACTGGTCTCCACATCTGAGTACGAATGACACCTACTATGGGATACTTGCCAGAAATCTAAACAAACATTTTAAAAGTAGAAAACTGGCAAGACAAATCTAAGGTGAAAAACCTTTCATTGGAAAGGCAAACAAACCTATTGTAGTCCCAAGAATATGGTGCATAAAATCTGAAGACCCTGAATCTGAATGTTTTTCTGGCCTCAAGGTAGTTTATTGAAGTTTTAGCAATGTATGCTTTTTCCTCTCTCCACAGCTCACATGATTGCTGGACACACTGCGGATTATGTCAACTCCGTTCTCGCCAAGGTTGTTAGTGGTGATCCGAAAGGTGGCCTTGCCCTGTAAGTCACCTTATAACCTACACACCACCCAAGATGCATTGCTGCTTGGGGACAGATTGCTGAGATGTAACTTTTCGAGGAGTTCTAGACATAGACTGGAAAAACAAGGCCTCTGGAGATAAGAAAGGCTGCTACCTGTAGATAGCTAGGATGGTAGCCCCGTATTGGCAAGATGTATAGGACATGGTGCATATAACAGCATATATATACACATAGTAATATTGGACCTGCATATATAACCCTGATATATGTATATATACACGTAGACACAAGACACGAGAAGGATTTAGTACATGCCAAAAGTCACTTGAAGCCTAGAGTTTGTGAAATAGTGCGCTACTTTGTCAGAACTGGGTTGAGCTATTGGTGGTCAGTGTGTGTCACCGTAGTATACATATTTAGGCCCCAACTGTGTCTGATGAACTATACCACATCACAGTCTTACTATTACTTCATCTACTCTTCATCGATTATATCTTATTTACCAAGATGTGTATATCAACGCATCTGAACTTATATAACCGGAATACAGATTCATCCCCACAAACCGCACACATATATACACATGCAGATATGCCTCTGGGTTAAATGCCCATAAAGGTACCTATACGCTGACATATATCCCATATACTGACAGTGCCGATCGTGCTGCTCCTATTCAAGTAGTGGGCACATGTGAAACTAGCTGTGATGAGAGAAACTGAATGAAATTTTTAGCCAAAACAGACCTGCGACCTCCTTTTTTGCCAGCGACCTCTGGTGAAGAGCAGAGATCAGGGGAAAGTGCAGCGGAAAAGGACAGCGCTATATACATATATATCTAACACGGTTGTCATAGTGAAGGTGATGGACAGAGGGTGTATCCATGGTATCTAAGTTTTGCCATGGCAACCATGTTGAACAATGCTCGCGGCCTCAAACTGGACAACCATGATCAAACCGATCTTAAACTGACCTTAGACGAGGAATTTTCATACCCCCAAGTAAAGCAATTTTTTTTCAGAGAAAAGCAAGATGATTCAAGCTAAGAGAAGACTAGACTTCCTCCTTAAACACACCATCCTCAGCGCAGGGATTGCTCCACATGGGATTTTGTTGATGTTACTGCCTTGTATTGTATCGGGTGATTGTCCTCCATTTGTGGTGTCTAACCTGTTTAGTGTATGGTATTTATAATATATACAGATGTAAATGTATACTGCACTTGTACACTTGTAGCTGTTGTTAGTCTGAAACCTTCAATGCTTACAAGGAACGACAGCAGATATTGGAGAAAGGGCTTTTGTGAAATACTCGTTAATACCGAGAGACATTTCTGTATATTGTAACATGTTGCAATCCACGTTTTCTTATCCGTGGTTTGTGAAAATGGTCTTTCCACCCATCCCTCACAAAAGGTATTACCTGTATAACTTTACTTGACAGTTACTATGGTTATGTCTTTTCTTTCAAAGCATGTGATGGAAGACTATATAGTGTTTAAATCTGCCAGGTATATTCTAAACTTTAGTGTATACTATTTTCTTGCCAATCATTCAACTTTGTAACATTATAGTGCATTATTTCTGTGTCAGAATATTTCTTGTAGCATCTGCACATGTGTATTTTCTAAATAAGATTAGTGCATGTGATTTATTGTAAAAAAACACACAAAAACAGTCATACACAAAATAATAGTAATGAATTGAGTAGGAGAGACAAAATAAAATGGCTTTATTTAGATTTTTTCAGACGTATAGGGTTATACTTTTCCAAAATGAGTGTATCATATAAATTAGTATATACTTAAGCATTAGCAATGATACATAAGAAATCTGAGCTAAATCCAGATGCAATTACTTCTCGTCCTTTGCTCATTCTTCATTGGTAATAGGTTCACAGCTTTCCCTCCAGCTTTAGTGGCTGTGCTCCTCCAAATGTGGCCTTTCCTTAAAGTTAGCTCCAATATTGGGCTTCAGTCTATTTCTTGTGAGGCCATATTTTCTCCGCCCAATATGTACATAATTTTGTGTGGTACTCAGAGCCTGTGGGGAAAAGTTCTTTTGGAATCATTCTTGACTTTCGCATTAGCCCTAAATGGTGTAGTTGAACTTTTCAGTAGTGTTTATGAATGCGCGTGTGTGTTTGTGAATTATATTGCGGCTTATATCTGCTATAGGTTGAAGGTATATAGTCCTCATGGCCCATCCAGTGCTTAAATCATGGTTTAGCCACATATATGAATAATAAACTGGCGCTGTCAGTGCTTAATGGTAGTTGGTAGGCAGAGAATATGTTATTCAAGTGTCTTTAGTTGTCAGTATATGATTTGAAATTTATTTACATGAAGGATAGTGTATGGAGAGAAAAAGCAAATAGTTTGTGGCAGGCTTATTGCCATGTTACGAGAATTTTCAACTCGTGATATGTGGGATACCCTTCAGAAATGACAATTGATATAGAGTAGAAGTAGGCATCTTTGTGTGTATAATTGGTGATGCAGGGTAATAGGATAAAGCTAATCTGAAATGTAGGTAATATTTCTTTTTTCTGCTTCATGCACTGAGAAGATGGAGATAGGCTTGTCTAGCTATAAAGAATGCGCACAGAAGATTATTAGAACACGAAGATGAAACAACTGTTTGGACAAACCCATAAGAGAGGGAAGCTTGTTTTTTCAGACAGCACCACTGATTTCCGTGTTCCTAAGTGAAAGGGTTGTTGCTCCACCAAAGGGGCCAAAGAGGAAAACATTGTTGCAATGAAATCTAGTGTTTGATTAGTTTACTAGAGAACACATCTTCAGCCTAGGTGGTAGTTGTCTCCAATTTCCCAAACAGACATTTCGAGTGCACAGACTATTTTTGGGATTAAAATCTGCCTCTGGATGTGTATCTGCAAGCCATCTTGTTCTAAGCTTGAACCTTTGCCTTAACACTACAGAGAATTTCGCATATCTCTTGGATTAGCTTCCATCTTGATTCTTTAGCTGGTTATGGCTGAGAATAAAGCTAATTTGTCTTGGTTGGGATCCTAAGGAAGGTATCTATGCTATAGTGTTCTGTATATATTTTACTTCTCGACACAAACATAAGGATGCTGAGAAGTTGTATCATTTAAACAGTTACGTTGATATTCCAGAATGTCGGACAGGTATTAAAAGAGAGGTATATAAAGAAGGGATATTTGTTCAAAAACGTACACCATACTAATCTAGTTGTAGTCTTATCTTGTCATCACATTAGTTATATACACTTATATACCATGTATCAAAAACACATCTAGATAAAAAGTTGCCAGCATATAGAGCTAAAACCCCCATATCTAATTAAGTATCTTGTGGTGGATATATATCAAGGACATTATATGTATATAGTGTTGTTTTTTTCCTGTGCATTTTGACATATAAAGAAACATACAGAGGCACATTTATATAATGCCAAATGTTGAGGATTCATATTTCAAGACTAATCATTATATCTCATAGAACAGTCAATAGAGGTAAAATCCCTTTCTTGTGTTGATTTGGATTAAATTATCACTGGAAAACTGAAGGGGAAAAAATATATCTGTTATAGGTAAGTCTTGGACATACTCTGTGATATGGGCCGCATGCCTCACTTAAACATTGTTAAAAAGCACAAAGATGAAATACTGCAGCTCTTGTTGATACAAAGACATTTGCCATTTTCTGTTTTGTTTGTATAGACATCTCTGTTAAAGAGTTGTGTTTAACCCTTGTGTGTTCCATGTTCAGTCATTAACTAATTCTGTTAAGCCTTGGCCCAACTAGATAATTGTTATTAACTTGCAACTAACTACAGTCTTCTCTTGGTAACTTTATACCTGTTAAGGGTTCACTCTATGTAAATGGACATTATATTTCATGCTATAAGTGATTGTATCGTTTCCCAGATGCAAGAGAAAAATGAAAATACAGAAGACACTGGAATTTGAAGAAGAAAGAAAATATATCTTTTAGAAGGTTGGGCCCTGCCAAGTGGAATATGCATTACTAACATTGAATATCAGTATATTCTATTTTATTCAAAAGGTGTGGTTATGTTTACAGAATTCAAAATTATATTTTTAAGCTATTGGGTGTTTTCTATTGATTAAACAACAGCATTCACATTAACCATGTGCCTCTGTATTCTCAACTATATAAGATGTGTATATTAAAATATATATGTGTGATTCATACAATTGAAATGCTGCTTTACCGGTCCTACTATAATCTATACCATCATATATATCTGTCGTTTAGAAGTATTTTCCTTGTCTTGGTTTGTTGAAATTCCTAGTCTATGTACTTCATGTCTGCAATGTTCTTTCTAAATGATAACATTATCTGCAGCTTCTTCACCTTAAAAATACACAGACTTTTCTGCTGTGATTAAACTTATTATAGCAAATTTGTCCTATTGTATGACGCACATTGGTTCATAGGTAGACATTTAACTGGTAATAAACAATAGAGGTTTAATCAATGTAGAATCCTAGTGAAAAGATGAATATTTTAATCACACTTAGTGTAGACAATGCAAAAATGTTGGCTTAATGTTAAATCACACCATGTGCTCCACTAAATAGAATACATCGTAATCTCCCGCGTATAAGGCGCATCTTATACGGGTTTTTTTAGTTCTCATTGCATCCACAAGGGGGACTCCAAGACCTTTCTTTTGATATGTTACATGTCCCCTTAGCCATAACAGGATATATGGGGGCCCAGGGGGGGCCCAAGTTACACATAGGTCTTTGAATTTTGAAAATTCATTCTGTAGAACCAAAGTTATGAATTTTTTCATTTTGTTGAGAATTTTCCAAAACTCTAGGTGCACCTTATACGCTGGCTGCGCCTTATACGCGGGAGATTACGGTATATACCAATTCATGGGTTTAATAAAAATTTGCCTTTTAAAAGTCCATCCATTTGAAACAACTAATGACAGATCTGCATGAAACAGAATGAGCTGAAGGATTTTTGTAACAATTTTAAATAATTCCCATTAATTGTTGATTCACAGAAATTGATAATTTCATTAGAGTAATATCACTAGAAACAAATGCACATAGTCACACATTACTGAATTATATAATCCAAGGTGATAGTATATACATGTATATTACCTGCATTAAGCACCCAATCATAGTCATGTCTCTCGAAGTATTGTTGAAAATGTTTGTACAATACTAGAAATGAGGCAAAATGCCTGTCAAAGTTTAAGATCTTGAAATAATTTTCTTTGTAAGCATGTCTGTTCAAAAAATGTACATTGTCAAGCAGTAACCTAGGAGATAAGCAAAGTTTGGTCAGATTGATTAAGAACAGACTGCATGGTCTTCTGATTCAGATTTTCTGACCGCCATGTCTATCATGATTAAATACAGGGTGTGTAACAATGCGTCAGCTGGGTGTACTCGGAAATCAAGCCGACAGAATCCCTTACCATATTTATATCGGCAGAATGCAGTCCTGTTCAATGGTTGCACCAGTCGCATGTCGTTCTCAGAGTGATGGACGATGTGTTTGCAATTTCTAAGAAGACTGTCCTTTCAGGGTACATATAGGTTGTGTGAGATACAGAGTACTAATTGCATGTATTGTGTCGTTAAAGTACCTACCATATTGGCCCGTTTTAAGTGCCGGGGTATCGAATAAGCACGTGGGGTAGGAGGGTGCTCAAATCAATCTTAAGCATGAAAAACTGTATCTCATAAAAGCGCCAGTCTCATATAAAGGCCGGGAATAGAGGAATATTGAAATCTAAAAGCGCCAGTATGGTATGTATCGCCACGTTGGGACTATTGTGCAGACAGTATCAGACATGTCCACCTGCTTGAACCATTGCTCTATTGTTTTGGGGAGGTATATTCCTCTCCCCAAATCTTCATTCACTTCTAGGGCAGGAAAGTTGACAAGACAGAGAGGTGAAGGTCACGATAATTCTTTCTGAGGTCATTGGTTGAAAACGAGGCCAGATTTTTGCACTCAGGGTCTGTTATGGCATTAGTGTTGTTATGGTAATGGTTGCTATGGTATCATCATTACATTAGCATTATCATGGTGATGGTTGCTATGGCGACACGGTTGGCGTCTTCTCAGCCCAGCACGGGTTGTTAACATTATTTGGACTGTTACTGAAATGACTGTGATAGAAAGGTGATAAATATACATAAACTAACCCAAACTGACACATATATAGATAAAACAAAGAGACATCTGATTGAAAATATACAAAGATCTTTGAATTAAACTCACAGAACAGTCAATTTGCAGAATTTTCATGTAATGCATGTTGTGGAAGTCCAGAATTTAATAGTAAGCAGAACATGCAAATAGACAGGACTTCACTTACAAAAGAATTATTTCCTGTTACTATACTGTCCTATTTAGATAGTTTCTACCCTATTATATATTTAGATGAGGTAATGTTAGGTATAATCTGGAGTAGGTCTATGTTATAGATATCTACCCAGTAACTAGATGCCAGGAATGCATTTATCTTAGGTAGAGGCTAGCTAGCAATAGGTAGGGTAAGACTTGGCAGGTAGGTGCTCAGTGGTGGTGTGGTTTGTGCCTATACATGGGTAAAAAGTGACAGTCCTGACCTTTACGATGCAAGACTGACGCTTGTGATGCAAAGGTTTTTAAAAATTGATGGATGGCAAAATTGTCAAAAGTTCCCAAAAACATTGACATTTATGTCAATGTACTGGGAACTATATATACATTAAAAGTGACGGAACGACGCTCCATCCTTGATAAAAGTGACAGGTCGACGTCCTGAAAATTCTCAGTACCCATGTATAGGCATTGCTTTATCATTGCCCATAACATTTCTTATGCCTATATGTCAAAAGGAGTAACCAAAATGACACCTGTGGAAGAAACCACTAAGCATGTATCACAGTAGGCTAGGTTATGGTGAACCCAAAAGTGCTTGTTTAATCACTTTATCATTTCAAATGACAGCGAAAGGCTAGAAAGTGTTTGTTACACTTTATTGTCTATGTAATGTAAATAATGATTAGTTAATTGTCTAATCAGTCGTCCTTAAATATGGGGGGGGGGAAACCTTGGGATAAAACAGAATGATCAAATAACACTTTTTGCTTGAAATGATGGTTAAGTATGCCTTGCCAAACACATTTTAAGGGAATATAGCTATTCATGTATCCCAGTAATTGAAAGGTCCATCATAGACCTATTTCATTAGACTTGTTTCTGCAATAAACTATAAATATATTTTGTAAATCACTTTGAAGGAAGAAGAGCAGAGGGATACAAGTGTGTTAAATGGATGATGTGATGGGAAGCCGGACAGCCCCTATCCCCGACCTTTGTGATACATAAGGGTAGTCAACTGTCCAAAGTAGGTTTCCATATATGATAAGATAATCAGTATTATTCTCCATTTGTAGTGACAAAACATATCTTCTCTTATACTAACAATGGTTTCGCTTTGCGTCGAAACCAGGGCCACTGACATGTCTCTGCAAGAAACAATGCGATTCGATTTCAAACTTTTTGTTTGCCAATCTAAACTGTGATACATGTCTTTGTGTTTCATAACAAAATGATTTTTCTCTGTGTGTGTCTCACTACGTTGTACATAGGGGTTCTAAAAGAGCACATATTTTGTAGACACAGACAAAGGCTCACTGTTTAGACCTGCAAAAGAGAAGAGGTGCAAGTTTCTTATAACTTTCTGTTAATTAGGGGTCTCCCTGTTTTGTTGAGTTCTGAGTCTCTTTGACTTGCATTGGCATGGTAGTGGCGATATTGCAAAGTTATTGAGTGTTGTATATTTAACCACAGGAGCGCAGCTAGTATCCAAGGATACCCATGATAGACTGTATCATATATTGTAAGGGGAGGTTGAGGTCCTTGTCTTATTATAATATAAATAGTGGGCCAACAGAGTCAGCAGCACAGGCTGACTTTATGTAAAGCAGTGCATACACAGAGTTAGATAGTCAGCCTTCAGGGCTAGTCTAAGGAATATGAAAGGAAGTCCTGTTCACCCTTAAAAAGTGCATCTTCCCTGGAAGCGCAATATTTTCATGGTGCATTAATGCAATGCCAGTTAAGCACTTGCTGGCAATGTCATTGCATCATGCCTAGGGACAACTAAATAGGATTAGGGTGACGCATCATGCTGATGAAAGTGCATTAATGCATTGTGTAGCCTAATAGGGTGAAGAACACTTCACTAGAAACAAGACTGCCCCAGGATTCAAATAAAGAGTTTTCTTTAGAATATTTGATACCTCTATTCAGGCTTCATCAGTTTGCCAACAGTCACTTTCATACTCGTAGAAATAAAAACCTGATTCCTGACTATCTAGTTAAGGACCTTTCTTGCACCTCAGTTGGCTATTACTTTTCTACTAGAGACTTTAGTCTATGTACAGATCGGTAAAGGTAGGGGAGAATTCTTGTATAGTATCAAGTTGTATTTTACTTGTCACGGAAGGAAAGGTGCCCTTCTATGGGTGGTGTATTTCTATACGAGCTGACTTGGGTTATCCCCATGAGGACCGTGACCTCGATCTAGCCCAGAATTAATTGGGTTAACAAGTGACCTTCACCCCACAGGATGGCAGGACCTCAGGGGTCTTTTCAGCTGAGGAGTTCTAGAGTGGCAGACATTTTTTGTTTATCTCAAAATGATTCAGAACTATGAGCATATATCTGACCAACATATTACATACATATATATATATAGATTGAAATTCTTTTGGACAGAGAAATGTATATTCAAGTGTTTAATCATGATTGACCCTTATGTATTCCAACATGCTAAAGAGTACATATATCAAATAAGCATGTAATCGGTATACTGTTCGTTGTTTCTGTGAATTGATTGTTGTGCTTACAGCCTGCAAGTCACTTCATATGACTTGAATTGGAAGATATAACAAAAATGCACCCATAGTTTATTTTCTAAAGTGATAAATTCTCATAGTAGATAAACAAGAGACAGTGTTAACCTTTGGTGCATTGCAGCACTTTTGTACCTTAGCTGCACTCCTGACAGACATCTGGAATGCTGACATGATTGTGACCAGATCCAACAACACTGCTACATCAAGTGGTGCATAAATCATGTCAAATGAACAAAATGGATAGCGCATCATGCCATCCTCTCGATAAAACAGAAATAAGCAGACAATTGTTGATGCTATTCGAATGCCATGTTTCACTAGGTCTTCTGACTTATATGCTGGTCATATTATCTGTGAGAATTGCCACATTGGGCAGCCTGGGGAGGTGAGCCTCTAAGGACTGAATTGTACCCTTTGGTTTTTGTGGTCATACATGAATGGAATGCTACTGACTAAGTCACCAGTGGTAAATTCATGGTTAATACCTACCCCACAGTGTTGATTTACTCTGAAAGAATTGGAAGAAATCACTGATGTACTTGGTAGCGCAGTCACTGATGTAGGTCTAGTGAGTTACTCGCCAGCACTTCATTGGTACATCATGACAACAAATGATCAGCCATGAGGCATTATGCAGTTCTTAAAGGGGAAGACCCCACAGCTGTAGATATGTGTACAGCCACTGGGGTCCTGTGCATCAATGCTGTAGGCTGGTGCCAAATTCTGGATTATCATGTTAATGTCACATTTAAAGATGATTATGAATAATAGTTGCAAAGAAGGCTTTTGGGCATGCACACTATCTGTATATAGACATTGTATTTTCTTGTGTCCAAATAAAAAAAGGTGAAAAACTGACTGATTTTTGTGTTTTAACTATGGGAGCCTTAGAATACTCATAATTATGGTGACAAATATGTACTTAATAATTTTGGTGACAAATATGTACTTAATCACTGTATATAGTAGCTCATCTAAGCGTCAGGTGGGCCTAAAGGACTTAACCTTGTTCCTTCCTACTATCTCCATGTTCAGGACTTGTTCAGTTAAACATTATGTGTATTAAATTGGTATGAACACTTGAGACCAAGTATATGATAGGATTTCATCTAATTTTGAGGACTCCAAAAAAGACATTTGCAGAAAAAAACATGCTAACACAATTTAACTGGAATGAAATTCTATTGATTAATGATCCAAATGAGATGTGGAATGCAAATATTGATATTATTATTACTAAACTAGATATTATGTGCCCTGTTAAAAAGATTGTCATCCCTGAATATACACCCTGGTTAACACGACCTATTTTGGAACTTCTGAGGGTACGAGATAAAGTATATAGTAAAGCTAGGCGTACAAACACAGCTTATTAAGTTAAGAAATAGGACATAATTTGATTATTCCTCCTGACCAATGTGCAGAATATATAAACAGTTTCTTTGTGAACATTGGTGCTGATTTAGCTAAAGCTCTCCCACCTGCTGAGGGGGAAGGCTTAGTAGGTGCACCTTATGGAGTCCCTGGCATTGATGTTAATCTGTTACAAGATATCTCATATGTAGACCTAATAAAATTGATTAAATCAATTAACATTAAGAAACCTTCAGCCATCAAACATTGTAAAACCTTCATTATTAAGGATGCTTTCTTTGCTATAGCTGATGTAATACATGTTCTGTATAATATCTGCCTGCGCACAGCAACTTTTGCGCAAATTGTACCCCTCTATAAAAAACCAAACTCACTTGATGTAAATGATCTTAGACCTATTAGCCTGTTACAAATCCCTGGAAAGATTAGAAAAAAAATCATGTAATAGATTACAGAAATATATGTGTGAAAATAGACTACTTTCCCCCGCTCAGCATGGCTATCGAGTAGGTCGCTCAACCCAGACAGCGGTTACTGAACACCTTCATACAATCATTGAAAATATTATTATTAATAAGCCTGCTTATTGCTTATATTTGGATTATAAAAAAAGCATTTGATACAGTCTCACATTTAAAATTAATTAACAAATTATCAGCTTTAGGATTAGACACTTTGTCTTGTAATTTTCTCAAAAATTATTTAACTAATAGAAAACAATGTACAATAGCAAATAATTGTATTTCAACCTTTGAACAAGTTCTGTATGGTGTACCCCAAGGCTCAGTGCTGGGCCCTGTGCTTTTTTCGATATATATAAACTCATTACCCAAAATTGGAAATTTTCATACCACTCTATATGCATTGATGCAGTTATCACAAGAAATGCAAGATACCATAAAAGCTGTACATAAATGGTGTGTAAACAATAGCTTAACAATTAATGAGAGTAAAACAAAATGGATGTTGTTCAATGATGTCAACAATGGCAATAGTGTTTTTACCTTGAATGATAAGATGTTAGAAAGAGTCTATATATTTACTTATCTGGGTGTTAACTTAGACCCAGATCTGAAATTCCTGGAGCCCAGGGCCACATGTACTCGTAATATTAGACATAAGATTTTTCAATTAGCCAGAATTAGAAAGTTTATAGAGAGAAATACTGCTCTAGATATTTTTAAATCGATAATTCTACCTACCTTTCACTACTGTGACTATGTATGGGATAGAGGTTATAGGGGGGAAACAGAAGAATTGCAAACTATTACAGAATTGGGCTTTAAGAGTGGTTTTTAATGTTTGTGACCTTTGAATAGATCCAATACTAGTGGAGGTTTATTAATGGTCCAGGAATCATAGACTTTACAGTTAAACAAGCTGGTTTTCTCAGGAAGACTGCCCAGAACAGTTCCAAAACACATACTGCAAATTCCCCTTTTTTGCTCACTCAGAAATTCAAGATGGCGTTGAAATGGTACTTGTATCCTGTATTCGCTATACTTTCTAATCTATATGATATAGCTGGATGAAAAAAAATCATAATTACTGTTAAATATGGTATCAGGTTTTTGTACAAGGTTTTAGCTAGATGCCATGTATCTGAGGGTTAAAGGTCCAAACATAAGTTTTTAGACTTAGGCAACCCCATGATTAAAAAAACAGATGTATTGATGCAGTCTGGATCTAACATTCAAATATAACCTTGACATAATCATCATAATCATGTGTGGGCCTTAGATAAGAAATAAAATGTGCTTTGCCCTGTGTATATGTAATATAATATTAAGTTGAAAACCGTTATTTTATAGGCAATGAATAGGTTCAGTGACTATATACCACATTTTCTTAATGTTTAAGACATGTTTTATCCAGAATACATGAATTCAACGATGGAAAAAATTAGCTTCCTCAGAATCCTTCAAAATCTTTCACTGGTATCCGTAGTGTTATCGCCTTTCATGCATCTTTTTCTTAGTAACGAGAAGAAACTCAGCAACTTCCTTATAATTTCTGAATTCAGTACCCTTGAATTGACCAAAATCAGTGTATTGTGTCTAGGATAAATAAAGGAATTTTCAACAGGTAGATTAAGAAAATAGTATTAACAGTAGCTGCTTCAATGGATCAGTGTGCACATATGGGAATAATTCAGATTTGAGGAGAATACTGTGTCATGTTTGCTATCTCACCTGTGGTAACCCCTGCTAGGTATTTCTCAAACGCTACGAATTGAGACTGCCCACTACGAATTGGCCACCCCGTACGTGATCCAGGCCATTCGTAGGGAGGTGGAGTGAGTGCCCCTGTATTACCTACGATCGGCTATCTAGATGCATGGCTTTTCCCTCTATATCTGCACCAGTCATAGAGTTTGATCCTGTACAATCAAGAATTCCCTTCCGATCTGGGCCAGGTCAGTACAATTTGGGGGCGTCCAAAACTTAGCGTCTGAGAAATGACTTCCTGGTCTTCTGCACCATGCATTGAGCTAGGTGTGATTGGCTGTGTACTACAGCCCAGAAAGTAGATTGTACGAATAAGTATTACACAGACTCTCTTACCTCAGAATATACATAAGGGGATAACCTGCCCACAGGTATACCAATGATGTATATCAAACCTAAGTGATATCTAAAGGTATACCTTGTTATATCTAACATACACTAACCTCTCCCAAACATAATGACTGATCTCTCAGCTATGAACACTTCATATTTGGGTACATATCATTATGTATGGATCGGCACAGTAGGCAAGGCGAAATGGTAGAATGTCTGACTCATTGTCCGAAGGTGGGGGGTTCAGTTCCTGCACTGTCCAGGATATCTTAATTGTTTTATTGTAAATTTGGTTTAAGAAAAAAAACAAAATGTTTATATGAAA
The DNA here is from genome assembly GCA_949317995.1 of Acholoe squamosa. Classification (NCBI taxonomy): domain Eukaryota; kingdom Metazoa; phylum Annelida; class Polychaeta; order Phyllodocida; family Polynoidae; genus Acholoe; species Acholoe squamosa. The sequence goes on from OX439043.1 coordinate 67,035,290, forward strand.
GCATGGACCAGACCAGAACCCATAACCTTCAGATTAGATGACCAGTATCCTACTGAGCGGGAATGAAAACATACCTCTGGTGAAGGTTTGTAGGTAGGCCTGGTCAGAAAATAAACTGTAGGCCTACCAATAGACTGCTAACTACATCATGTATGGATTAATGATAAATTATTGATTCACCACCATTAGGTCCTGAGATGCAATAGTATTCTTTACCATATAATCCTAATGGATAGGCCTATTGTTTGTCAGGGAAATCATAAATAGTGCACATGAAGAGTGAACAACAATTATCATGCATTCCTCCCAGGCAGCAGCATCTGTCAAACTGCATCTCCCTCTGGTGTACTGTTAAAACATGATGATGATCATGGATTAAAGATGAGTAACACAGAGTAGCTCTAGATTGACTCAGCCATGTGTATTGAGATTGTTGCTACCGGAAGTAAAGAAACAAGATGGCGGCCGCGCATGCGCGCATACGCGTAAACACACAACATCCTCCCTTTTGACAGAAATGAGAATGACATATATATATATATCTTTAGATCATAAAGGTAACTTATTAAAAGTTCATCTCGAGTCTTTGGAGTAGTTCATGTATGTTTATGTATAACTCATAAAGTTTGTCTTGAATCATCAGTTAACTCACGTAACTGTTCTAACTATGCGTAGTGTTTATGTGATATAAGTTTTAAATGATATGCTTAGTGAGTCATTATAGTAATTAATAATTGTTTGTTTCACGTCCTTGAAATGGTCAATGCGCTGAAATGAAAGAGTAGGGTCAGGTAGACTGCCTGACGCCTCCGCGTGAATGACAGGGATTATTCTGCCCTATGCGTCAGACACGTATGCTTTACTAGAAGCGTAGTGGCACTTTAACTGCTCGGCCAGACCTAGTGGTCTTGACTGGTGGTGCAGGCATCTCTGCCGGCTCGGGTATTTGGTTAGCCGGTTTGGCCACTGGATTACTCTGACGTTTCTTATCTGGAGTGGTGGCCTTCTTAGGTTGTTCTTTAGCAGGTGAGCGTGGTGTGACTGTTGGAGGTGCTGCACTGGCTTCATTATCAGTGATTGGTGGGATCTCTGCCCATGTGTTGGGTTCCTTTGTTTTCTTCAGGTGTTGGCGATTTCTTCGAAGTATGCCAGTGGGTGTTTCGATGGTGTATGACCTTTCATCCAGTCTTTCAATGACTGTTCCTTTGGTCCAGGCCTTGTTACCCAGTTTGAAATGTTCGAGTCGCACAGTGTCTCCTTCCTCCAGAGGGGACAGAGTGGCAGATTTTCCGTTGGCATACTCAGCCTGCAGCGCCTGGCCTCGTTTGAGGTCGCGTTTGGTGTGTCTAACATCTACCACTTCAGGCTTCAAAAGTGCAGGGGCTGTCGGGAGCATTGTTTTGGTGCGGCGACTCATCAAACGTTGCGCGGGGCTAGATAGCATGCCCTGTGTTGGTTTGTTCCGATGATCTAATATGGCAAGATAGGGATCAGTCCCTGCCTCTCGGCACTTGCGCATAATCTTTTTCGCCGTCTTCACGGCTGTTTCAGCCTTACCATTGGCCTTGCTGTTATAAGAGCTGCTGGTCATCTGCTCGATGTCCCACTCGTTGCAGAAATCCCGGAATTGTTCGGACACATATTGGGGTCCGTTGTCAGACACTAACGTGTCAGGAATACCATATCGGGCGAAATGGGCTTTGAGTTTTGCGTTGATGGTGGAAGAGTCGATCTCTGGTAGCATGTCGACTTCCCAGAAGTTACTCAGGTAGTCAACCGTGATGAGGTAGTTCTGTCTGTGTAGTGTGAATATACCTACTTTGGCCCATGGTCTGTCTGGTACATCATGGCTCATAAGAGGTTCCTTTGGGTTTGCTGTTTCATATGTCCTACATATGTGACACTTAGAGATGAAATCTCTTATTTCCTGTGTCATATTGGGCCAGAATATGCTCTCTTTTGCACGTCGCAGGCACCCATCTATTCCGAGGTGAGACGAGTGGATCTTTACCTTCAGGGTTGCTCGCTCGCTCATAGGGATTACTACGCGCTCACCGCGGAAGACGAGGCCCTCATGTACCGCCAGCTCATCGCGGAATGCGAAGTATGGATGTAGCATAGGCGGCACATGAACCTTCTCATTTGGCCATCCTTTGAGAATAGCATCTTTGAGGGTCGTCATCGTCATGTCGACTTCAGTGGCGCGGCGAATGCTCTATATTCGGGAGTCGGACATGGCCACATATTTGGTCGCGTTGACGCTCTCGAAGTCTTCATGATGACCGTCGGTCGTCTGTCTGTAAGCACGAGACAAAGTGTCAGCGAGGTGCATCTGTTTACCTGGTGTGTATGTGACATCGACGTCATACTGTTGTAGGCGCATTAGCATGCCTTGTAGACGCTTTGGGGCTCTTGCTAGCAGTTTGTTCATGATGTTCTGCAGAGGCTTGTGGTCAGACATCACGCTGACCTGTCTTCCAAACGTATATTGATGGAATTTCTCAGCACTCCACACGATAGCAAGCATTTCTTTTTCTATCTGTGCGTAACGCACTTCGGTGTCGGTCAGGGCGCGGCTGGCAAAGGCTATAGGTTGGCCTTCTTGTAGAAGCGCTGCCCCGAGTCCGGTCTTGCTGGTGTTGCACTGAATGGTGAGTTCCTTGCTCGGGTCATAATACCTGAGGACTGGTGCCTCACTCAGAAGTTTCTTCACTTGCTGTAGTGCTCTCTCTTGGGCACCCGACCAGTTCCATGGCACATCCTTCCGCGTTAGTTGGCGGATTGGTTCCATCACGTCTGATAGTCGAGGTAGGAATCGTGCTAGGTAATTTATAAACCCATTGAGTCGCTGAACTCCTTCCACATCTGTCGGTTTCTGCATCTTCATCACCGCGTCCACCTTTTCTGGGTCAGGCTTCAGGCCTTCATGGGTGATGAGATGTCCGAGGAACGATACCGATTTTTGTCGTAGTTTCATCTTAGCGGAGTTAAGTCTGATGCCCTTCTCTTGACATCGTTGAAGTAGGTGCTCTAACTTCTTGTTATGGTCCTGTAAGGCTTCGTTGTCTGTCTCACCCTTGCCATATACCATGAGATCGTCTGCGATGCAGATAACCCCATCCAGGTCATGGATGCACTCATGGAGCTTTCGGGCGAATATCTCCGACAAGACACTTGTACCGAATGGCAGTCTCAGCCATCGGTAACGGCCATACGGGCTTGCAAAAGTAGTTAACACTGACGACCCTTCGTCTAGTTTGACTTGCCAGTAGCCGGACTTCAGGTCCATCGTCAATACTATCTTAGCTTGGGATAGCTCTGGCAGTACGTCGTCTAGTGTGCACAATGGGAAGTGCTCCCGCTTCAGTGCTTTATTCAGAGGTATGGGGTCGATGCAGATCCTCAGATCGCCAGTCTTCTTGGTCGCTGTCACCATGGCGTTCACCCAGTCCGTCGGTTCGCTAACAGGCACTATTACACCCTGCTCGACTAGCTGGTCGAGCTTCTCTTTGATCGTGGTTTTTAGGGAGATCGGGACCTTTCTCAAGGGTTGTATAGTAGGCGTGACAGTTGGGTCGACATGAAGTGTCGCGGTGCCTGGCATGCAGCCGACATCTTCTCTGAAAACTTCTTGGTATTTGGCTATGATTGGGCACTGTTGAGCATCTTCCTTCTTCTTTACGCTGGCTACTCGGTGGAAATTGTCCTCCAGGACAGAGATGAGACCCATTTGCTGGCTCGCCGATACTCCCAGGATCGGCATCAGTTCACTGTCCTCTACCACCACGAAGTTCACGTTGTAGCCTTTTCCATTTGCCGGATTCTTCATTCTGACTCGGCATTCTCCGAGTGGGTGCTTCAGGCTCTTGTCCCACATCTCGAGAGTGTTTCTTGGTGGGCTCAGCTTGGTACTGTCGATATATTTCACCGGTATGAGGTTGACGGATGCACCGCAGTCTACTTGGAACTTGATCGGTGTGCCCTTTATTGTCATGTTGGCGTATATTAGCTTGTTGCCGTGTTGATTAACTGCACTGATCTCCTTCACTCCGTTGATCACCTCGTACTGGCTCTCCTCGCTATCGGACTGCTCTTGCACGGCTCTTACCTTCCTTGTTTTCTTCTTCTGGGGTTTCTTAGTTGTAGTCGGTGTCTTCTTGCATACGGCGTCAGAGTGGTTTCTGCCACCGCATGTGGAACACTTCTTCCCCCAGGCAGGGCAGTGCTTTCTTCCGAATACGTGAGTGCCAGCACAGAATTTGCATTCTTGCGGTTGATCTTTAGACTTGGTCCAGTCTCTCCGCTTGGTGTGAACTGCGTTGACCTCTTCTGTACCGCCGCTTGCGTTAACGTGCTTGAGGTGCAAACCTGTCGCTTCGTCGGTGCGGCATATGTCGATACATTTCTCGAGGGTCAATTTTCGGCGGTTTAGTAGCAGCTTCCGAGTCTCTTCAGACCGGATGCCCATCACGATTCGGTCACGTAGCAAAGTGTCTCTGAGGCATTCGCAGTGGTTGCAGCTTTTGGTTAGATGACGGAGTGCTGTCAGATACTCATCAAAACTCTCTTTCGGTTCTTGGTCCCTACAATTAAATTTATACCTTTCCATTGTCTCGTTCAGTTCCCCGATAATGTACGCGTCAAATTTATCAATAATGTCTTTGACTGTTCTATCGGCCCCTTCTTCGAATACGAAGTCGTTATAGATCTTCAGGGCGTCTCTCCCTATGGAGTTGAGAAACATGGAGGTTTGGTAGACCGCATCTGTTGTGTCCAGGTGGGAGATCACAGTGTAGTTCTCCCACTGCTGTTTCCACAACAACCAATTCTCAGTTTTGTCGGATTGTAGATTTAGGGGGACCGGTGGTCTGATGCTAGGCACAAAGCGGCGTGCCAGTTGATTTCCTCCTTGGTTTTGGTTCCCCCCTCCTCCTACATTATCCTCATGATCTGACATCTTGGTGTTGGTACTTATTTAATTTGTAGTATTTGTAGTATATTGTAGTAGGGTTGGGTGACTAGCAGGTCACAATTCAGAATAGTGTGTTTAGGCTAGCAGGCCTAAACTTGTCACTTAATAAATTCCTATACACTTTCAGGGCATAGAGCTTGTATATAACTTGAGTCAATGAGTCTCTTCAACCAGTTACTGTGGGTGTCAGGGAGGGCAGGCAATATGCCTTCCTTCAGGAAAGCATGTGGGATTGCCTGTGTTTGGCTTCAGGCCAAAATACACCTTTTTCACACTTGCAGGGTGAATAATTAAGTAGTGTTTCTACTTACAGTTCTTTGGTGCCCTTCCCTATCCCTTTACCAGCTGCCTACCATGTTAAAACATGATGATGATCATGGATTAAAGAATTCTCACACTTATTCTAAATTGGCAGCCTACCTGAGTGGCTGACCCTTCATTATTAAGTCACTATTTAACTATTTAAGCACTCAATCATTTATCCATTCACAACATCAATACCATATCTGTACATTTCTATCATACAATTTATATAATAAAGAGTTGAACTGTATTTGAATTGTTGTCATCTGTCCCTGCTAGTGTTGATACCATCCAGTGGTCCGAACCCTATAAGTCACAAGTCACATTTAGAAACCAACGACACCACAACGAGAAGTACCGCTACACTATATACCACCAGACGATTCACCATACAGGACAGGCTACGAATTTGAACAGGTTATGTCAGATTTGGTACATATACAAAGCAAGTACAACAGTTCGAACATCTGTCTAGTAGGAGACTAATTCATGGACAGGTAACCTGCCTGATTTCGTAGAAGGTGACAAATATGTAAAAGAAGCTGGAGGTTTACAGGACTATGATATTGATACATTTTATGACTCAGACTTTTTATCAGAACTTTTCTATCAGAAAGTTAGCAGAGAGACTATGTTTTGATTCTTTCCTATTTTCCTCTACTTATCATAGGGCAATGCCTAACTGGCTAAGGCTTCTTTATATTTCATATTTTGCAAAAGAGCTTGGTTTCCTACAGGAAATCAAGAATCTCCTTGTTTCCAGTGCTGTGGAAAACACTGTTAATTGTCGTTTTTCAGGAATTTCTTCCTGCTTCTCTTGGTTGCCTGACAATGTAGCATGAAATGTTCCACACTCAGCTGTGTGTTGCATGCCTGACATACAGGTGCCACTTCACCTTTCAGAATTGATTGATTGATTTGTGTTTTACAGCACTTTAGCGGCACTAAGTGGCTATCCCGTGCTTCACAGGTTGATAATTTAACAGAGGAGTGTGTCAGTGCCCGCACATATGTGCACCACACACATCCTGAGGGGATAGGAAAGAGGAGATATAGACCCTTTTAAGTGGGCTAGGGAAGCCCTCACCTTTCAGAAGGTGACTGTGTTTCAGTTTGGTGTGACCAGTCCTTAGACGGGTCAGTTTCACCTGTTGCGATCTTGTCAGGTTTTCTTCTGTAAAAGTTTTGCCGACTGTGAACATGGACTTTTGCCATGGGTAGGACATCTGTGTATGGCATTTGGTCGGCCCCTACAGGTCTCCTCAGAGCATTTTTTGCAGCAGTGTCTGCAGCCTCATTTCCTTCGATTCCTATGTGGCTTGGCACCCAATACATAACCACATCTTTACTTTTTGTCTTGTTTTCTGTGTACGATTCCCGGATGGCTCGGATTACAGCATTTTTTGGATATAGGTCACGTATGGCTTCTAGACATGGGTGAGAGTCTGAAAAGCTGACAAATTTCTTCATCATCGAGACCTTGATCCATTTCAATGCCTGCAATAAAGCGTATCTTTCTGCAGTGAAGATACTACTTTGTTTGTGGAGTGCCTTCTTCAGGTTACCAAAAGGTGTGTGGACAGCGAATCCAACACGGCTGCCATCTTTGGAACCATCAGTGAAAATGGCTTTGTGGTCATTGTACCTCCCCCTGAGTGCCCTGTTTTCTTTCTCAAATACATGATCAGGGGTTTCGCTTTTCTTATTCTTGTCAAGGTCAAGCTTCACCTTTGGTGTCTCTTGCTCCCATGGAGGGGTCTTAGGGGGTTCGTCTGTCAGAATCCGTTTCATCGGAATCCTAGCCTCTTGGATCAGTGCTTTAGCTTTCACAGCCATCGGTTTGATGGCATTTAGTTTTCCTCTGTAAACATTGTTTTTGTTGTTGAAAATCAACTTGTGAGCTGGATTTGATGGATCAGCTCGCACACGTATTGTATACTGTAGTGTGAGCTTCTCCCGGCGCAAGTCCAACGGTGGAATACCTGCCTCCACATGGAGGCTAGATGCCGGTGTTGTCCTAAATGCACCAAGACATAGTCGGAGTCCCTGATTTTGGATGGGTTTCAAACCATCCAAATAGGACTTTGGGGCAGAGGCATAGACCATCGACCCGTAGTCCAGACGTGACTGAATGTACATCTTGTACAGGGTCAGTAGAGTCTCTTTGTCACATCCCCAATCTGGATGACTGAGGACCTTTAACAGGTTCATTGCTTTTTGGCATTTCCTTCTCAGGTATTACACATGCGGCTTGAAGGACAGGATCCTGTCAAACACCAATCCAAGGAATTTTATTTCTTTCTTGACCGTGAGGCGTTGCTCATAAAGAGTCAGGTGTGGTTCTTCCTTACATCCCCGTCTCTGACAGAAATGTACTGCACAGGTCTTGCTCTCTGAGAACTTGAACCCGTTTGTGTATTCCTCCAGTCTAGTCAGTGACTGCTGGAGGCGGCGTTCTATTGTGGGCATGTGCCTTCCTTTGAAGCAGATGACAAAATCATCTACGTAGAGGCAGCACTGTACATTGTCGTGTAGTTGTTTGGTGATACTGTTGATCTTAATGCAGAACAAGGTTACAGAAAGGATGCAGCATTAGGGCACACCCATTTCCTGATCCACTTTCTCTGACAAAACCGATCCTAGACGAACGTTGAAAGTCCTGTCCGACAGGAAGTTCTGAATGAACCCTGTTAACCTGCCCTTTAGTCCCATGCCATGGATATCTTGCAATATTCCATGCCTCCATGTGGTATCGTAGGCTTTCTCAAGGTCAAAGAAGACCCCAACAACATGTTCGTTGTTTGCGAACCCGTCTCGGACCCAGCTCTCCAGGCTCACCAGGTGGTCTGTTCTGCAGCGTCCTCAGCGGAATCCTGATTGGTGAACTGTTAGCTTCCCCATGGATTCAAGGAAGTAGACAAGCCTGTTATTCACCAACCTTTCCATGGTCTTTGCCAGACAACTAGTCATGGCTATAAGTCGATAGCTTGAGGTTAAAGTTGGGTTTTTCCCTGGTTTGGGAATTGCAACTACTATGGCCTCTGACCATGATGGTGGAAAGTTTTCTGTGACCCAGATGTCATTGTACACATCTAGAAGAAGCTCCATGGTTTCCTCAGGTAAATGTTTGAGCATCTGGTAGTGGATGTCGTCTTGTCCAGGACAAGAATCTTTAGCCTGGCCCAGAGCATATTTCAACTCCTCCATGGTGAAAGGCTTGTTGTAGCTTTCCTTATTGTTTGAGGTGAAGTTGAATTTCTTCCTCTCAGTTCTGGTTTTATGCTCAAGGAATTTCTCTGAGCAATTGGTGCTCGAAGACACCTGACTGAAATGTTCTGCCAGGGTGTCTGAGATCTCTTTGCTCGACTCAACTTTCTGTGCTCCTTTTTGCAGATGGTGCACAGTTGGAGGAGGATTTCCATTGAGCTTCCTTACTTCTTGGAACACCTTACGCAGGGGAGTGGATTTTGTTAGCGAACCCACATACCTACGGAAGGATTCCCGTTTCTCTTTCTTGAATGTTTGTCTGGCGTTAGCCCTTGCATTCAAGTATTTATGCAAGTTTTCTGTTGTGATGGTATTGGTCAACTCAGGTCTAATAAGGACAAGGTAGTTGACACTAATGGCTAGCGCTGGAGTCTTAATTGTTAATGGGAGGGTAGGGGATATTAAGAAATCTATTAGAGTCACATGTAAAGGGGCCAGCTCGGTAGACTATATATTTGCCAGGCCGGCTCTCTTCTTGGATATCGGACAGAGGCATAACCCTACTTAGCTGTGTAGGAAAACTATGTACCATGATACTGAATGATAGGATACACAAATTTCTCAGCCACAACAGCTTATTATGTGAAGAACAAGCTGGCTTTAGGAATGACTACTCCACTCTAGACCATAATTAATTATATTCTCCCTGAGTAGTGTCATTGAACTAATGTTAAGCCAGAAGAAGAGACTGTACTTTGCCTTTGTAGATTATAAGAAGGCATTTGACACAGTCAACCGATCTTCCCTCTGGGTTAAGTTAATGAAGCTAAATATTAAGGGGAAAATACTAGATGTCATAAAGAATATGTACAATAAGGCTAAATCGTGCGTGAGAGTGGGTGAAACACTGTCTGATTACTTTAACTGCAACACTGGTGTGAGACAGGGTGAGAATCTATCACCCATCTTATTTGCTATGTATCTTAATGGTCTTGAAGCACATTTTAAGGATAAATGTCAAGGCATAACTTTAGGTCAGCCTGCTGAGCCTGAAACCTTACTTAACATGTTTGTGCTATTATATGCAGATGACACTATTCTGCTCAGTGAATCCCCCACTGATCTCCAAAACATGCTAAATGTTCTGGAGGACTACTGTAAAAAGTGGCCCCTAACAGTGAATACTAGCAAAACAAAGGTAGTTGTGTTCTCGAAGGGTAAAATCAGGAATACACCGGTGCTCCATGTTGGGGACATGGAACTGGATGTCGAATACAAGTACAACTACATAGGAACTTTGTTTAACTACAATGGGAGATTTACCATGGCCATCAGTAAGCAGGTAAGACAAGCAAAGCGTGCCCTTTTTAGCCTTTTAACGAAGTCAAGGAAGCTACAACTTCCACTAGACATCCAGTGCCACCTGTTTGACTCGTGTGTTTTACCAATACTTTTATATGGTTGTGAAACTTGGGGCTTCTCAAACATTGAGGATATAGGACAGGTGCAAAAGTATTTCTGCAAATATATACTGAAATTAAACTCAGGTACAGATGGCTGTATAGTATGGGGTGAGCTTGGTCGACCAAAGCTAGAAAGCATTATAAAGCAGGGAATGTTAAACTTCTGGACGAAATTGGTGACTGATAATCACAATAAAATAATGTATAAAATTTACCAGCTGCTCTTAACAGAGGAAAGTAAGGGAACCCATACATCGCTTTGGCTTACCTGCAACAGAAATACTTTAGATAGCAGCGGATTGGGGTATGTATTTAATGAAGACCATGACTATGTTAGCCCCCCTCGTAGAAAAACTACTTATAGAAGAAGGATATTAGATATTGATGAGTAGTAATGGAGATACAGAGTCAACGAACCAGGACACTCATCTCTACAGTCTTTTCGATAAAAACCTCTGCTATGAGAAGTACCTGTCTATTTTAACAAAGGAGGAGGCCACAGATTTATGTAGATTTAGATGTGGCAACCATCGGTTACCTATAGTGGCAGGGAGGTATAATAACATCGAAAGAGGGGATAGAAAGTGCACTCTGTGCAAAAAGGGAGACATAGAGGATGAGATGCATTACCTATTTTCATGCCCAGCTTTTACCAAAGAGTGGGTGTCTTATATCAACAAATCCTATGCAAATTGCCCAGACCTGTCCACTCGAGCCAAAATCTTTAATGGCAATGATAAACTAACCTTGTCTAACCTATCCAAATTCTGCAGAATAATCATAGATAACTTTAAATTATGCAGAAGTAATGGTGCTAATAGAAGGACGGGTAAGAAGAGTAGAGAAAAAAAGGTACATGTCTAGATTAATTCCTTGATATCTGTAGTTATTATTTATATACGTAACATAATCATGTTTTGTAAGCTACACAATATCTGAACTCTTATGTTGACAATTAGCTGCTGATTGTCATCACAACACATTGAATATTGAGCCAAATACCATTAACTGGTCTATCATATCTACTATTCATAGATCTGGTTTGTTTAAGTCATTTATAAGTGTTAGTAACTAGTCTATTCATCATATTTACTTTTTCTGGATCTGGCTCTTCATATTTATACATGCTGGTAATTGTGTGTGCTCACTCTCTTGTACAGACCATTTCCACATGTCATTAACTAGTTTACTATTTTATATTTATAAAATTATGTATGTGTTGCGGTGTGGTCACTCCATTCATCCACAGGACTCTGCTACATGTACATCAGGAATGCCACTGTAACTATCGGCTAAACCTGATTCTTTTCCTTTGTCCCAGAAGGGGCTTTGAATAAAAGAAATTGAATTGAATTGATGCATTCCAGTAACAACATTGACTATTTTTCTTTCCTTTCCCATCATACAAAGGGCAAAAGACCAGAGTCTAGGACGCTAGTACTTAACTCTGGGACCAGTATGATGCTGCCACCTTGTGGAAGTAAACTGTACTCCAAACATGTTGTTGGACCACTGGCATCATTAAACTACTTTAATGCTTTTTCCTGAACCTTTACATTTCTTTGGGCGTTTGGTTTCATTAATATGACAAAAGACAAGCGTGTAGGCATGGGCCTGCGCATATGGACACCAGCTGCCCAAACATTTACCCCAAGCAACAAGAAACTCTTGAGTTTGTCATCTTTAACAAATCTGGTATGGCCATGTCTGTAGTTAAACATAATGGGCTATGTGACCAATGAACTGGAAATTGTTAATGCTAATATGGAATAATATATCTGCATAGAATAGGCCTATATCATAATTGAGTGAACTCCCTTTACTATCTATTAAAGAACAGCAGCTTAACCAATTTTCATGTTCAGTTGTCCATTTAATGCTGTAAATATATTTAAATATACACTAAAGTAGGACAAACACATTTTTTTTCAGGGATATGAAATTTATTGCAGAACTAATCAGGTAAACATCATATGGCTACAAATAATGTCATGCGGAAAATAAAGTAATAACGACAGCAAAGACATTGCATTGCTTTCAGGCAGAGAATCTCAACACCAAAATATGTATACTGCCTCGAGAATTTGAATAACGCAGGATTATACAATTTTCTGCATCTATAATCTGTCCAGTGCATAGATCTGTGTTCTGTTATTATGCTACATTGTGGGGCATGGCATGATGGCTTCCGTTAAAAAGACAATCGTGTCGTGCGCAAGGGTTATAGTAGTAGTAGTTGTATTAATAGTATACCCTCAGTGCCTGAGACTATAATAAAACCATTGTTTACATACACATTCATATATGCAATTTGACCTCATTATCATCACTGCAGCTTTGATAGGCTAGAGCCACGCTCGTCTTTGACGGCCCTCAGCAGAGACTAAATGACACCGTTCAAAACATCAAGTTCATCTGCCGTAGGAGCCGCTGCCTTCTAAGCTGATGATGCAGCGTTAGCTGTGTGCATTTTGCTTTCTGTTACTACTCATAGGCCAGGTTGCTGGTGACAGCATCTGCCCAAAGTTATACCTGGGCATTGTTAATATGTTGCATGATATTTGAAAACCCATTTCTGTGTTGTAGCTTGACTGAAATGTACATGGAGTAACAGTCGAAATGAAGGCAAGGTTTAGTTTAAGCATTTGTCATCTGTGTCAAAGGTATTGCATCGAAATTTAACAAAAACAGCCCCTCTTCTATAAGAATCCCCTGTCCTGGCAGTGATGCTATTTTGCCTTGGTGTATTGTTTTACCACCTGCAGCAGTTGTGTTTCCTTTCATGATCCCTTATACACTGTTATTATGATAGCTACATGAGTTCATAGAACCGCCAATATCAGTATAGCTCTCTGTACAAAATTATATCTCTACATATCTCCCACCATGGTGAAAGTATCCTTTCTCATCTTCATATTTTACAGGAACTTGATATGCCTTTGGTGATTCACATCTAGCTTGTAATCAATAACTACTGTAGTACAGTGTGTTCCTTTATGCAGTAAAAAATAAAACTATTCTCTCTCTGAAACTATACAACTTGTGATCTCACCATTATCAAAATACACCCTTCAATACACTCCTTGGAAATAGCAAAAAGCAGCCCCACTTACTGACGTAAGCTTATTTCTATGTACACATTTGTCTGCTTACCTATTGGGATATGGTGAGTGTGAATTTTCATCCTAGCACCTTTATTTGCATTTCTAGCTCATTAGCCTAAGCAATCAAAGTTTTAACATGTCATCAGTAAAATCTTAAAACCAAAATAGCCAAATTCACAGCAGAATATCACTTCCAAATACACAATATCATGAATCATCTCTCTAAACCATGTTGATAAAGTACTATTGCTACTATGTTCAGAAAGTCCATTCTGCATTGGTTATACACCTACTTCTAACCTAAGCTACTACTAAGCCTAACTACTATATTACAGGAATTTCTTTGTTCTTTGATGAACCCTTTCAGGCCATCACCTTTACATTTCCCTTTCCAACGAAAATAGTTGATATTCGATTAATACACCAAGAGAAAGTAGTTTTATTACACCAGGGTATTTTATATAGTGCATTATCTTACAAGTGCAGACTGTGTGCTGAAATTAGTGATGTCTATGTGCAGGATTAACCTTTAAGGAAATTTGGGGTACACATGTACTATAAGATACACAATAATGATCTTATACTCTCTTGTGTTTTTTTGTTGATCTTTCTTGGGTTTTTCATCTTTTTTTTTGTATTTTTTATAGTTTTTTTTTCTTTAAACTCTTCCACCACCTTGTCAATACAACCATTGTCTCCCTATTTATTAAGGAAGTCAATGGCTGACCGTACACACTTGCCTGTGGCCACGTCAAGAGCGCTAACCTTGATCTCGGTGTCGCCAAAGATCATTCGCGTTTGGATTTCGCGTCTTTTTGCCATCGTTGTTGAATACTGCACGTCGGAGAGATCGAGGCACAGTGTACCGATCTTCTTGACCCCTGGATCCGTAATGAAGCGCACATCAGCGCTCTCCGTGCAGTATATGTTGATGACGCTTGACTTTTGGCCAGGCTTGGCGGGCGTGTAGCTCCGCAGCACTGAGTCACCAAGGGCAACTGACTGGTCAACGGTGACGAACCGGTCAAACACATCGGTGCACCAGTCCTGTCCATCCTTGGAGACTAGCTTCTCTGTCTGGTGTTTTTCACTGTTGAACCTGTTCAGGACACCGACTCCATAGGTCAGCCGTGACCGGCGCACATTGACCACAGTGGGGTCCATCCCAAACATAACCGCACCTACAGGTGGAGAAGTGAAAATAACATAAGTATGGAAAACATGTTTAGAGCAAGTAGTGTGTTACCATTATGCAGAATTCTGCATGGAACAACTTGTTTAACATTGGACCTTATGCCCTTCTTATCAAAATTCTAAACACTTAGTTGATCAAACTCACAAACGCTAATTGAAGGTATGCAATGAGGACAATGATTCTGTCATTCATTTGGTTTTCAAAAGGGATATAGTGTACAGATATGTATACGGTACTTAATTGCTGTCAAATAAATGTTAATCAGTGGTTACCTTTGACAATGGATAGTCCTACATCCTGGGGGATGATGATTTTGAGCTGCTCCCCAAAGGCCTTCCTCAGATGCTGCTGGAGCATGGGTGACTCTGAGAAGCCTCCCACCAGGAACATGTACTTTATGTCTGTAAATAGACCAGATAGAGATAAAGGTTATCTGTAAACACATTAGGGACATTTACTTTGTTTCAGTAATGTGTAATTTCCAGTCTGTGATTCCCCCTTTGACAATAAATAGTAACCTTATGCCCAACTAGTGCTTTATCAAGTGAGCAAAATGAATTTTTGATTATAATGTAAAATCCTTTGTTTCCACTATTATGTTCATAGATAATGATGTGCTCCCAGTTATCTTACATTACAGCTTGTTTTATGATACCCTGAACAGGTATTACCAGGAATAGTCATGTCAGTTTGATATCCTTTACAAATGCAACCATGTTCAAAACTTCTAAGGAGCCATCTCTTGCAGATCCCACTCACCTGTGGCACGGGGGTTCTTTAGGACCTCGCCAATTGCTTCCGTGATCTCGTCCATGGTTGGTTGGAAGAGTCGTTTCATGGCTTCTTGGCTGATTCGGAGCATGCCTTGTGATGACCATCGGATCTCCTTATCACCAAACTTCTTAATGGCTGTCTCTACCTGACTTCCCTGTTACCAAGACAATACAGTCAGAAATGGTCAGTCACAGCTGCTCAAGAGGAATCATCACTTTCCAACTCAGAGATTTACGATGATGAATATGATCAATGCGAGAAAGCTTGCAGGTCATGACCAATTTCATTCATACGTTCATCTGTATGCATTTCTTTGTTAAATTTTACTCATTACCAAAGTTAGCAGCATGACTGTAGAGATAGATTGTTTGGTCAGTAGTGAACCTGCTATTGATGATTATACAAACCAATAGTTATGTATCAGAGGTGAATATATGATAACACAAATAACAGGTGAGTTTGTTAGTATTCTCTGCATGCTGGCGAAGTGGGATGTCGACGGTACAAATCATTCCTTAGCTAAATATTAATAATGGAGTAGAGAATATCATGCTTAGACCTTCTATGAGGGAAGCCTGCCTGGGGTGCCACTAAAAGTAGGTATGGGACTTGCACAAGTAACCCCACTTTCAGAAAATTCCCTTGATCTAAGAAAATCACTGACTACCATCCACCATCAGTTCTTGGGGGTTGAAGAGGGCATTTAAAAACATCTGGACCTATTCAAAACATGAAAGTTGATGCTTTAAATAGAGAGCTTAAATCCAGATATGTTGAAGGATACCTTATCCAAATAGAAAATGGGCTAGAAAAGGAAGATATACAATCCATTTTTTTTTCTTAAAAACCAATGTAAGACAAAGTTCCGAAGGAGAGGAAGGGTAGAAATTCAAACTTAATCTCTATTCAGGGGAAATAAGGAGCGCCGAAAATTAGGCCACTTGACACAAGAACATTAACTATGTCAGATGCCATCAAAACATCAAGGCAACATCTGCAAGTTCTCTTCAGACAAGGTAGGCGTGGTTAGGGTATTACAGATGCTACTATCACAATTAATGTTAATAACCTAATTGAATTAGTGGCGCTGTCAAATTAACAATTGTTTCACATGCGTCATCACAGCAATCACTGTAATTTATGAGAGGATAGGCCAGAAACATTTATTGAAGCCATACTCAACAGGACAATGAACGGATGAACCCTCCCAGGCCAAACCGCCTTATTTGGAGAGAACGAGAATCATTATGAGAGTTATTATAATATTAACAAGTGCAAATGGAGACGAGTACACCAAGCGCCAGGTTTTGAAGTGCATTGGGGGGGACATGTATGATGTTATATTATTGATAAATTCTGCTGCATGGTTCACCTCCATGGTTATGCGGCCCACGTTGTGGGAGGACCATTGGATGTCCTTATCCATAAACCTCTGAATTGCTGTTCCAACTTGGTTGCCCTGTAAACCACACACAAACACTTGTCATGCATTTGGGGCTTGGAATGACTATCAGATACTGTAAAAACAGTATGCATATGTACGCTATGTATACAAGCATACCCAGCAACGTCCTTGCCTAAATTGAAGGGAATGTCTGTTTACTTAGCCTGTACATATTTCATCTCTACCGGAGTTGCAAAAACGAACTACAGGAAAATAAAGCAGGTATTAGAGAGAAGGAGAGATAAACACCAAAGGTTCTTTTGCCTCTAATGCAGGAAATACTGCAGGCTAATGTTTTCCATTATCTATAAGTGCAGGTGCAAGTGCATAGAATCCTCTTGGAAAATTACCAAATCTTAATTATTTTCATTAATCATTTACAGGGGCTCAGCTTGTGTTCAGTGAATAGTCAATTCTAGATTGTAACTAAGTTAATTTTAAAGAGTAGTAAAACACCATGAGCCAAGTCAGTTAGATTTCAAATACTAACAAAATCATGAGGAAAAGCAAAACAAATATATGAAATATCAAAGACCTTTTAGATAAGCATAAACTAGTTGCAATATCAGGAAAGAGGATAGATTAGAAAAGGACATAGCTGTGTCCTGCTCATGTTTCTTTTAGCACTTATTATACAAGAAAGCCAAATCAAATATTTAACAATATACCTTAACAGTACAATTATAACCTTTTAGGTGATAAACTGGGAATGAGTAGTACACTTAGTATACTTGCTTGACCATATGTAAATACGCCTTATGACTGTGGCATCTAAGCATGACAACATCCGTAAGGCGGTTTTCACGGCGACAGCTGAGGACGAGACCTATTCTAGACATGTGGAACTGGTGGTGGAATTAACATGAGATCCCAAATGCATCTGGTGTATGTGTGGCAGCACTTACAATCTATTGAATACATGCATATTGACTGCTTTTGACATTCTGTACTGGTTTCTATGGTGAAGGACGTGGTTCTGTGCACTGGTGAACAATAGGACTTTTCTAAGATGATCAGGCCTGGATTCTGTATTAGTCTAGATGAAGGGAGACATCGAGGTACATGTACATATAACATTCATTTGCTGTTTCTGTAGCGTCGCCTATTTGTTGGCATGCAAGGAGAAAAGTTATTCTTGATCATTGAATCCGTCACCGGAAACAGAATTTCATGGATGCAGCAGTTTGTTGTTTTGATAATGTGATTCCACCAATTCCCACTAGTATATTGTGCCTCTATACACAGATTTCAAAAGTCATTTACTACGGATAGAATAAGTGGAACAGTAGTTATCTTGGGATGCTTTGTCTGGAATCAATGTCTTAGAAGACTAGTACTAGCTTTTCTATAGGCTGACCTGAAATTTCTCAATTGCTTTATGGCATAAGACTTTACATGTGGTATTAGTAGATCAGAATTTGTATTTTTTTTTCAATGTAAGGTAATAGGTTATGAAACAAAGTCTACTCAGAGATTTTCCAGCAGGTCAGTACTGAAACATGAGCTTTCCCAACATTGATGTCCATGAAGATGACATGTTAACTGCTGCACCACTAGCACTGTCTGTAGAAAACAACTACTGAATCCTGTGTATAAGTCTAGAATGGTTCAGCTCGTCCCCACCTGATGCCGCCACTGTGTGAGTGTGCCGGCAGTCGTCACCTTATACTTCTTGTAGAAGTCGATGAAGGAGAAGGGCAGGGAGACGTTCAGTGGGTTCTCTTTGAAGGGACTTGCCGCACGCTTCCGCGACTCAAACGCAATCATGAGGTCTACATAGGCAGCTGGCCGCTTGGCCCTGAATGCCTCCATGAATTCGTTGCTGAAGATCTTCTCTAGCAGCCTCTCAAAGTCCTGGTCCACACCTGGGGAAGATAGAAATTGATGTAGACACAATAAATGTAAACAGAAATTGAGGGGGGACTTTTCATTATCTTATTGTTACAATACTGTTATTAAATAATGGGCATGTAAAACCTTTTGAAACTGGGAGGGAGAGAGTTGATACTATGATCAAGGGCAACTGAGTGGGCAACATCATTAGAATAATCATCAAAAATGTGAAGTGTATATATGAACGTACCAACGGAGCCGTGAGGTCCACCGGTGGCCTTGTATAGTTCTCGCAGCGTACCGTGCTTGGACTCCATCTCATGTACGGTCATATCTACCGTGCCACCTCCACAGTCCACCACAATGTACCGAGTACCTGGACACAGAGTTAAGATGATACACATTGAGTGGTTATCTATGACCATTACTGCCCGTTTCATTCCTACCAGCCTCAATGGGTCAAACATTTAATCATAATATTGAACAAGTTGTAAATTCTGTTTCTTACGGTTAATTCTCGCAATCAGTAATGGAAAATTGTATTCATACAGATAAGTGCATTTCACAAGACTTTATATACTTTCTAAGATTCAAAATAAGATAAGACTAATATAAGAGCAGCAACTATTAAAGAACATTTATAGGTACTTTTACCAGACTAAATTCAAACATTTGCTATTAAGTTCTGTAGATGACAAGATCACAAAATTGTTAATAGTGTCATGTTACCATTTAATTGAAACCTGAAACCCTCACAAATATACCTACAGAAAACCAAAACCTTAATGTCACAAGGTGAGTCCAGTCTGAAAATAAGTCTAAGTTACTGAATGCCAATTTCTATAAAATGTCATTTTATATCCAAATATTAAGCAATGGTATCCCCTATACAGCAATGAGATAATCACCAGAACTTCCTTATTTTGGTTTAGTAGGGAGTAAGGTAAAGATATCAGAAAATTATTAAAAGTATTGTTAAACAAGCAAGGTTGAAAATTTTATGTATCAGGTATTTCTCAAATTAGCATTTCTTATTAGAAAGTAGTTTTGTCTAATAGTTAAGCACTAGATTTAGCCAATGCATCTTCACGTTAAACCTTTGTAAAAGATGGAAGATTAAGGACTGTATTCAAAGTTGCAATTGTTAAGATTTGATACAGAGAAGCTGTGAAATAACAGATATGAGAAGATTTTCAAACATACAGAGACAAATAAGTGTAAACAGATCACAAATACTCATGCTTACATGCTGGCAGTACTGTCGGAATAAGTTCAAAATAATGCATATATGACCCATGTTTGTGTGGTATTCATGAAAGGTGATTGTTTTACAATGTTATAAGCAGGGGGTTTGCATAGCATTCAATATGAAGTTCCTGAAAAATTACAATGTACTAGAAATTCCAAAATTTTCAAAACAGATTTCATATTTGAGTGACCTTTACTGGAAACGTATGACAATAACAGATCTCCAGCATTGATACCTTTACATACCCTTTAACAGTAGTTACAAATGTGCAACAAGCAAACTTTGGTGAGACAATTTAGGTGTTAGATCTTTGCAGCAGGCAGCATACTTTTATTTATCATACTAGGGTAGGATCAAAGTGCATGTTATAAGTTGCACTTCATTTCAGGTCTGGTCAAAATGCATATCAGATATTTGCATACAGAAGTCTAGGGTTCAAACTAACCTGGTAAATCAACCTCGGAGGCAACGGTAGCGGTCTCAATGGGGAAAATGGCAGAGGTGTCTGGCTCGGACGGGGGAGTGTGAGGGGCTGCGGATAGGCTGTCAGGAGTTTGGGAACGAGGAGTGCGGGGGGACGGAGGGGTTGGGGGCATCGGGGAGGCCGCAGGTGAGTAGTCTGAAAACCAAGGCAATGACATGCTACACACTATGGAAATAAATAAGATATATAAGAATAGGAATAACAACACCAAATACTAAGTACTACATAAATGATGAGTTCCTGATGGGGGAACTTGCCATTTGTCTATAGATTTTTAACTAGGGAATAATGATGTCCAGATATAGTTTTAATTTTACATGAAAATTATACCTGACTACTTTTGTACTTGATACTAGTGTAAACTGATAGAGGAATCAAATTATTGACTTACAAATCGGTTTTATTGTTTAGAATTCATTTGACCTAATTACGTCAATAAGTTAAGGATGTTGACTTATACTAAGTGTGTCATTTTGTATAAGAACATTGTAAAATCAGGAAATGCAAAAGCAATCTAAATTATGTACCATATCTGGACTTCATCTTTAATATAATAATTATGGAAATCACAATATGCATATATGTATAACATAAACTATAAAGGAATACACTACAACTAGGTATATGTAACACTTAAGTTAGACCAATCAAACCTCAATAACACTCCAAACCATCTGCATGCTTCAATCGTCACACTTTGAGGGCAATTGCAAAATACAAGGTTATTCATCAATGATTCCCCACAATAGATGAATGCAAATGTAATGCAAAGACTGCAAATTCATACGAGTATAAGCCTCTCTTATGGCATTACGAAACAGAGGTCCCCTAAGACCTATTCTTGTAGATAGACAAAATTAATGAGTATTGATAGCAATGCATATGTTTCTTTTATGTGGATCTCTTACCTACTTACTTGCTTAATTAGTGAGGAACACCCAAACCATCTTATCACTATATATCTATAGGTGGTATCTATGGTGCTAATCAGTGATGGCTTTAGACAAGGAGGCATGGGGATGTCCCCTCCATTTTCCCTATAGTTACTAATTTATTAATACCAAAATCTAGCCAATAAAGTACCTACTCCCTTTCTAAATCATGGCCGTGCCACTGAGAACTGTGGTTATTGGACTTTACATATCAGAGGAGTTTCAGGAGGTGTCTATGTGGTACTATTCACTCTGTGAGTGCAACACAGCTTTAGAGTTAGTTCAGAGATCAGGGAGAGATTGGATCCGGTCCTTCATTATGATATTCTCCACTTATTCTTAAGAGTACTCAGCATTTTATGGGCACATGAGAGCACTCAATTAGTGTCTGTTATACCTTGAGAGACTTAGTGAGAAGAAAGTCTTCATCTATTGTTAGTTTTACCCAATAAATAGATCTATATATATCTAGTATATTATCATGTTGGTAAAAGGAGTAATGTGACCTATTGTCACAGGTTCTGTTGAAACTGCAATCTTTAATTGCTAAACCTGCGTATCAGAGTATAAAATATCTACTAATTAGACTCAAATGCTCCAGCAGGCATTATTAAATGAGAGATTCTCTTTGATATTATTATATACTTTTTCTTTCCTTTGAAAATCAAACAGCTTTTTAAATTTAGTCAAGTAGAGTCTTATAACTATGGTTTAGTCAGAAGTCGTTTTACTATTACTATAGTTATTGGACTAGACGCACGAGCATCGGTTCGTCAGGAGTCCGCTCAGAGTTATTCACCCAGTTTCACCCAGTTAGTGCTACCTCACCTGCCCCTTTGAGGGTGACTTGTTTCCTAGTTCGTTTATATATTTTTTCCGGAGATCGGTCTGGAGCCACAACCAGAAGGGTGTGGGACACTAAGCTCACAGGGCCTAGTGGCAGTTGTGCACACGGGGTACAGATATCCCTGATGAGACCTCTCCACACTTAGAGAGGGAGAAAGATTTGTATATTGACAACCATAAAATAGTGATTGCAAAAAGTGGACAGCAATAAATTGGGCCCATGTTGTGAATACAACTAACTCCTCTTAAAGCTGTATTCGCACTGAGCTTGTCGGTAGTGATAAGTCGATCCTTTTGACTCAATCTCATCCTCATGCCTTTAATATTCACTTAGCAGTCAGTTGTGAGATATAAGGCAATCATCAATTGGATAGTAAGAAGGACCTAATTATACATAGATGTACCTCCTTATGTGTTTTCCCCTTTAAAGTTATTTAAGTTATTGGATGTCTGTAAAACTCAGAAGGTAAGAATTGACTTGGGGAATCTCATTGAATGCTGGGGACTCTATACTAGAACTATAATACATGCAATTTTGTTAAGAGGGGTGGTGGTTCATACTGTTAGATGATTATAAAACAGGAATCAAAATTAAAACAGGCCCAAATTCCTGACATTCCCTCAAATAAATGAATAAGCTGACATATTGATAGCCCATTTGCTTTTTGTACCTTGATTATCTGCCCCAACCCTACTTCACCTGCTTAAGGCTAGTATTTAAGGGGCACTTTGTTTCTTAATCAATTCTTATAATCACTGAACAAAATATACCCAATGTATAACCACTTACAAAAAATCTTGATTTATTTTTTTACCCTTCAGCCTTTCCTAACTTATCCTTCATTTTCTATTTTAACTTATTGGAAAAGCAAAATTTTATTACCAGGTGGTGGCCGTGGCTTTTTCTCTTGAAAAGCCAAATATTTGTACACTTTAAAACTGTATTCCTGAAACTGTTATTCTAGAATTTTCTTGACAAATTAAGCTCTGATCTGAAATCTATATCATTACATCATTATTTGACTCACCGGCCTTGATTTCATCTGCTATTCGCTCTGAGAGCTGTGGTTCAGGGGTAGAAGCACGTTGTATCGGGGAGCTCGGTGAGATGAGCGGGTGTTTCTGTGGGGGCGTCTCCGGAACCAGCTGGTGCATACGCAACTTCCGACAGAAGATGGATGCTGCCTCTGGCTCCAAGGCAATCAGGAGCTGGTCCGGGTAGTCTGGGGAGGCAACACCAGCCTGTTGAAGAAGAGGTCAGAGTATGCCAAATATGGAAAGATCTGTTGAGGAAGTCTGGAGAGTTGCTCTTACATTGGTATCACTTCTTCCAAGACTACTACATCAAAAAGCTGTTGTTTGATAAATTAATATACTTGGGATAAAATGAGATGCAATTTTATAGTGGTTTTGCTTGCAAGCACAAAAAAAGAAGACTTTTAGCAATGATAAGAGAATTCTGATTTGATTACAACAAAATTATAATGTGTTGCTCTGAATAATTCCAATAGTTCGCTATAAATTCGATACATGTAAGTTTACTGTCCCTGCAATTGATGTTAACAATATCTTCCTAAATTTCTTTCAGACTAATTCACACATACCTGGTATGCAGCAGCACGCATGAACTGTTTGGCCGGGGCCTTCCATATTGCAGGAACGGTGATCACCCAGCGCACGTCCTCGTTCAGGATTTTCGTACCGGATTGGTCGGATAGCTCACTCAATGCATGGTCCTTGAAGAAGCGCAGGGCATGTGCAAACACTGTCAGGGCAGGCATGGACGTGCCATTGTAGGCCTTGATCTCTGTGTCTTTGTCTAAGTCCTACCAAGGAAGAGTAGAAAACATTAAATTATTGTAGTGGATTTATACTACATCAAATAAGATTTTATTTTATGGGAGGTTCAGGTCTGGCCAGCCTACCATGACTTAAGTCATGACATTTTACAAAGCTAAGAACCAAATGGAGAAAAGACATTCCTGTCACTACTGAGTATATATATCATCAACACCATTGCTTCATTTAGCTGACCCTAGAAAGAGGGACTGGCCAAATAATGTTGCTGTAGCTCCCCTGCTAACCCTTTAACTAAAACACCTCGTGATTCTTTAAACTGACAAGTTTCCAGTAGATTTTAAAGAGCAATACAACCCTTGAAAGGGCTAACATAGCATATATTACTAACATGTTGGTACTGTGGCAGTTCTGAGAAATGAGTGGACGTAAGTTGAACAGTCCCGTTTGCAGGATAAATGACTGCTGTTATTTATCCCTTCTAACCTTACTTCACCAGAACCTAGCACTACAACCAGACTAAGGCCACTGCAAAAAGGCCCAATGATTCTCATCACAGGACAATGAAAGAAATTATGGGAATCTTTTCAAAGATATGTAGGTCCCAGTTGGCTGATATAAAACTATCCCCTTTTAGTAATGTAACAGCCTGGGAAAATGCTGGACAGCAAAATAAAAACTTTCTTTCTCTTTTTTCTTTTTGTATTGGCCTTATGGAGTGTAGCAATTGCTGCTTTATGGCTTAGTTGGCACATTAAGGGCAGTATATACTGATTTAGTAGGCACAGCTGGCCTGGGTGTCTGACAAGATAAAGTATGGAATGTAGAGGGCTGCCTCTACAAATGTCAGGGCTCATTGAGAATAATGCAGACAAGCCCATCAAGCACTCTATGAAACCCTGTGTACTGAACAGCTTCTGTATATACCTCAAACCTCAACCTATTGAGTTTCCCTCCCTACCCCATGTAAAAAGAGTGTATTTTCCTCTTTCCTATCCCCTTTATGTGAGGTTGCTAGAGTAGGTCCGTGAGTTCCTTCCTGTACCACTGTCATCACCATCATGGTGCTATAGCTTGACCTCCCTTATGATTTCCATGTATATATAGTATGGGAAACACCATGAGCAATACCTGGGAGTATTACACCTGATAGCTCAGGCGTCACCCAAGGAAGGTTTCCAGGCACCTACTGATTGTGTTGCCATGGTAACCAGAAATCAGGTCAAAGGTACAGACTGGATGGAAGAGGTGATTAAACCTACACTCTGCTATAAACGCTGATCTAGACTGCAGGTTTTCTCTCTAGCAGACAGTATATGGGCTCTGCGTCTGTAGAAAATACCCGTACAATGAGACTAGCACAGAATGGTGCTGAGAATTTATGAAAGAATAGAGATTTTTCTTTCTTAAAAAAATGAAGATAAAGTTGTTTACTTCAATTCTAAATTACTTCTACATGTAGAAAACCGGCTGTTAAAATCTGTATATTTCATACCAACAGAAAAGAACAAAGTTAAGTGCGGTTGTACTGTGAACTGTCTACTATAAAATAATGTTAGAGTTGACAGATGTGACACCAGTGCTGTCACCAAATGACACTTGACTGTCAGATAGTTTTTTTGCAAGACAAATTCCTGACCCCATCCCTTTCTGCTCCCATCTTTCAGTCTGTGCTTCTGTGTGTCACGATCCTCCTATTTCACCATTTTTATTGTCCTATTTCTAAAGCTATTCATGTTTATTTGTTTTTTTTCTTCTGTTTATGCAGTTCTTTGATGGAAACAGGTTGCGGCCTCCTCTCGTGAATCAGGATATATATCGCTGTGAGTAACTCAAAGGTTTTGGTAACATGTGGAGCCTCCCAGACGTCCACAGGGGGACCAGGAAGGCATTTCTGTACATGGTACAACTGGACACAGCCACTACGATGTGAAGCTCAAAATAGAGAGCATTTAATGTAGTAATTACATTTTGGTATGACAGTCGTACCACTAGATGCAGGGCTGTAATGGCACTAAAGTGATTTTTGGGTTGGTTGATTTTACCCCCACTAATAGTACTTACACATTAGCAGTTTCTGTGAGGAACCCAAATACGATTTGAAGGGTTCTGGGTCGTACCATCTTGAGAAATGCCTTCCATATCAGAGGACATTGTCATTGGATATGTTCGATCTTTTGGTACCTCTATATCTGTCTAACTCGCATATTTCATTCATAAACAGGGATGGAAGTCTTCAAGGCTGTCTCTGATTTCAGGGATTTTCAAGTTCCATAGACTTTTACATCCCTATACAAAACTTTCAATTAATGGGTTCCAATTGAGCATTCCAGAAATGTCTCATTCACTCTCATCCCTGCATAAAGCTTATGAGCTTTCATGTAGAAATGACACCAGTTGTGCTAGCAGGATCCCTCTGCCTGTCATGCCCTCTCTCTCTTCTTTTTTTCCTTTTTCTTTTTTTTTTTTTTATCAAAAAAAGGATATAGTATGATCCACAGAGTTTCCAGTGCTTTGTAGATCTACACTTATTGCAATAATACAGACCTACATTCTGTACTCAATCAACCTTTGTAAACATCCATAATGAAGGGGCCAACGTCATAACCTTTGTTTTGGCCCATCACATAAAAGGCATGGTCTCCTATACACACAAGTGGTAGATAGTTATCAGGACATGTTTTATGGCCCATATAACCTGCTATAAAATACTGCAAGGTACATATAGCTGCAACATAGGGGTTATTTACATATATAATGTTGCCAAGTTGGTGTGAATATTGCCAAGTGGGACCAAAGCACATGACTTTGTCCACAGCCAGACATAGCTATTAAGCATTTCTTATATTCCATGTCTCATGGTCTAGCAAGATTCTGCTATCAATATTTAACTTCCATCTTAATTTCTTGCCCCCCCCCCCGAGGGGGGGGATGTTACAAATGTTGCCCTCCACCTCTTTATAACTAGTGAAAAATCTCTAGGGAACAGTCAAGTTTTTCATGCATCCCCACATCTTGCTGTGCACCCTGCTATTGATAAAGACCACATCTTTATTCCCTACATCAAAACCATGGCTGCTACGTCTTAGCGAAATGCCAAAACCTCAGGTCACCCAGCAGTCTATATAAGTTGGCACCATGCCATGTGATAACCTACAGGAACCTGTATGATAAGGTTACCATGGTTACTAGTGATGAAAGGGGGTCTGCTCTATAGATCTAGCAGTGCCTTGTAATGTAGAAGGCAGAGTTTACTTGGTATCTTAAAGGAGAAGACCTGGGGTTAGATTGTATGAAGACCTTCACAGAGATCAGAGACCTTTTTAAATGCTTTCTTTCTCAGCTATTACTGTTCTTTAGAAAATCTACATAACTATAAGCACTTTCACCCCCCTTCCTCCTATCTTTGATCTTTTCCCTAAGTGTATTGGCTCGTTTAACCACCGGGGTCTCGAATAAGCGCCAGTCCTGATTAAGCACTTGGGGTACAGGGGTATTGAAATCAACCTTGAGCATCAAAAACAGTATTCACATAAGTGTCTGTCCCAGGTACCTGTCTCAAATAAGGGCCAGGGATAGAGGTATTGAAATCAATATGCACCTTGACACTTACACAAGCCACACTATGGTACAAACCTTTTTCACACCCACTGCTAATACATGCGATAAACAGTAATCAATCACTTTGCAATGTCACTTCCCCTACACCTATCTTACATTGTTATTATGTATGATAATTCTTATTTACTTTCTTTTTTACCCAGAGGTGTGGTGTAATTTGTTTCCCAACTCCATGGGTTGTTACCTGGGACATCTACCCCCCCCCCACCTCCTTTACCCTGGACAGGAACCCAAACGTCTCTATGATCAACTACCGCAGGTGGGAGGTTAACCTGCTAAGTAGACAGATATGACATCCTAACCACTGCATCCTAACCCATGACCCAAACCTTCTCTCCCACACCCCCGTCCCATCCCATCCCTGAAGAGAAGTAGAAAGAGAAAACTAAGAAGAGAAAAGCACAAAAAGGGGATGGCTGCATTGTAAGTTAGGTGAGATAGAATCTTCTATATTTTTTACTTTTGATCTTAAATCACAGTAAAAAGGGAGGGGGGATATGCCTAGCTTTTTCAGGGGGGGGGTGCAGCTGAACAATCAGGAAGGTCATAGAATAAAAGAAACACAGTTTAAAACATATTTCCATCCTGTTGGTATGTTCTCAGCCTGCATCCATCACACACAAATATATATGCATACTCAGCACTTTTCTGGTCTGCAGGTTTTTTTTTGTGACTACTAAGGTGAGGTGTGGCTGCATGTCTGTCTGCAGTGAAGTAGAATTCTGAGGGCATGACATTCTCCGACACTTTCTCATTTTGCCTTTTCTTCAACTTAAGTGCATGAGCATCAAAAATGTTCTGAAGGTTATTTGTAACATGTTACTCCAGCATCTGGCAAATATCTCATAAATTGGCTTTCTATTGAGACACTGAAGTGGTCTATTATTGGACACTGTATTTCGATTGATATTCTAATTCCCACATATTTACATAATCTGTTTTATTTGCACAATCATTCATCTCTAGATGGCTGATGTCATTGATCATAACTATATTCCACATAAACATTCCTAAGGATCTAGCAGTGCCTTTTAATGTAGAAGGCAGAGGTTAGATTGTATGAAGACCTTCACAGAGATCAGAGACCTTTTTAAATGCTTTCTTTCTCAGCTATTATTGTTAGACTTTCCTAAGGCTTCCAAGGAGTCCAGCGTCAGACCTTTGGGAACTTAAAAGAATACTTGAGATGATATAGCAACATCTGCCCTCCACATAGCTCTAAAATAGCTTAATCTGTTCAGCATTTACATGTATAAGATTTACAATGATGCTTCCTACACAACTGTCACATTTCTGCAGAAAGAAAACATAACTGTGGCATGTGTAGAACAGATAGCTTTGTGAGATCTGATACCTCTATCTCTGTACCACCATGATGCCTCTCTTTTCTGGTGTCTAAAAATACCATATCTGATACCTTTAAACATCAAGCACACAATATGTTTCACATTTGTACACCATCACTGCCAACCCCAAAGGAAATACTGAGAGAAAACAGGGAGAAAAAAGATTATTTTCTCACTTAGCCTATGTGAAACTTGGATAAAAAGACATGGAGGAATCATATTCCCTCACTTAGCCTAAGAGGAAGCAGAAAAGTGGTGAAAAATGACATTGCTTCAGTATCTCTGGGGTATAAATGTGTTCTGCCGCCAGTTTCCCACATATTTTACTCTCATATTTATGTGGCCACACCCAAAGACACCCTTATGGATGACTTGTTTGAGGTTGAATGCTACAATAAGAGAAGCATCTTCTTCCTCCCTTCACGGCCCTTTCCCAAGCCATGTAGGTCTAATCTTAGGGTCCCGAATCAGATACCGACAAACAGACAAAAGGGAGTCTGGTGTCTTTGAAAGGTATATTACAACACTTGTAAATATTTTGCTTTATACCACTATTCTGCCACCTCCCTTACTGTTATGCTATCCTCTACCAGTGCCTTATCAGAGCATATACGAACATGTGCTTTTTTTTATTTTTCGAGGTCAAGTTGGACTCAGAATCTTTTGGGAAATGTATGGCTAAGACATTAAGTCAATCTTGCCATGTTTCAATGTGAAAAACTCCAGACTCATAGGGGTATTGAACCCCGGCTGCAGTGCTGGTTGGCGAGGACGTTAGCCATTGTGCCACACTGAACAGTGATGAACTCCAATGTTAATATATATGTAGGACCTACCCGGTAGCAGTACTGCTGTGTTTACACCCATATTTTGTATTGAATCCAACGTTGTCATGTCGAGTTATTAAAATATATACATCCTCAGATAGCCTAGATGATCCCTCCATGCCAAATGAGTCCATAATATTAACAATAAAGAAGAATCCATTGATTTTTCCATCGTAAGTGAGTCACGGTCCACCATTCCCCCCGCCTCCTTGCTCGATGAAATGTGTCAGTGGCCCGGATGTAGGTTACAGGACGAAGCAAGAAGACGCACAGAATGGTCGTGCGTGACATGCTTACGATGGAAAAAGCAATGGATTCTTCTTTATTGTGTATATATATTGGAGACATTGTGCATGCCTTCATCATCTATGGATCGAATACTTGTTGGGATTTTAATATTATAACATGACAAGCTTGGAATCAAGACGAAAAGTGTGTGTAAACACAGTGGTACCACTCCCGGCCAAGGAACAATAACAATGGCTTCTCGCAGAGCGTAGCGGGGAGGATCGGTGACACTTACAAAATGTCTTCTTGTGCCTATATTCTGGGGATATCAGGTAGGAAATCAATGTTATTATGGAGGAAAAGGTGGTATAAGCGCTTTATGGCAGCCCAATATCCAAACCTTGGGCTGCCATATTTATGGTATATTGCATTAATCTTGAGCTTTTCAATGCATTCTCGAGGAAGCCGGACCTTCCCCTATTTCTAATTCATGTGTTCTACTCCATGCTTATCAATCTGTTTGTTACTGTCAAGTTCTCGAAATTTAATGTGCCGTAAAATAAAACTAAGTAATTGCCTAAGCCAAAACTAGTGTCTTTGCAGTTGGTTTGATAAAATCATTCTCCCTCCTCCCTCCACCCTTGTGTGTGTAAACTTTATTTAATCCTTCATATCCATTTTCTGGTGGTTGCAGAACAGGCATTCCATAAAACGTGTGCAGAAAGAAAAGGACACGACACTATTTAGTTGACTAGGCATAAATCTATATCCGGCATTTTTGACATTTTCTACGAGAATGCTAGACATGGGCCATTCCCTAACGTCCACATCACATCCCTTAGTAGCCATCCACTCAGATTACTACTTTTCTTACATTATTCATTCTCTTTTCATTTTGAAACCTAGACTTGAGCAGGTCTAAGAGAAGGCATGTACTGGTAAAAAACAACTTTCTCAATGTTAAATACTTTAGCCATACCCTTCAGACTAGCTACGCTTCCTTGTATTTGCTACTGCAATTTAAGATCAACAGGTCCAGGTGGAAGCAGAGAGATTGGTATGGCTGCCGCCTGGACACCACCTGGTGTTTAACTGATGAACTACTGACGTACAGATGACGTGTGGACAGCAAGGGGTCATATGACGTGTCATCAGGGGTACTCATTATGCTCACACATTACCACTGGGTTCCGAGGGCACTCCACCTGCCTCAGAGGGCATCCCTTTTTCCTGTCACTATAATCTTTTGAAATAGGATTAGTCTTACAGAGGCGTAGGAAGCAAATCTTCATTGAATTATCGGCTCGAGCGCGACGATGCCTATACATACCCATAATGGAATTTAATAGAAAAGTATTTTTGGTGAATTTTAGATCTGATTTGAGGCTCAGGGCCCCATTTTCCCTATCCCTTTAACATATTAATCTAATTTGGGATAGAATGTTTTAGCTGCTTTTCCATTTCATTATGACTTCTTGGTAAATTTTTTGGGGGCCCAGACATAATCAGGCCCCCCTCCTACGCTCCTGGTCTTAGTACAAATGCTAACACTACAGAATCGGCCAATGTACTTGCCCAGGTAGCAAGGATACATTGGGCCAATGTTGACTTATATTGGGCTAATGTCGGCTTATAAATATTGGGCCAAGCATGGCCCAATGCCCCATTGCTGATTGGGTGAGGAATAAAAAAATAATTCTCGATGTCAATTACCCCAAAAAATGTTGAACTTGAATTAATTAATACAAGATAACTTGTCTTGTTTTCTGTGGATATAGGCCTATAATGTACTCTTGATGGAGTTGGTTAGTTTGGTTTCTCTAGTTTGCTTTGCCTACTACATATGTCTCAAGGGAGGGGACTCATAATTGAGGAAGGTGAATGTTGGCTTCAAAATTCATGTCTCCTCACAGACTGCATAAGCTTGTGGTCCACTGTACCCTCATTACCATAATGCACCTCACCCAGACACCACTCTCTAGGGGGCGATGGTGTCTATCAATCTCCATCCAGATGTTTTTTAGAAGAGATATGAGTTATAGGTAGTAATAACTGCAGTAGGGGATCATGGGATGTGAAGGAGAGTCAGGTCATACACTGTAGCCTATTTCTGAAACCCTGTGTACTGTGTTACACTGTATTGGTGCAGGTATCATACTTGTAGCAAGGTATAGGGAATGAATGCAGAGGAAAAAGGATGTTCCTCTAGAAAAAATTAGATTATCATAAGCGGCCAGGGTTCTGGTTTTCAGCATCCCTCCAAAACTAATACCATTGCGAAATCGTTTTTACAAAATCTCTGCTTAATCCCTTTAGATAGTGTGTATATCATGGGTGTGGACTACTAAAATCGACATGGCGACATGGGCTATTTTAGGCTTAGTGACATGGGACATGAACAATTTCTTAAAATTGACATGGTGACATGAACAATTTCTTAAAATCGCCATGGTGACATGACCATTTCTTAAAAATGACATGGGGACATGGCCATTTTTAAAAATCGACATGTGACATGGGGGACCCCCCATCCACACTCCCTATATCAACAAGCCACCCTTGCCCTGTAGGTGTGAAGGCGCAGAGGAAGAGCCTGCTACCTCTGTGGGGCCGAGAACTAATAAGAACCCCCTGCTGACACAACAAGTCAGGAGGTGGTTGCCATGGCAACTCTATCTAGGATAGACAAGATGGCAGTGAAGAAGGTGGGAATTTTCGTGGATTGGGTGGTAAGGTGTGATAATCCTCTATATTTCCACCTGGTGTCTCTCCTTCAACCTGGACCTGATACATAACTGGGATCATATCATCGACTCTGCAGTTTATATGCTTATAAAGGGGTTCCCCATGAAGGCAGCCATTTTATTATTGGGAACATTCAACGATTAGGTCACTGCTTAGGGGGTGGGAGGTATTTGGGTTCCTCTATATGTTCCATACAAAAACCGTTACAAAGGGGTGGGTGGGTCCTGAAAAATGCCTATAAATAACAGTGACATAATTGTTGAACACTTTGGGTTACGTCACAATAAAAAAGGTCACTGATTCCCTCGTCATCTCACGACGGTAGGCCTACCAATAGCGTAACTACGAGACCTAAGATGTTCTGTCCATAACTAAAAGGCTTTCTTTTTTTTTTAAATTAGGCAACAAGATTCAATTTTCATTTTGGTTAGTCATCAATGGGAGTGTGGGTGGATTATGTATACATGTGGAAATCAATCTATTCACCTGATTAAAAATGAACATCTCTATACCAATGATGAGTAGCGTCCCAGCCCTGCGTCCGTCACTTCAGAGTTGACATGGCACTTTGCAGTTCTGAAGGGCTAGTCGCTGATGACGCGCCATGATGACAAATAAATAAGCAAATGTCAACGACCATGGGATATTTGAGCATTCGATGCTAAAATATCCCATGGAGAGTTGACATTTGCATTTATGTCATGGCTACACAGGTTTGAAAGCTTCTAAATAAAGAAACTCAACAATATTTAACTCTGTTTGCTGCAGCAGGTCACGTGATCATCAGCCATTGAATACGGGCCTACTGTATTCCATCCCCTCCATTGAATACGGTGCTGCTAGTACTAATCTATAGTAGCGGTCGTATCTGCCATGACATAATGGTTTAGGTATGAATCATTCCCTAAAGGGTTATAACATCCTCTGGGTACGTGTATAGCTACACGTAGACTGATATTGTGCATCAACTCCCTATAGATAACGACAGTCTAGTAACTAGATACTGCCACTTCATTCTGATTGAAACATGGCATTATATAGGAGGTAGCATGCACCAGAGAGAGCGCCCACCAAATACAATGTAATCAATCTAGCACTTTTTATACCCAAAGTGGCCACTATTATTATCATTGCTACATTTTTGTCAATCTCTCCCCATCTCTGGCTCTGCGTGTGTGCCAAGAGAGCATGATAACTGCCTGCCCTATATGTAATTTTATATGTATATGTAGTTTGTTGTTTATTTTGGCATTAGTATAAGTCTGGTTTTATGAACTATATGATCTACAGTGCAGTGAGACTGGCAGTGACTGATGATGGCTATGTAGCTACTAAAGGGGGTGGGGTGGTACTGGTTGTCGTGGGATATTTACCAAAAAAAGGCTCGTGGACTTGTAAAATTCATGGACTTGTCATGATCCACAATTCCAATCCAAAATAATAACAACAGCAGATTCACGCCTTGATACGGGTAACATTCGGCACTGGTCACGCAGTGGTTAGACAATTCGACACTGAAGTTTTTACAATTTGACCGACAAACCCAGAAATAGTCAGAGCGAGAAGGGGACTTTAAAAATCGACAGGCAGTAAATTCTCAATCATAAAAATCGACAACCTCCAAAATGTGGGTACCCATCAGGGCATTTGCTGCCAGTGTGAATGAGTATTGCTGTGAGGATCATGTCTATGCAGGTCAGAGCTCCATAGTTGAACATGTCTCTGGTTAGAACTAAGGGGTGTCAGAGACATGGCCACAGAGGGTGGTGACATGTACATGTCTGCTGCCCTGACCCTCACATTCCACAAACCAGAGCTATGCAGCTCACTCTGAGACAAACACATGTGTAGGCCCTATGTTAGCCTTACAATGTAGGTATTTTGAACTGTCCCTGATCAAGTAGGCTCTGCTCTTACCAGAGGGTCAAATTGATGATGAGTCTGAAGAGTAAAAGGTTTGAGTTTCAAAGATGGTTTTCAAAGTTTCTTTCTCATGTAAGATAAAAATGTGCCTATACATGGGTGCTCAAAATTGTCGAGATGTCTTGGATAGCTTACTGGCTACCTTCTAACTCAAACTGCAGTATAGGCAGTGATACTGAGCCTCATCAACCCACTGATATAGACTAGGAGCCCGGGGGAGGTACTCACTATATGATGCTATCTCCCCACTGCCAAACTATCGACCCCCTGAATCTAGGCAAAATGACCGCTCCTCGACTCCTGTAGTAATCCACCGCCCCTAATTTAAGGGTATTTGAAGTCACCGCCCCTTAATTTCAAGGCATTTGAAGGGACTATACCTGAAATCTTTAGAGATAAGGACCCTTATTTGTAAAGTAATTTTGAGGGGGCACACAGAGATATTGCCCTCCTTTTTTTGAAGTGCATACAGAGTTACCGTCCCCTATTTTTTAGGTGCACACAGTTACCGCCCCCTGAATTTTCGTCTCACCGCCTCCGCTTCTGGGGCCCGTTTGGCAGTCGGTAGCCTATTCCGACCTGAGTAGCCCCCGGGACGAGGAGCTTGTAACAAATGGAAAAGGGACACATGGAGGTCAAAGGGGAATCCCACATCTGCATGTATCTACACTCTGTACAGGACTGTCTACAGTCAACTTGGCAAATATCCTGCCAAGGGACACCAATTATATAACATTAACTATAGAATCTATGCCACAGAAATCAGAAAAAAATGAAGGGGGCAAGAAGAAATTAAGACATGGGGGAATTAAAAAGAAACAGAGTGAACATGAGACACAGGGTCAGCAGACAAGAACACAATGAATAATTCGCCGGATGCCAGTGGCAGTGACATCTCTTAATAATTCGTTCGTGGTATGGCCGAGGGATCAATGCTGGTTTGTAAGCCTCCCCCCCCTATTGGTCCTCCCCATGTGAGTCAATGTTGATCCCTGAGTCAACTTACTACACTCCCAAGCATAGTTAAGGATTGGTACCTAGCCAGACCTGGCTGGGGTGGAGGGAACAAGCTAAGGTTGTGTAGTTAGCATTCGAGGTCACCTCATCCCACAATGCACTGCATATAGCTAGAAAACCGCTGCCGGTTGCAGAACACCAATTGGCGGGAGGTGGCAGCAGGAGACACTTTGTAGCTCTGCACTGAAGGGAGTTGTACAATGATTATTGGTCTAAAATCTGACAGTGGGTAGGCAAACCAGGCATCAAATTAATCCTTAGGATGTATATTAATCGATTTGAGTGTTATTTAGGCTGATATTTGAGGGTAAATTGAGGGGGGTGCACTCTTTTCAATTACAGAATTTATTGTAATCATTCACTGCAAAACCCCCAAATTTGGGTATGTCCGCACTCTACGGCCGATAGCAGAAAAGTTAATTACATTGTACCACATCTCATGGCCCTAAATTAATGGGAAAAATGTTTGCCTACATGAAAATAACAGTGGCTAAGCCCAGAAATTCGCACAAATATTTTATTTTCGCCCATATGCTATATAAGCCAACAGTGAGAAAATAATTAGTGTCCTGCAGCCTCTACAGGCTATATAGGGCCTTCTACCAAGTTTGTCAAATTTTGCTAAAATGTGTTTATTTTGCTTAGGGTAAGTCAGTTTGACAATGTTATGGTGAGAAAGGGCAAGGGAATCAATAGAATTAATGAGAAATCACTGAAAATCGTAGTAGCGGAGTTTCAGCCTTGGAGAGGTTTATGAGAAATATTCTGGTGTCAATCCGCAAGCCTGATACTTCTCTCTTGGGGGTGCCAGGTAACCAAAATTATGGTTTTCAGAGTCAGAATGACCTGAATTTTACATTCTCAGCTGTTTCCATCTATTTCTATCGTCCTCAGTGCTCTATGGGAGGCCTTTTCATGCATCGGGGGAAAACATCATTTTTCTCTCCCCGAGCTATGCAGCCAATAAATGTCTACTGACACTTGATAAAATGTCCTTGTATTCACCATATCTGGTTTATTTTTTCGTCCTCACATGGGGGAGCTTGAATAATGTGAAAATAGGGCCATCTAAGCCATTACACATGGAGTTAAGATGCATTTTGTTGAATTTATTCCTTTTGACATTATATTTCTGAGGGTTTTTCATACATTATAGCCAGATATTTCTGTAAATTATAGCACCTAGAGAGAGAATAACACTCAGCGCCTCAGATGGTGCCCCTTGGCTATCACCATGTCAAATTTCTTGGCCCTGTGACCATTTTTTCTATGGGAAAGGACCACACCTCCATGTCAATGCTAGAAATCGATGAAATCTACGGAGAGCGCACAGACTGATACCCGCTCTGGGAATTGATTCTCAGAGAGATTTGAGGGGCCTGAGGGGCCTAAAAGTAAAAGATTCTGGATAAGACATTACTGGGCCAGTGAATAAAAGCTTTCCAAGCTATTTCATTGACCACCAAGATTCCAACCCAGGCCTTTAGGTTGCAGAACACCAATTGGCGGGAGGTGGCAGCAGGAGACACTTTGTAGCTCCGCACTGAAGGGTGTTGTACAATGATTATTGGTCTAAAATCTGACAGTGGGTAGGCAAACCAGGCATCAAATTAATCCTTAGGATGTATATTAATCGATTTGAGTGTTATTTAGGCTGATATTTGAGGGTAAGTTGAGGGGGGTGCACTCTTTTCAATTACAGAATTTATTGTAATCATTCACTGCAAAACCCCCAAATTTGGGTATGTCCGCACTCTACGGCCGATAGCAGAAAAGTTAATTACATTGTACCACATCTCATGGCCCTAAATTAATGGGAAAAATGTTTGCCTACATGAAAATAACAGTGGCTAAGCCCAGAAATTCGCACAAATATTTTATTTTCGCCCATATGCTATATAAGCCAACAGTGAGAAAATAATTAGTGTCCTGCAGCCTGCCCCGAACGCCTCGAGTGCAATGGCTGCGAGAAGGAATGTGCCCCGCCCTCTACCGAGAGATAGCAGAACTACAGGCTACCATGGAAACCTGACCCAGTGTCAGAGAATGGGACAATGCTATCAACCACATGCCACTCTGTATTGTGTTCTTATAAATGTGCCTGTGAAGTGTGTGTAAGTCTAAGAATAAAAGATCAAAATGTATTGTATTTCCGGCACAAGTGTAAACACAATAGTTATTCTGATGCTAAAACGTTTTAGCCTAAGATACTTCCAGTGGTCGGCAATAATAAGGCCTGGTCTAGAGATTATAATGTGAAGTACCCAAGCCCCTGCTCTGATTACTGATCTCATTCTGAAACTTATGGAAAGAATAGATGTAGAAAAGCACAAGTCCAGGCAATAATACGCAAGAAGAAATCATCTATAGGGCCTATAAGATTGATCGAATAACAGGTACAGCTTTTACAAGCCTAAGTATGAAACTTATATAGGAACACTGGGATAGGACCACATGATAGGCATATTCTATTGCTTTAACACTGACTAAGATACCGAAAAAAAAGTTCACGTTGTGTCTTGCTGCCTGGACATAGCAGAGATCCTGATAATGCCACTTTTCCTGGTTCACCATAAATTCCTGGCCTTTGGGAATGATTTCTGTATTGAATTATGTCAAATCGCTTCCAAAATCGTATCATGTTTTCCTGTTTTTTTTTTGTCGACCAGCAAGTGGCATCTCTGCAATATATAATGGCTCCTGGGCCCCATCTGATTGGCTATTTGTGTGAAAGCCTATAGATCTATCTATACCTGATGTGCTCCATGTAATGGGGTCCATCTCGGCCCCAGTGCAGCCACAATGACAGGGGCACCTAGAGGGGAGACAGGTGGACTCTTTATATTTTATTGATATGGTCACTGTTCTTTGTATTATTGTAGAGCAGATTTATCAGATGTTTATAGATTGACTTATAGATATACATTACTATAATATTATTTTTATATGTCTAGCATCATGGAATAAAACATATTGCATTTGCTGCTCAGAGCTTGATGTCCCCTCCTTTGTTCTGAATATACCATTCTCTTTTTCTAATAGAATTAAACAAGTCACCCTTTGGGGATAGAATGTTTTCTGGGGTGTACTATCCTATTGCATTAGTATAATGTAGGTCAGGCTCAACATACCATACTCGTGTATCATGATAAATAGGTACTGGAATAGTGTAATACATATTTGCATTCTATAGCCTTTAACCCCTCGAGGAAAGGACAATACTATAGGCTAATGATTATGTGACATTTAAACCATGCGCAGCACTTAAATGAGGGAATAGATTAGGACACCTGCACCCAGACTTCATGTCTAGCTCCTCCAGGGCAGCTGGTCACACCTCCTGCACACACAGCCGTACAGCTAACATAAATACAGGTTCACTCCTCTGCTGTATAGGCCTGGAGACAGATTCACCAAGGAACAGAGTCAGGAGTTTGATGATTATTCCTCCAGTGTCAGTTGTGTATTTACCACCAGTACAGTACAGTACATAATACATGTACATCTTAATTACATTTAGCTCTATCACTTTTATTAAGTGCATATTTAGAATGGGTGGGTGGTTGGTGGTGGTGGGGGGTATGATACATATTAGGCCTAAGAAAAAGAGAAAGAGAGGGGGAAATATGAGGTAAATAGCCCGGCAAATTGATAGGTGCCCATATGCTAACACGCTATGATAAGAGTGCTCAGTATTCATTTATATGGTAGCTGTAAGTGTATGTGTCCGGTTCCAGGTGAGTCTACCCTAGACCACCACCTGCTGTCCCTCCCCATCCTTCTCCCTATCTAGGGCTAATTCTATGGTTGTTTCTACAAGCCCACCTGTCACCGTCTCATACTCACTTTTTCCAGTAGTCCTTTGCCCACTGCTAGTTTGTCGTTCCCTTTCCTGTTATATTTTGACAGCTCTGTTTTATAAACACTAGCTCAGGTCTTTGATCACCAAACTGTTGTACCATTCCTGTCATAGTCACCTGGTTCTACTTCCCACCCAGTCTTCCTTCTATTCTGAATAGTCTCACTGCTTTTTAAAAAATATTTCACTGCACCCTTTTTCTCAGTATCTGTCTGCCTGTCTCTCTATCCATATTTTCCTTGCCCTCCCTGATAATCAACCTCCATTTTCTGCTTTACAACCTCAGTGATAAGTGGTGGACCTCCAAGACATTTGGGGAAGTTAACAATGTAGAATTCACCTTAAGGGTGCTTGGGACAATGAAGGATGATAAATCAAATTGATACCCCCACCACCTTTTTTTCTTAATTCCGCATTGCCGCATCCTCCTTCTAGCACATCTTACTTGATTTTAAGTGATTCATACTACAGATTCAATCCATATTTGATATGTCTCCATTGTGCCCTGTGATACTGTGACCTGGTCCCATGTGTCCCTCAGCCCCATCTTAAACACATTGTCCCTCATAAATTTGCAGACCTCACACTCTCAGCCCCAAGTGTAACTCTTTAATGGGCACAGACTGCTCTAATTGAGCACCTTGTTACGTACCCATGCTTTGACCCTGCAGCATCGTGATGAAAGGCATGGGCCTGGGCTTACGAGGGAATATCCAAGACAGCTAACACGCTCCTCTGGGTTGTATTTTATATGTGGGATGAGATGGGACCCATATATCCCACCTCTGGGTATTTGGGATGAACTTTACGAGAGGGGGCCCTCTCCCTACCTCCACTACTTGAAGCTATTGCTGACAGTGCTGCCCTCTAGGGTGACATTGTAAGCTAACTCTACCCATTGTTTAACCATTAATTACATCTATAGAGGTCAACAGGAGATAGTATTTACAAACACATAGAGGTCGTGCTCAACATCACAGCTACAAAAGTTCAACAAGTGGGCAAGCATTCTGACAAAGATCAATTCTGTAACTCTAAGAACTATAAAACTATACCATCTCACAAAACCGAAGTGATCTAACCTAACCCCTTTTTGGAATGGGGGAGGGGGTGATGGTAGCAGGATTTCTTTTTCTTGAAAAATATTTAAACCTCTACTCAGCCATTATTGGCTAAGGAAAATCACCCCTTGACAAATTGAACCAGGGCAGTATTGGCGAATTACCCACTGCGTCCTATTTCAAGACAGCTGACGATCACAGGTTCCTTTTGAAGATTAAATTTTGATAATCTTACTAGAGGCCTTTGCTGTTGTCAAGAGATTTTCTCAAAAATGAACAAAATGAATTGTATATTTTCTCTATTGGGGCCACACCCCAGACCCCCTATTAAACTTTTTCAGTGTTGTACTTGTGATGTTTAGAAAAGCCGAACTCTAGAAATTCTCTAGGCTATTTGGCACCCTACAGTCAATTTGCTTCAGATACCCATGGATACTGTATTTTGTCCCTATGATGCAAATTCTGGATTCATGTGTACATACTGCAGCAGATATGCCGTGAGAATATTTTTTTTTTATGCTACCTATATTGACCTGTTGGAAGCCTAATCAATTTGGTCATTTGTGTCTTTGTACATTCAGCTGAGCTACAAACAACAATATTACAGAAGTTTATATGGAGGTCAACTGTAAAACTTTCAATAACAACTCATACACAAAATTATGCGAAATATTTCAAGGTATTGGGTGTGAAGACTATTCAAATCTTATGCTATGCACAATTCCCTTTTTCAAGCACTTAATCTAGCACTTTAGTGGCTCTATGAAAAAGAAACCATCCTGGATAAACGCAGCTGATCCAGGAAAGAAATTATGAGTGCATAGGATAAACTTTGAATGGCTTAATTTTATCAAACGAAGTATATTCTCCGTACCTGACTGTAGTGCAGTGCCATCTTGAACTTGTCAAAGTACATCCAACTGTTGGCCTCGTTGGGGTCCAGGTCATGGTAATTGTCTCTGGCCGCAAAGCCAAATGAGTTGAACTTGCCTTCAGGTGTAAGAAGTAGGCAGGTGGGTGTCTTCTGGTTGACGACTCCAGGGTCACCGCCCTCCCACTTTCGCATCATGTGGATGCTGTCTGGGTCTCTCGTGAAGCTGAATGCATACCCACTGAAGGTCGTACCAAAGTCAATGGCTACAACCACAAAGTGTGCGGTTGGTCTCGCTGGGTCGGACCCTGTGCCAGAGTCTACAGAACTGCGGTGACTGCGAGCCAACGCACTGTCGAAACTGATGTCAGCTGTTTGCGCACCTGGAGAGGTGGCCATTGTTGATGTTGTTAATGTTCTTGATGATACATTCTGTTCTGTTGCATGTGGACTGATATCACGCGTCCGTGAGACAGTGACCTGTTCACTGAACTTTGTCTTTGGTTGGGCAGATAATCGGGCCTCTGTTATATGTCGTTCTGTCATAGATGGATCATCGTCATCATCAGATTCATCAGATTCTGATGCAAGATCTCCTATGATTTTGAATGTTGATGTCTGTGTTGTTTTTGTGACTATTACTTGATGACTACTACTGACTTGAGAGGAGACAACCCGTGTACCTTGGTCATCCGTGGTTTCTGTAACTGTTTCTGTTTTATGTACATAAGATGACGTGGCACCTCTAGGGACTGTTGAGACTTCTGCAGCCAAGGGACCACCAGCTGTCTTTGGTATGGATGTTGCTAATGCAAGCTTCTCTGGAGAATCTTCCTCCATTGGTACAAATTCATCTGTGGAACTTCGCAATCCACGCGAGTCTCTTGAACATG
The DNA here is from genome assembly GCA_949317995.1 of Acholoe squamosa. Classification (NCBI taxonomy): domain Eukaryota; kingdom Metazoa; phylum Annelida; class Polychaeta; order Phyllodocida; family Polynoidae; genus Acholoe; species Acholoe squamosa. The sequence goes on from OX439043.1 coordinate 67,077,284, forward strand.
TACTTGCTGTATCTCCTTGGAGCCTGCCACCTGCAGCTATTAGAGCATCAAGATCCTTGACGTCTTTATCCAGAGACTGTCTGGAGTCCCGTGATCCTACACTTGAAGAATCGTCACTCTTGGAAGATGACCCCTTCTTACTTTTCTTTTTCTTCTTTTTCTCTAATGAGCCTTCCTTGTTCTTATCTCTGCTGAAGAGACCAAAGAACTTGCCTTTACTTTTGCTGGGACTCTTTGGTGGTTTAGTTGTAGAGTCTTTCTTATCAGGTGAGCCTTCGTCAGACTCTGCAGGTTGTCCAGTACTAACTGTGATTTCTGGTAGAGATGCATCAAAACTGACATCTCCAGGTGCTGCAGACTTAAGTGTGGCATCTGTGGGAGCTATCTCTTCCTCCTGAACGTCTGGTAACCTACTTCCATCCATGACTGGAGTTGGTTGAACAACACCGTCAATGATATGTAATGGGGGTATCTCAGTACCTTCAAGGAACTCCTCTCCCCTCTCGTTTAATATAGTCTCAATGTAATCAAAGATCTCGTACTCAATATCTCCGTCTGATATTTCACTTTCTGGCCTGTCACCTACAATTTCTGGCCTGTCTTCCTCTGGTTTGTCACTTGATAGTCTATCACCTGGCCTATCACCTTCAGGTTTCTGTGTGTCTGTCGTTAAATCAGAGACCAATGGTCTTCTTATTGTCCAACGAATTTGCTTTCCGTCAAGCTCTGCATCTGTGTTTTTGGCCGTGAGAGGAGTATGTTCTGTGGAAACTAGTTTTGGTGTACCAGTACCACGGATATAGATATTTGTTCTCTTGATATGGATACGCCTTCCTATTTGTTGTTCTACCTCATCTACTTCAAAATCAGAGTGTTCTCCTTGTGGGGATTTTAATTTCAAGCCAGTTAGTTCAACTCCGTCTCTAACCTTTTGGTCTTCTTCTACTACTTCAGTGTCACCTAAGCTATACTCCCCTTGTTTTCCACGGGAGAACTTTGGTAGAGAGATATGTGGACTTCTGATTTTCCAAAAAGGACTCTTTCCTTCAGGTCCTTCTTTGTCTGTCTTCACACCTAACTCTGGGGCTTCTAATGTGATGTCAGACACTTCAGCACTCACTTCTGGAGCATTGGCTTCTGTATGAACACCAGGCAAGTCAATATCACTAGTAACGTCGTATGATCCTTTCTTTTTTCCACGTAACTTTGGCAATGAGATACTGGGGCCTTTCAGTTTCCACCTTGAGGACTTTTCACCAGATTTTGGTTCAGGAATGTCAGCAGAAGTATCTAAAGAGGGAACCTCTCCCCGGAGGTCAACACTTGTATCACCAGATAATTCAGGAATGTTTATGTCAGGTTTGTCAACACCAGTAGGCTCTGTAACTATATCTAGATCACCTACTGACACCTCACCTTGCTTGTCAGTAGAATATTTTGGCAGGTCAATTTGTGGTCCTTTTAGTCTCCACTTAGCACCTTTACCCTTCAGGTCAGCCTCACGACCTTCAAGGTGAATGTCTTTGTCTGGCACACCAACCTGAACGTCTGGAAGATCTCCTTTGACTCCTACTGATGGAGCCCCTACTTCAAGATCTTCAGGATAGGGTTCGGCTACAAATTCTTCGTCTCCAATTTCAATATGACCTTGTTTCTTTCTTGAGAACTTTGGAAGGGAGAAACTTGGTCCTTTAATTTTCCACTTACGACCCTTTCCTTTGGCTTCTGGAGTTTCTATTTCTGCATCCCCAGCTGGATCTCTGAGGGAAAGATCTGATGTATCTATTGAAGGAGCTGATATGTCTGCGTTTCCTTCCCCTACAACGTCAACGTCACCTACAGAAACCTCTGGTTGATCACCTTTACCCCACTTTGGTAATGAGAAACTGGGACCTTTGAATTTCCACTTTCCGCCTTTGGTGTCAATGTCACCCTCTGGTAGTTCACCTTCGATCTGTCCTTCAGGAAGCTCGACACTGATGTCAGGTGTTTCAACCTTAGGTCCTTTTACGTCAATGTCCAGATCACCTCCTTCGATGTCGACTTTTCCTCCAATGGGTTCTTGTACGATGTCAACGTCACCTACAGTGATTTCACCTTTTCCTTTCTTGCCCCACTTTGGAAGGGAGAAACTAGGACCCTTGAAGTTGGGACCCTTGAATTTCCACTTTCCACCTTTGGCGTCGATGTCACCCTCTGGAAGTTCACCTTCGATGTGTCCTTCTGGAAGGTCGATGCTTGTGTCAGGTAGATCGACCTCAGGTCCTTTAACGTCAACGTTCAGATCCCCACCGTCAATGTCAACTTTTCCACCGTAGGGCTCTTGCACTATGTCAACGTCACCAACACTGAGCTCGCCTTGGCCTTCTTTGCCCCACTTGGGCAGTGAGAAGCTAGGTCCTTTGATGTTAGGAGCCTTGAAGTGGGGTCCCTTGATCTTCCAGGCGGGACCTTTGCCTTCAATATCACCCTCTGGTAGTTCACCTTCGATCTGTTCTTCAGGAAGCTCGACACTGACGTCAGGTGTTTCAACCTTAGGTCCTTTTACGTCAATGTCAAGATCATCTCCTTCGATGTCGGCTTTTCCTCCAATGGGTTCTTCTATGATGTCAATGTCACCTACAGTGATTTCACCTTTTCCTTTCTTGCCCCACTTTGGAAGGGAGAAACTAGGACCCTTGAAATTCCACTTTCCACCTTTGGCGTCAATGTCACCCTCTGGAAGTTCACCTTCGATGTGTCCTTCTGGAAGCTTGACGCTTGCGTCAGGTAGATCGACCTCAGGTCCTTTAATGTTAATGTCGAGATCACCACCGTCGATGTCGACCTTTCCACCGTAGGGCTCTTGCACTACGTCAACGTCACCAACACTGAGCTCGCCTTGGCCTTCTTTGCCCCACTTGGGCAGTGAGAAGCTAGGTCCTTTGATGTTAGGACCCTTGAAGTGGGGTCCCTTGATCTTCCAGCTGGGACCTTTGCCTTCAATATCACCCTCTGGTAGTTCACCTTCGATCTGTCCTTCAGGAAGCTCAACACTGATGTCAGGTGTTTCAATCTTAGGTCCTTTTATGTCAATGTCAAGATCACCTCCTTCGATGTCGACTTTTCCTCCAATAGGTTCTTGTACGATGTCAACGTCACCTACAGTGATTTCACCTTTTCCTTTCTTGCCCCACTTTGGAAGGGAGAAACTAGGACCCTTGAAGTTGGGACCCTTGAATTTCCACTTTCCACCTTTGGCGTCAATGTCACCCTCTGGAAGTTCACCTTCGATGTGTCCTTCTGGAAGGTCGATGCTTGTGTCAGGTAGATCGACCTCAGGTCCCTTAATGTCAACGTCTAGATCACCACTGTCGATGTCAACTTTTCCACCGTAAGGCTCTTGCACTACTTCAACATCACCAACACTGAGCTCTCCTTGGCCTCCTTTGCCCCACTTGGGCAGTGAGAAGCTAGGTCCTTTGATGTTAGGTGCCTTGATGTGGGGTCCCTTGATCCTCCAGCCAGGACCTTTGCCCTCGATATCACCCTCTGGTAGTTCACCTTCGATCTGTCCTTCAGGAAGCTCGACACTGACGTCAGGTGTTTCAATCTTAGGTCCTTTTACGTCAATGTCCAGATCACCTCCTTCGATGTCGACTTTTCCTCCAATGGGTTCTTGAACGATGTCAACGTCACCTACAGTGATTTCACCTTTTCCTTTCTTGCCCCACTTTGGAAGGGAGAAACTAGGACCCTTGAAGTTGGGACCCTTGAATTTCCACTTTCCACCTTTGGCGTCGATGTCACCCTCTGGAAGTTCACCTTCGATGTGTCCTTCTGGAAGGTCGATGCTTGCGTCAGGTAGATCGACCTCAGGTCCCTTAATGTCAACGTCAAGATCACCACTGTAATTGTCAACTTTTCCACCGTAGGGCTCTTGCACTACTTCAATGTCACCAACACTGAGCTCTCCTTGGCCTCCTTTGCCCCACTTGGGCAGAGAGAAGCTAGGTCCTTTGATGTTAGGTGCCTTGAAGTGAGGTCCCTTGATCCTCCAGCCAGGACCTTTGCCCTCGATATTGCCCTCTGGTAGTTCACCTTCGATCTGTCCTTCAGGAAGCTCGACACTGACGTCAGGTGTTTCAACCTTAGGTCCTTTTACGTCAATGTCCAGATCACCTCCTTCGATGTCGACTTTTCCTCCAATGGGTTCTTGTACGATGTCAACGTCACCTACAGTGATTTCACCTTTTCCTTTCTTGCCCCACTTTGGAAGGGAGAAACTAGGACCCTTGAAGTTGGGACCCTTGAATTTCCACTTTCCACCTTTGGGGTCGATGTCACCCTCTGGAAGTTCACCTTCGATGTGTCCTTCTGGAAGGTCGATGCTTGTGTCAGGTAGATCGACCTCAGGACCCTTTATGTCAACGTCTAGATCACCACCGTCGATGTCAACTTTTCCACCGGAAGGCTCTTGCACTACTTCAACGTCACCAACACTGAGCTCTCCTTGGCCTCCTTTGCCCCACTTGGGCAGAGAGAAGCTAGGTCCTTTGATGTTAGGTGCCTTGAAGTGAGGTCCCTTGATCCTCCAGCCAGGACCTTTGCCCTCGATATCACCCTCTGGTAGTTTACCTTCGATCTGTCCTTCAGGAAGCTCGACACTGACGTCAGGTGTTTCAATCTTAGGTCCTTTTACGTCAATGTCCAGATCACCTCCTTCGATGTCGACTTTTCCTCCAATGGGTTCTTGTACGATGTCAACGTCACCTACAGTGATTTCACCTTTTCCTTTCTTGCCCCACTTTGGAAGGGAGAAACTAGGACCCTTGAAGTTGGGACCCTTGAATTTCCACTTTCCACCTTTGGGGTCGATGTCACCCTCTGGAAGTTCACCTTCAATGTGTCCTTCTGGAAGGTCGATGCTTGCGTCAGGTAGATCGACCTCAGGTCCCTTAATGTCAACGTCAAGATCACCACTGTCGATGTCAACTTTTCCACCGTAGGGCTCTTGCACTACTTCAATGTCACCAACACTGAGCTCTCCTTGGCCTCCTTTGCCCCACTTGGGCAGAGAGAAGCTAGGTCCTTTGATGTTAGGTGCCTTGAAGTGAGGTCCCTTGATCCTCCAGCCAGGACCTTTGCCCTCGATATCACCCTCTGGTAGTTTACCTTCGATCTGTCCTTCAGGAAGCTCGACACTGACGTCAGGTGTTTCAATCTTAGGTCCTTTTACGTCAATGTCCAGATCACCTCCTTCGATGTCGACTTTTCCTCCAATGGGTTCTTGTACGATGTCAACGTCACCTACAGTGATTTCACCTTTTCCTTTCTTGCCCCACTTTGGAAGGGAGAAACTAGGACCCTTGAAGTTGGGACCCTTGAATTTCCACTTTCCACCTTTGGGGTCGATGTCACCCTCTGGAAGTTCACCTTCAATGTGTCCTTCTGGAAGGTCGATGCTTGCGTCAGGTAGATCGACCTCAGGTCCCTTAATGTCAACGTCAAGATCACCACCGTCGATGTCAACTTTTCCACCGTAGGGCTCTTGCACTACTTCAACGTCACCAACACTGAGCTCTCCTTGGCCTCCTTTGCCCCACTTGGGCAGAGAGAAGCTAGGTCCTTTGATGTTAGGTGCCTTGAAGTGAGGTCCCTTGATCCTCCAGCCAGGACCTTTGCCCTCGATATCGCCCTCTGGTAGTTCACCTTCGATCTGTCCTTCAGGAAGCTCAACACTGATGTCAGGTGTTTCAACCTTAGGTCCTTTTACGTCAATGTCCAGATCACCTCCTTCGATGTCGACTTTTCCTCCAATGGGTTCTTGTACGATGTCAACGTCACCTACAGTGATTTCACCTTTTCCTTTCTTCCCCCACTTTGGAAGGGAGAAACTAGGACCCTTGAAGTTGGGACCCTTGAATTTCCACTTTCCACCTTTGGGGTCGATGTCACCCTCTGGAAGTTCACCTTCGATGTGTCCTTCTGGAAGGTCGATGCTTGTGTCAGGTAGATCGACCTCAGGACCCTTTATGTCAACGTCTAGATCACCACCGTCGATGTCAACTTTTCCACCGGAAGGCTCTTGCACTACTTCAACGTCACCAACACTGAGCTCTCCTTGGCCTCCTTTGCCCCACTTGGGCAGAGAGAAGCTAGGTCCTTTGATGTTAGGTGCCTTGAAGTGAGGTCCCTTGATCCTCCAGCCAGGACCTTTGCCCTCGATATCACCCTCTGGTAGTTCACCTTCGATCTGTCCTTCAGGAAGCTCGACACTGACGTCAGGTGTTTCAACCTTAGGTCCTTTTACATCAATGTCCAGATCACCTCCTTCGATGTCGACTTTTCCTCCAATGGGTTCTTGTACGATGTCAACGTCACCTACAGTGATTTCACCTTTTCCTTTCTTCCCCCACTTTGGAAGGGAGAAACTAGGACCCTTGAAGTTGGGACCCTTGAATTTCCACTTTCCACCTTTACCCTCGATATCACCCTCTGGTAGTTCACCTTCGATATGTCCTTCTGGAAACTCAGCACTTACGTCAGGCGACTCAACTTGAGGTCCTTTGATGTCAAGATCTAGATCACCACCTTCTACACTGACTTTTCCTCCGTAGGGCTCTTGAACAACGTCAACGTCACCAACACTGACTTCTCCTTGGCCTCCTTTCCCCCACTTTGGTAGGGAGAAGCTAGGTCCTTTGATATGAGGAGCTTTGAAGTGAGGTCCTTTGATCTTCCAACCGGGACTCTTGCCTTCGATATCACCCTCTGGTAGCTCACCTTCGATCTGTCCTTTAGGTAGTTCAACACTTACGTCAGGTGACTCAACCTCAGGTCCCTTGATGTCAAGATCTAGATCCCCACTGACTTTTCCTCTGTAGGGCTCTTGAACAACATCAACGTCACCAACACTGACTTCTCCTTGGCCTCCTTTACCCCACTTTGGTAGGGAGAAGTTAGGTCCTTTGATATGAGGAGCTTTGAAGTGAGGTCCTTTGATCTTCCAGCCGGGACTCTTGCCTTCGATATCACCCTCTGGTAGTTCACCTTCGATCTGCCCTTTGGGAAGTTCGACACTTATGTCAGGTGATTCAACTTGAGGTCCCTTGATGTCAAGATCTAGATCACCACCTTCTACACTGACCTTTCCTCCGTAGGGTTCTTGAACAACGTCAACGTCACCAACACTGACTTCACCTTGTCCACCCTTACCCCACTTGGGAAGAGAGAAACTGGGGCCTTTGATGTTAGGAGTCTTGAAGTGAGGTCCCTTGACTTTCCAGCCAGGGCTTTTGCCCTCGATATGACCCTCTGGAAGCTCACCTTCGATCTGTCCTTCAGGAAGCTCAACACTTATGTCAGGTGATTCAACTGCAGGTCCTTTTACATCAAAGTCAAGATCGCCTCCTTCGATGTTTACCTTTCCACCGTAGGGCTCCTGTACAACGTCAACGTCACCAACACTGATTTCTCCTTGGCCCTTCTCCCCCTTGAATCTTGGCAGAGAGAAGCTAGGTCCTTTGATGTTAGGACCCTTGAAGTGAGGTCCTTTTATCTTCCACTTGCGACCCTCAGCATCAACTTCGCCCTCTGGTAGTTCACCTTCAATGTGTCCTTCAGGTAGCTTGACACTCACGTCAGGTGACTCTACTTCAGGTCCCTTGACGTCAAGCTTTCCTCCGTATGGTTCTTGTACAATGTCAACACCTCCGACTGCGATTTCCCCTTTTCCACTTTTTCCTTTGAATCTGGGTAGTGAGAAGCTTGGACCCTTGAAATGTGGTCCCTTAAACTTCCACTTGGGTCCTTTGATGTCTGCTTCACCTTCAGGTAGTTTGCCGTCAACTTCTCCTTCAGGAAGACTGAGGTCTGGTGATCCTAGGTCAACGTCACCTTCTACTTTGACTTTTCCTCCGTATGGCTCTTGGACAACGTCAATGTCTCCTACACTGACTTCTCCCTGTCCGCCTTTTCCTTTGAATCGAGGAAGAGAGAAGCTAGGGCCCTTGATGTGGGGACCCTTGAATTTCCACTTTCCACCTTTACCCTCGATATCACCCTCTGGTAGTTCTCCTTCGATATGTCCTTCTGGAAGCTCAACACTTATGTCAGGCGACTCGACTTGAGGTCCTTTGATGTTAAGATCTAGATCACCACCTTCTACACTGACTTTTCCTCCGTAGGGCTCTTGAACAACGTCAACGTCACCAACACTGACTTCTCCTTGGCCTCCTTTCCCCCACTTTGGTAGAGAGAAGCTAGGTCCTTTGATATGAGGAGCTTTGAAGTGAGGTCCTTTGATCTTCCAACCGGGACTCTTGCCTTCGATATCACCCTCTGGTAGCTCACCTTCGATCTGTCCTTTAGGTAGTTCGACACTTACGTCAGGTGACTCAACCTCAGGTCCCTTGATGTCAAGATCTAGATCCCCACTGACTTTTCCTCCGTAGGGCTCTTGAACAACTTCAACGTCACCAACACTGACTTCTCCTTGGCCTCCTTTACCCCACTTTGGTAGGGAGAAGTTAGGTCCTTTGATATGAGGAGCTTTGAAGTGAGGTCCTTTGATCTTCCAGCCGGGACTCTTGCCTTCGATATCACCCTCTGGTAGTTCACCTTCGATCTGTCCTTTGGGAAGTTCGACACTTATGTCAGGTGATTCAACTTGAGGTCCCTTGATGTCAAGATCTAGATCACCACCTTCTACACTGACCTTTCCTCTGTAGGGTTCTTGAACAACGTCAATGTCACCAACACTGACTTCACCTTGTCCACCCTTACCCCACTTGGGAAGAGAGAAACTGGGGCCTTTGATGTTAGGAGCCTTGAAGTGAGGTCCCTTGATTTTCCAGCCAGGGCTTTTGCCCTCGATATGACCCTCTGGAAGCTCACCTTCGATCTGTCCTTCAGGAAGCTCAACACTTATGTCAGGTGACTCAACTGCAGGTCCTTTTACATCAACGTCAAGATCGCCTCCTTCGATGTTTACCTTTCCACCGTAGGGCTCCTGTACAACATCAACGTCACCAACACTGATTTCTCCTTGGCCCTTCTTCCCCTTGAATCTTGGCAGAGAGAAGCTAGGTCCTTTGATGTTAGGACCCTTGAAGTGAGGTCCTTTTATCTTCCACTTGCGACCCTTAGCATCAACTTCGCCCTCAGGTAGTTCACCTTCAATGTGTCCTTCAGGTAGCTCGACACTCACGTCAGGTGACTCTACTTCAGGTCCCTTGACGTCAAGCTTTCCTCTGTATGGTTCTTGTACAATGTCAACACCTCCGACTGTGATTTCCCCTTTTCCACTTTTTCCTTTGAATCTGGGTAGTGAGAAGCTTGGACCCTTGAAATGTGGTCCCTTAAACTTCCACTTGGGTCCTTTGATGTCTGCTTCACCTTCAGGTAGTTTGCCGTCAACTTCTCCTTCAGGAAGACTGAGGTCTGGTGATCCTAGGTCAACGTCACCTTCTACTTTGACTTTTCCTCCGTATGGCTCTTGGACAACGTCAACGTCTCCTACACTGACTTCTCCCTGTCCGCCTTTTCCTTTGAATCGAGGAAGAGAGAAGCTAGGGCCCTTGATGTGGGGACCCTTGAATTTCCACTTTCCACCTTTACCCTCGATATCACCCTCTGGTAGTTCTCCTTCGATATGTCCTTCTGGAAGCTCAACACTTATGTCAGGCGACTCGACTTGAGGTCCTTTGATGTCAAGATCTAGATCACCACCTTCTACACTGACTTTTCCTCCGTAGGGCTCTTGAACAACGTCAACGTCACCAACACTGACTTCTCCTTGGCCTCCTTTCCCCCACTTTGGTAGGGAGAAGCTAGGTCCTTTGATATGAGGAGCTTTGAAGTGAGGTCCTTTGATCTTCCAACCGGGACTCTTGCCTTCGATATCACCCTCTGGTAGCTCACCTTCGATCTGTCCTTTAGGTAGTTCGACACTTACGTCAGGTGACTCAACCTCAGGTCCCTTGATGTCAAGATCTAGATCCCCACTGACTTTTCCTCCGTAGGGCTCTTGAACAACTTCAACTTCACCAACACTGACTTCTCCTTGGCCTCCTTTACCCCACTTTGGTAGGGAGAAGTTAGGTCCTTTGATATGAGGAGCTTTGAAGTGAGGTCCTTTGATCTTCCAGCCGGGACTCTTGCCTTCGATATCACCCTCTGGTAGTTCACCTTGGATCTGTCCTTTGGGAAGTTCGACACTTATGTCAGGTGATTCAACTTGAGGTCCCTTGATGTCAAGATCTAGATCACCACCTTCTACACTGACCTTTCCTCCGTAGGGTTCTTGAACAACGTCAACGTCACCAACACTGACTTCACCTTGTCCACCCTTACCCCACTTGGGAAGAGAGAAACTGGGGCCTTTGATATTAGGAGCCTTGAAGTGAGGTCCCTTGATTTTCCAGCCAGGGCTTTTGCCCTCGATATGACCCTCTGGAAGCTCACCTTCGATCTGTCCTTCAGGAAGCTCAACACTTATGTCAGGTGACTCAACTGCAGGTCCTTTTACATCAACGTCAAGATCGCCTCCTTCGATGTTTACCGTTCCACCGTAGGGCTCCTGTATAACATCAACGTCACCAACACTGATTTCTGCTTGGCCCTTCTTCCCCTTGAATCTTGGCAGAGAGAAGCTAGGTCCTTTGATGTTAGGACCCTTGAAGTGAGGTCCTTTTATCTTCCACTTGCGACCCTCAGCATCAACTTCGCCCTCTGGTAGTTCACCTTCAATGTGTCCTTCAGGTAGCTCGACACTCACGTCAGGTGACTCTACTTCAGGTCCCTTGACGTCAAGCTTTCCTCCATATGGTTCTTGTACAATGTCAACACCTCCGACTGTGATTTCCCCTTTTCCACTTTTTCCTTTGAATCTGGGTAGCGAGAAGCTTGGACCCTTGAAATGTGGTCCCTTAAACTTCCACTTGGGTCCTTTGATGTCTGCTTCACCTTCAGGAAGTTTGCCGTCAACTTCGCCTTCAGGAAGACTGAGGTCTGGTGATCCTAGGTCAACGTCACCTTCTACTTTGACTTTTCCTCCGTATGGCTCTTGGACAACGTCAACGTCTCCTACACTGACTTCTCCCTGTCCGCCTTTTCCTTTGAATCGAGGAAGAGAGAAGCTAGGGCCCTTGATGTGGGGACCCTTGAATTTCCACTTTCCACCTTTACCCTCGATATCACCCTCTGGTAGTTCTCCTTCGATATGTCCTTCTGGAAGCTCAACACTTATGTCAGGCGACTCGACTTGAGGTCCTTTGATGTCAAGATCTAGATCACCACCTTCTACACTGACTTTTCCTCCGTAGGGCTCTTGAACAACGTCAACGTCACCAACACTGACTTCTCCTTGGCCTCCTTTCCCCAACTTTGGTAGGGAGAAGCTAGGTCCTTTGATATGAGGAGCTTTGAAGTGAGGTCCTTTGATCTTCCAACCGGGACTCTTGCCTTCGATATCACCCTCTGGTAGCTCACCTTCGATCTGTCCTTTAGGTAGTTCGACACTTACGTCAGGTGACTCAACCTCAGGTCCCTTGATGTCAAGATCTAGATCCCCACTGACTTTTCCTCCGTAGGGCTCTTGAACAACTTCAACGTCACCAACACTGACTTCTCCTTGGCCTCCTTTACCCCACTTTGGTAGGGAGAAGTTAGGTCCTTTGATATGAGGAGCTTTGAAGTGAGGTCCTTTGATCTTCCAGCCGGGACTCTTGCCTTCGATATCACCCTCTGGTAGTTCACCTTCGATCTGTCCTTTGGGAAGTTCGACACTTATGTCAGGTGATTCAACTTGAGGTCCCTTGATGTCAAGATCTAGATCACCACCTTCTACACTGACCTTTCCTCCGTAGGGTTCTTGAACAACGTCAACGTCACCAACACTGACTTCACCTTGTCCACCCTTACCCCACTTGGGAAGAGAGAAACTGGGGCCTTTGATGTTAGGAGCCTTGAAGTGAGGTCCCTTGATTTTCCAGCCAGGGCTTTTGCCCTCGATATGACCCTCTGGAAGCTCACCTTCGATCTGTCCTTCAGGAAGCTCAACACTTATGTCAGGTGACTCAACTGCAGGTCCTTTTACATCAACGTCAAGATCGCCTCCTTCGATGTTTACCTTTCCACCGTAGGGCTCCTGTACAACATCAACGTCACCAACACTGATTTCTCCTTGGCCCTTCTTCCCCTTGAATCTTGGCAGAGAGAAGCTAGGTCCTTTGATGTTAGGACCCTTGAAGTGAGGTCCTTTTATCTTCCACTTGCGACCCTCAGCATCAACTTCGCCCTCTGGTAGTTCACCTTCAATGTGTCCTTCAGGTAGCTCGACACTCACGTCAGGTGACTCTACTTCAGGTCCCTTGACGTCAAGCTTTCCTCCGTATGGTTCTTGTACAATGTCAACACCTCCGACTGTGATTTCCCCTTTTCCACTTTTTCCTTTGAATCTGGGTAGTGAGAAGCTTGGACCCTTGAAATGTGGTCCCTTAAACTTCCACTTGGGTCCTTTGATGTCTGCTTCACCTTCAGGTAGTTTGCCGTCAACTTCTCCTTCAGGAAGACTGAGGTCTGGTGATCCTAGGTCAACGTCACCTTCTACTTTGACTTTTCCTCCGTATGGCTCTTGGACAACGTCAACGTCTCCTACACTGACTTCTCCCTGTCCGCCTTTTCCTTTGAATCGAGGAAGAGAGAAGCTAGGGCCCTTGATGTGGGGACCCTTGAATTTCCACTTTCCACCTTTACCCTCGATATCACCCTCTGGTAGTTCTCCTTCGATATGTCCTTCTGGAAGCTCAACACTTATGTCAGGCGACTCGACTTGAGGTCCTTTGATGTCAAGATCTAGATCACCACCTTCTACACTGACTTTTCCTCCGTAGGGCTCTTGAACAACGTCAACGTCACCAACACTGACTTCTCCTTGGCCTCCTTTCCCCCACTTTGGTAGGGAGAAGCTAGGTCCTTTGATATGAGGAGCTTTGAAGTGAGGTCCTTTGATCTTCCAACCGGGACTCTTGCCTTCGATATCACCCTCTGGTAGCTCACCTTCGATCTGTCCTTTAGGTAGTTCGACACTTACGTCAGGTGACTCAACCTCAGGTCCCTTGATGTCAAGATCTAGATCCCCACTGACTTTTCCTCCGTAGGGCTCTTGAACAACTTCAACGTCACCAACACTGACTTCTCCTTGGCCTCCTTTACCCCACTTTGGTAGGGAGAAGTTAGGTCCTTTGATATGAGGAGCTTTGAAGTGAGGTCCTTTGATCTTCCAGCCGGGACTCTTGCCTTCGATATCACCCTCTGGTAGTTCACCTTGGATCTGTCCTTTGGGAAGTTCGACACTTATGTCAGGTGATTCAACTTGAGGTCCCTTGATGTCAAGATCTAGATCACCACCTTCTACACTGACCTTTCCTCCGTAGGGTTCTTGAACAACGTCAACGTCACCAACACTGACTTCACCTTGTCCACCCTTACCCCACTTGGGAAGAGAGAAACTGGGGCCTTTAATGTTAGGAGCCTTGAAGTGAGGTCCCTTGATTTTCCAGCCAGGGCTTTTGCCCTCGATATGACCCTCTGGAAGCTCACCTTCAATCTGTCCTTCAGGAAGCTCAACACTTATGTCAGGTGACTCAACTGCAGGTCCTTTTACATCAACGTCAAGATCGCCTCCTTCGATGTTTACCTTTCCACCGTAGGGCTCCTGTACAACATCAACGTCACCAACACTGATTTCTCCTTGGCCCTTCTTCCCCTTGAATCTTGGCAGAGAGAAGCTAGGTCCTTTGATGTTAGGACCCTTGAAGTGAGGTCCTTTTATCTTCCACTTGCGACCCTCAGCATCAACTTCGCCCTCTGGTAGTTCACCTTCAATGTGTCCTTCAGGTAGCTCGACACTCACGTCAGGTGACTCTACTTCAGGTCCCTTGACGTCAAGCTTTCCTCCGTATGGTTCTTGTACAATGTCAACACCTCCGACTGTGATTTCCCCTTTTCCACTTTTTCCTTTGAATCTGGGTAGTGAGAAGCTTGGACCCTTGAAATGTGGTCCCTTAAACTTCCACTTGGGTCCTTTGATGTCTGCTTCACCTTCAGGTAGTTTGCCGTCAACTTCTCCTTCAGGAAGACTGAGGTCTGGTGATCCTAGGTCAACGTCACCTTCTACTTTGACTTTTCCTCCGTATGGCTCTTTGACAACGTCAACGTCTCCTACACTGACTTCTCCCTGTCCGCCTTTTCCTTTGAATCGAGGAAGAGAGAAGCTAGGGCCCTTGATGTGGGGACCCTTGAATTTCCACTTTCCACCTTTACCCTCGATATCACCCTCTGGTAGTTCTCCTTCGATATGTCCTTCTGGAAGCTCAACACTTATGTCAGGCGACTCGACTTGAGGTCCTTTGATGTCAAGATCTAGATCACCACCTTCTACACTGACTTTTCCTCCGTAGGGCTCTTGAACAACGTCAACGTCACCAACACTGACTTCTCCTTGGCCTCCTTTCCCCCACTTTGGTAGGGAGAAGCTAGGTCCTTTGATATGAGGAGCTTTGAAGTGAGGTCCTTTGATCTTCCAACCAGGACTCTTGCCTTCGATATCACCCTCTGGTAGCTCACCTTCGATCTGTCCTTTAGGTAGTTCGACAATTACGTCAGGTGACTCAACCTCAGGTCCCTTGATGTCAAGATCTAGATCCCCACTGACTTTTCCTCCGTAGGGCTCTTGAACAACTTCAACGTCACCCACACTGACTTCTCCTTGGCCTCCTTTACCCCACTTTGGTAGGGAGAAGTTAGGTCCTTTGATATGAGGAGCTTTGAAATGAGGTCCTTTGATCTTCCAGCCGGGACTCTTGCCTTCGATATCACCCTCTGGTAGTTCACCTTCGATCTGTCCTTTGGGAAGTTCGACACTTATGTCAGGTGATTCAACTTGAGGTCCCTTGATGTCAAGATCTAGATCACCACCTTCTACACTGACCTTTCCTCCGTAGGGTTCTTGAACAACGTCAACGTCACCAACACTGACTTCACCTTGTCCACCCTTACCCCACTTGGGAAGAGAGAAACTGGGGCCTTTGATGTTAGGAGCCTTGAAGTGAGGTCCCTTGATTTTCCAGCCAGGGCTTTTGCCCTCGATATGACCCTCTGGAAGCTCACCTTCGATCTGTCCTTCAGGAAGCTCAACACTTATGTCAGGTGACTCAACTGCAGGTCCTTTTACATCAACGTCAAGATCGCCTCCTTCGATGTTTATCTTTCCACCGTAGGGCTCCTGTACAACATCAACGTCACCAACACTGATTTCTCCTTGGCCCTTCTTCCCCTTGAATCTTGGCAGAGAGAAGCTAGGTCCTTTGATGTTAGGACCCTTGAAGTGAGGTCCTTTTATCTTCCACTTGCGACCCTCAGCATCAACTTCGCCCTCTGGTAGTTCACCTTCAATGTGTCCTTCAGGTAGCTCGACACTCACGTCAGGTGACTCTACTTCAGGTCCCTTGACGTCAAGCTTTCCTCCGTATGGTTCTTGTACAATGTCAACACCTCCGACTGTGATTTCCCCTTTTCCACTTTTTCCTTTGAATCTGGGTAGTGAGAAGCTTGGACCCTTGAAATGTGGTCCCTTAAACTTCCACTTGGGTCCTTTGATGTCTGCTTCACCTTCAGGTAGTTTGCCGTCAACTTCTCCTTCAGGAAGACTGAGGTCTGGTGATCCTAGGTCAACGTCACCTTCTACTTTGACTTTTCCTCCGTATGGCTCTTGGACAACGTCAACGTCTCCTACACTGACTTCTCCCTGTCCGCCTTTTCCTTTGAATCGAGGAAGAGAGAAGCTAGGGCCCTTGATGTGGGGACCCTTGAATTTCCACTTTCCACCTTTACCCTCGATATCACCCTCTGGTAGTTCTCCTTCGATATGTCCTTCTGGAAGCTCAACACTTATGTCAGGCGACTCGACTTGAGGTCCTTTGATGTCAAGATCTAGATCACCACCTTCTACACTGACTTTTCCTCCGTAGGGCTCTTGAACAACGTCAACGTCACCAACACTGACTTCTCCTTGGCCTCCTTTCCCCCACTTCGGTAGGGAGAAGCTAGGTCCTTTGATATGAGGAGCTTTGAAGTGAGGTCCTTTGATCTTCCAACCAGGACTCTTGCCTTCGATATCACCCTCTGGTAGCTCACCTTCGATCTGTCCTTTAGGTAGTTCGACACTTACGTCAGGTGACTCAACCTCAGGTCCCTTGATGTCAAGATCTAGATCCCCACTGACTTTTCCTCCATAGGGCTCTTGAACAACTTCAACGTCACCAACACTGACTTCTCCTTGGCCTCCTTTACCCCACTTTGGTAGGGAGAAGTTAGGTCCTTTGATATGAGGAGCTTTGAAGTGAGGTCCTTTGATCTTCCAGCCGGGACTCTTGCCTTCGATATCACCCTCTGGTAGTTCACCTTCGATCTGTCCTTTGTGAAGTTCGACACTTATGTCAGGTGATTCAACTTGAGGTCCCTTGATGTCAAGATCTAGATCACCACCTTCTACACTGACCTTTCCTCCATAGGGTTCTTGAACAACGTCAACGTCACCAACACTGACTTCACCTTGTCCACCCTTACCCCACTTGGGAAGAGAGAAACTGGGGCCTTTGATGTTAGGAGCCTTGAAGTGAGGTCCCTTGATTTTCCAGCCAGGGCTTTTGCCCTCGATATGACCCTCTGGAAGCTCACCTTCGATCTGTCCTTCAGGAAGCTCAACACTTATGTCAGGTGACTCAACTGCAGGTCCTTTTACATCAACGTCAAGATCGCCTCCTTCGATGTTTATCTTTCCACCGTAGGGCTCCTGTACAACATCAACGTCACCAACACTGATTTCTCCTTGGCCCTTCTTCCCCTTGAATCTTGGCAGAGAGAAGCTAGGTCCTTTGATGTTAGGACCCTTGAAGTGAGGTCCTTTTATCTTCCACTTGCGACCCTCAGCATCAACTTCGCCCTCTGGTAGTTCACCTTCAATGTGTCCTTCAGGTAGCTCGACACTCACGTCAGGTGACTCTACTTCAGGTCCCTTGACGTCAAGCTTTCCTCCGTATGGTTCTTGTACAATGTCAACACCTCCGACTGTGATTTCCCCTTTTCCACTTTTTCCTTTGAATCTGGGTAGTGAGAAGCTTGGACCCTTGAAATGTGGTCCCTTAAACTTCCACTTGGGTCCTTTGATGTCTGCTTCACCTTCAGGTAGTTTGCCGTCAACTTCTCCTTCAGGAAGACTGAGGTCTGGTGATCCTAGGTCAACGTCACCTTCTACTTTGACTTTTCCTCCGTATGGCTCTTGGACAACGTCAACGTCTCCTACACTGACTTCTCCCTGTCCGCCTTTTCCTTTGAATCGAGGAAGAGAGAAGCTAGGGCCCTTGATGTGGGGACCCTTGAATTTCCACTTTCCACCTTTACCCTCGATATCACCCTCTGGTAGTTCTCCTTCGATATGTCCTTCTGGAAGCTCAACACTTAAGTCAGGCGACTCGACTTGAGGTCCTTTGATGTCAAGATCTAGATCACCACCTTCTACACTGACTTTTCCTCCGTAGGGCTCTTGAACAACTTCAACGTCACCAACACTGACTTCTCCTTGGCCTCCTTTCCCCCACTTTGGTAGGGAGAAGCTAGGTCCTTTGAAGTGAGGTCCTTTGATCTTCCAACCGGGACTCTTGCCTTCGATATCACCCTCTGGTAGCTCACCTTCGAATTGTCCTTTAGGTAGTTCGACACTTACGTCAGGTGACTCAACCTCAGGTCCCTTGATGTCAAGATCTAGATCCCCACTGACTTTTCCTCCGTAGGGCTCTTGAACAACATCAACGTCACCAATACTGACTTCTCCTTGGCCTCCTTTACCCCACTTTGGTAGGGAGAAGTCAGGTCCTTTGATATGAGGAGCTTTGAAGTGAGGTCCTTTGATCTTCCAGCCGGGACTCTTGCCTTCGATATCACCCTCTGGTAGTTCACCTTCGATATGTCCTTTGGGAAGTTCGACACTTATGTCAGGTGATTCAACTTGAGGTCCCTTGATGTCAAGATCTAGATCACCACCTTCTACACTGACCTTTCCTCCATAGGGTTCTTGAACAACGTCAACGTCACCAACACTGACTTCACCTTGTCCACCCTTACCCCACTTGGGAAGAGAGAAATTGGGGCCTTTGATGTTAGGAGCCTTGAAGTGAGGTCCCTTGATTTTCCAGCCAGTGCTTTCGCCCTCAATATGACCCTCTGGAAGTTCACCTTTGATCTCTCCTTCAGGAAGCTCAACACTTACGTCAGGTGACTCAACTGCAGGTCCTTTTACATCAAGGTCGCCTCCTTCGATGTTTACTTTTCTACTGTAGGGCTCCTGTACAACATCAACATCACCAACACTGACTTCGCCTTGAGTCTTTTTTCCCCACTTAGGCAAAGAGAAGCTTGGACCTTTTATTTCAGGACCTTTGAAATGTGGTCCCTTCAATTTCCACTTCCGGCCTTCTGGTAATTCTCCATGTATCTCTCCTTCAGGTCCCTGTATGTTTACTTCATCATTGTCAATGTGTGCTCCATTTTGCGATGCGTCCCCTTCAAGATTTATTTTGCCACCATATGGTTCTTGCACAACATCGACATCTCCTACACTAACCTCTCCTTGCTTACCCTTTGAAACTCTTGGTAATGAAAAACTAGGCCCTTTTATCTTCCACTTAGGCCCTTTTCCTTCTTTTTCCAATTTTGGGTCTTTACCTTCAATGTATGTCTCTTGTAGCTTTGCTTCAAGTTCAGGAACTTCAGTCTTTATTTCCACATCAGAATGTCTTGATATCCTTGGAAGTGAAAAGTTGGGCCCTTTGATTTTCCACTTTTTTCCTTTGTGTTCTCCTTCAAATTCACCATCAGGGAAGTCACCATTCACATCGACATCTACATCAACATCTGAAGGGGTGCCTGAACTACCTTTCTGCTTTCGTCGTTTTGGAAACCTTGAAAAGAAACCACTTGATTCTTGCACTACTTGAGTATCACCAATAACGACTTCTCCTTGCCTGTCGAGTGTAAGACCACCTTTCAATGAGGAGGTCTTTAGACTAATGTCTGGAAGTTCTCCTTCTGGAAGTTCACCTTCAGCTTTAAGTTCTATCCCTCCTAGTTTGATCTCTTCCTTCTTCTTCTTGACCTTTGTTGGTTTTATCTCCTCTTCACCTGCTCTATCTGGTGATGCTTCTCGCTCAACTGAAACATCTGTTGAGCCTGATGGCCGCCTTCTCTTCTTTTCTTTCTTTCCAAATAACGAAAATTTACCACTTGGTGGTTTGATATGTCCCTCTAATGTTCCAGTAGGACTTGGTCCAAAGGAACTGTCAAATTCAGTAGATGTGTCTCCAAGGGCACTGGGAGTTCTTTGGCGGATCCTTACAACTTTCTCGTAGCTTATTGTTGTGTCTCCTTCAGGGGTTTCTTCAGTTACAACACTGATAATCTTTCTGTATGTCTTGGTAACTAATGGATCCTCTTCTTCTTGTGAAACATCAAGTTCAAATGAAGAGTCAAGGTCAACATTTTGTGATGGTGGACGCCCACTTAAATCAAAAGAAGCATCCGATTCTGAAGTCCTCTTCTTTTTTCGCTCTAATGTTCGGGATAAGGTCCCTGTCCGCTCTTGAACATATGATGTTTCACCAATTACAAGTTCAGCTCCTTTTCTCTTCGGTGATTTTAGTCTGGAGGTGTGACCTCCTGATGCTCCTGCTTGTAGTTCAGGAGCTGTAACCACTATTGATGGTTTCCCCCCTGGTGTTAGGCTTCGACTCCGTCGTTCACCACTGCTGCTTCTGCTGCTATCACTACTGCTACTACTTGTAGAACTTGACCTACTTCTCCTTTGTTTCTCCTTTTTCTTCTTCTTCTTTTTCTTTTTTTTCTTGTCTGACTTCTTTTCAGCTTTTGCACCAACTGAAATGGATGAGGCCTGAACTGATACCCCTCCTGATGGTGAAGAAACGTCTATGTCTGCTGCCCCTGGTTCTCTTTGTATCGATGCTGAAGGGAGAGTAGGCGTTTCTATAGAAAACCCAGCTCCGGTGGCTTCCACTGGCTGTGTTTGTAAACCGGGGTTTACTCCTATGCTGCTTACTTGTACTCCTGGAGGTGAGAAGGGTGATCTCTCATCCACCCGTATGACTTCGCTGTGGTCTTGGGTTGTGAACTCACCATCCCGTCCGACTGTACTATGCTCCTTTATCACAGTTACTGTAGAGCTCTGCTCTGAGGTACCATCTGGGCCGACCCCGAACTGACCCAAATCAATATCACCGGCACCTCCCCCGGATACCTCTACCACCTTCTTGTGTCTGACGTGCTGGGTAGTTTCTGTCTTCGAGGTCTGCTCGAATGATGAGGACGCTCCAGTCCCGAAGCCGAAGCTGGGAAGGCTTACCTCCCCTTCCCCTGCCCCTGTTATGTCTAGCACCTGCCGCCTTGAGGTGATGACGACCGACCGCTCCGACTGACTTGCAAGCTCTTGCCTTTGTGTTTCAGTCTCATAAGCTGTTGTATCACTGGTGATGCAAGAATCACTTACAGTCGATGTCGTTGTTCCCAGGTTGAGTTCGAGTTGGTTGACATCCAGAGGTTCAAGTTGTGCGGAAGCCTCTAAATGTTGAACGGTGTCCTCTGGACTGCCAACCTTCACCTCATGGGGAAGCTCTCCCTCTGGAAGACATAAAAAAAGAGAAAAGGTTAAGCAAACTATTCATTACTTTCTCACAAAAGCATTTTTAAAATGGATGATCCTAAGGTTAGGGTAATCAATGCTGGAAAATAAAATGAATCTCCCAAACAGTCGTTTTAGATAATAATGCTAGGTAACTATGTCATACAAAACAAACATTTCATTTGGTTTTCAGTAATGAAATATGCAAGTATTTGTTATTGGGTAAAATTGTAATGTCTAATGACTATTAAAATACTTCTTAAAACACTGAATATATACTTTGGATAAGTTCCTGTATATATGATTTGGTACGTCTAGAGCTTTTTCATGGTGCATCAACCTTTGTGAATATTTGTTACTTAATTACTCTATTGTTGTTTCGATTTCTTTCTAAGTTGAATATTGATTTAGGGGCAGGAAAAATGATAATCAATAACTATATGGAATAAAGACTTGATGAAACTTGTAATAAAAGTAGTAAAGCAAGGATAAATACACAACAACTTTGCCTAAGCTAGGGTAAAACTTTCATAAAGAATCTGGCTATGAAGCAGAAGCCTCCTAATTCCTAGCTGATCCTCTAGATTAGGTAAATCCACCTTGATTTCTCCCAAACCCGCACACAACATATTCAAACAAACCTGCCTCTGCCTCTTATGTATTAGAACAAGATATCCAGTTCAGAAAACACTGTAGTAAATACCCTCTGTATCTATCCTGTACAGTGACTCTATGGTCTCTCTCTGTCTGTAGTTAGAGCTGTAGAAGTAAAGAGGTGCTCCACCCAGTCTGACGATGTGGTGACTTGTCTCCTATAGCCAAAGCTATAGGTCACAAGTCATCCTCACAGGGGGGGGGGGGGAGGATGGTGGATAGATTGTGGGAGGTGAATGGGCGTGGAGCGAATGGAGATTTGGGGGTGGGGGTCTGGTAAGGGGCCATCCTTCAATGACGTCACATTAGTATTGACCATTTTCCTCCATCACGCTTTTACGATAGAAATGTAAAGAGCAATGGATCTCCCTCCCTCCTGCCACGTGATGTTTTTTATGGATTGCCCCTCAGGTAAGTCCTATTTGCCGTCTGGTAACCAAGTTGTTATACAGGTACAGTAGCTAGAACTAGAAGTATTAGTTAATCTTCTGCAGGGCTCCTATAAAACTTTAAAAGATAACCTACAGAATTAGTATCTCCTGCATCATTTACAAAGATTTCCAACTCTAGAAGCCTAGATATAATTCTGGAGAGACATATAATGAATGCATTGATACCACACTAATGACACCCATAACAACGAAATAACCATGTTAACCTAAAGTGAATGGACTATACTTCTTTCTAAACTCTCACCCCCACCCCCTCCCCACCTTCAGTTCTCATCCCACACCCATCTACCCTGTACATAATTTCCCTAGCCTAGCTGTATGTGTAGGTCTGTGCCAGGGCTGTGACATCGTGTACGTCAGATGTATGTGCCTGTCTTGTAACTTTTAACCCTTCTGGCACACACTCTGCATGTACTTATCTCATGGTGTATCTCATTAATCCCATTATATCCTCCTGATTAACCCTTTAAGGTTCATTTGTTGTCATGATCCATTAATGTGATGGGGGTTAGTACCTCTCTGACATATACATGTATCTGCGAGGAATTACCATTATAACTCAACAATACAGCATTCGCGCATCATGTCAAGCCTTCAGTGGTGTATTAACCCTGCATGTCTTAATGCATCCTGGGCAAGCTAAATGCTGTCAAGTTAAATGCTGTCAAGCTAAATGCTGCTAAATGCTGTCAAGCTAAATGCTGTCAAGCTAAATGTTGTCAAGCTAAATGCTGTCAAGTTAAATGTTGTCAAGCTAAATGCTGTCAAGATAAATGTTGTCAAGCTAAATGCTGTCAAGCTAAATGCTGTCAAGCTAAATGCTGTCAAGCTAAATGCTGTCAAGCTAAATGTTGTCAAGCTAAATGCTGTCAAGCTAAATGCTGCCAAGCTAAATGTTGTCAAGCTAAATGCTGTCAAGTTAAATGCTGTCAAGCTAAATGTTGTCAAGCTAAATGCTGCCAAGTTAAATGCTGTCATGGCATAAATGCATCCTACATACAAAATGTCATTAAAACTACATATTCTACCGTTAAAGAGTTAAGACACAGACTCCTAATTATCAATGACATAGGTTAATGCAGTGGGTGGCTGATCTCAGTCTCAGACAAGGGACGGTTTTTTTTTATCCTGTATGATTATTATACATTATATGATAATAAACGTACACAGTCTATAATACAGCCTTCATCTTCCTCTCAGATCAGGTCATGAGTTAATTGGATTGCTTGGAGGCACTGTGGGGGGGGGGAGATCGCAATGGTTGACTGAAGAAAAGGGAACACAACTTGTGCATGGTCTGTGTTGGGTGTACTACTGTAGGGTGAAAGAGTCCAACACTCTGCTCAGATTGCAGGTAGAAAGTGAATGCATACAAAAATGTCACTTAAGTCCATGTTTAGCCATGGTTCTGCATTACCTCTTGTATGAGGCAGACAATAGTTTGATTTAACAAATAGTTGATGAATGACTTTGGGCACAGGAAAACATAACAAATTGGCCAAGGACTCTGTCAATTTGTCATGTCAGAGTACCATAGTGGCTTTATCCCCCAGTGCTAATTCAAAGACCAGCTCTTAAACAGGCCGTATACTGTACTATTCCAAAATTACATAACTATTACTTGGCAAGGATTACTATCATGTCCCAAAAATTTCGAAAATGAATCCACATATGGTCAAGACTAATTTCCATCACACATTACACTGTTAATGTCAAAGGACCACATCAGGGTGGGATTTGGATGCATTTCAGGTCTACTGACTACTGCATACCTTTCCACCTGGCAGGGCTCCAGCATGCCTAGACTCATTAGGCCCACACCTACATCCATCCCTCCACCCTACCCCCAATCTCCTACAATACCTACATGGTGCACATGCTAAACCAGCCCTATCTGCCATATCCCATTGACTCAATCTATGCATCTGATACTGGCCGATATTATGGGTCAGCTCACATTATGTATGTGTGTGTGGATTATTATATTCAGATGTAGATATCTACAATAGGCATTATAGAGGAGACCTTGACTGGCATTGTGACAATCTTATAATTCAGCTCACCTACAGGGCTATGTAGGTAGCATGGCCAGTATATATAAGGATTAGACAGGGCCTCAGCCATATTAGGCCTACAATGTTTCTCAGTGGAAGTGGTATCTCAAAGTTCTTGCCCCTTTGTAGTCATGATGCACCAATGCCAATTGCTTGCACTGCACTATTGCATCATGCCAACCACTACAAAGGTGCATCACATGAATAGAGTATAGGACTACAGCTGAGATACTCTTCAGTGTTGCATTCATACATCATGAAAACCAGGAGTTATATTAAAACAAAATTATATATAAAGTATGTCACACAAATTTTGGCCATTTTCAACACCCCAGACCACTCTGTTGTCATCCTTTTTTGGCATACCTTCAACATTGTGTGTCACATTTCGATCAGCACCCCCACCCCCTCTGGTGTGACATAGTTTATGGATAATCCCATTCCATTATTTTACAAATTCTATAACTGGTTTCTAACTTCAGGGATGAAAGTCACAGAGCACGAAAATCCCTGAAATGGTCCAATATTCGCCCCAAAAACCTGGGTTTCCATATGAATGTATAGGGACCTGGAAATTCAAAATCCCTGAAATAAGGGAATTCCCTGAAGACTTTCATCGCTGTAACTTCATACGTCTCGTTGGTACAAGCGACAAGATGGCCGCTGCACTATATTCGGCCTACCTTCTGTGCCAGAGCGAATAACAATCATTTTGTTGGGTGGGTGCATATAAAGCAGTGAGTGTAGGTGGGCTGTATTTACATAGTGTTAGAGCAGTTAGTGGAAGGTAATGAGCTAAGTACAGGACTTAATTATGCTGCACTGACCCCTAACGGCCACTGATGTTAGATAGAGGATGGTGTCTGATATGAACCACCTTTCCAGGAACAGTCAATGCTAAATCCTAGCACAAAAGGTTAACTCTTTACTGGTGGCATGACACGGCATTCATGCATCATTCTAAGCCTATAGGATTGATAAGCTTTTGTAGTGTCAGTATCATTACAGCCAGAGTCTGAGATTTACTGGAGTTGGTAAATGATAATGAAAAAGTGGGAATCAGCATTTATTTAGAATTTAAAATGACCTAAAATCGCATTGTACCGAATCGGATACTACTTATTATCCATAACACTACCCTTTCAGTTTAGACATATAAAGGACCACGAGAGCTATGCTGACTACAGTGTGTACTGCAATTAGAATATGCAATGTGCCAATAACTAGAACGACAACATGACAGACATGAATGTCAATGCATCAATTAGGATAATACATACACCACATAGACATGATCTCTCATTAGGGGAACATTCACAAATGACACCACTGGCTAGGGAACATTCTCAGTAGTTTATCCCCCCCCCATCCTTCGTAATTGTAAATAATTTCTTAGAGAAATAAGGTCCCCTTGCATTGGTTCACGTACAGGCCATAACTGCAGCTTTAAATCTACATGTCATCTGTAATGTATAGGGGAACTCATATATGACAAGTGGACAGATAAAGATGATAAGACTCATTTGCTCCAGTACAGAAATCCCTGAAATGCTCCATATGAACCCTTGAAATAATGTTTTTTTATTTCATTGAAGAGGTCATTGGAACCTGGAATCCCCTGAAATCATGGAAACCCCAGGAGACCACCATCCCAGCTGAAGGTTCCAGAAAAGACTTTGAATTGTCAAGCTGAGCAAGGTACCTATATTGTATATAGTCCTCGTGTTTTTGGGTTAAGTTATGACAGCCTTATCTAAGCTATGTGGAGGGCCTGTGGATGGGTTTGCAGATTACACAGGATAAGAGATAAGTGGAGATGAATGTGATAATATGTACACAAATACCCCGGACAAATACACTCCTTAAGTTGAACCATTTTCTTACAAATCACACAGATAGATTTTGGTAATGAACAGTCAGATGTCCAATCTTTACACAACAAAATATGATTTTAATATATATAGAATAGTATATGTATACATGTATATAAGTATGTAATGTATGATAAGCTATCCTGATAAGCCAAGCCTACTGATAAAGTGCTCAATCCATGCAGTTCCGTCAGCAGGGTAGTGATTCCTTTCAAAATGTGGAACAGAAGATATGAGACCTTATTAAAAAGCATGAAGATGCACTACAGTCAGACCTTGATAATCTGGCCCTTGTGGTTGCAGGTAAAAGGATGGCGGATCTCAAATCTGCATTTATTTTTATTCTGGCTTTTAAGAATATTTCTTGCAAACAAGCCCTGTCTTCTGTTTCCCTACACCCTACATGCTTTACTAGCACTGTAAAGAAAATGTCGTCAAAATAACGAACGATTCCTCTTTCCAAAGTTGCCAGAGTTCCATCATTATTTTCACAGAGATGTTGTTATTTTCACAGAGACTTCTCTGCACTGCCACCTGGAGATGCTTGTAAAAACTACACTGTCCGCCTGTTGTATAATTACAGTGGTTCACTGTTCAGTTTTACAAGGATCCCTGGTAGATTCAACAGTTATTTTTTACAGTGTGAGATAAATTTCAAGTGTTATGTTTTTTTTTTCTATTTCTTGCCTTGAGTTTGCTTGTTTAGAGCACCCCAATATATCAGCTTTCAAGACAATTATAAAAACAGAAATAACTGGACAGCTACTGTGTGCTTAGGTGGCCTGAGTATACAAGGCCTACTAAAAGTGGCTTCAGTGGCATCCTCAGATCCCACAACAAACCATGCATACTGACAGCAGGGCTAACTGTACAGATAAGGCAGACCTATCTGTGCCTATAGTCTGATCTGTACCTATAGGCTGATAGTCCCTCAGTAAATAGCCTATACCAGTATCTTCATCCACTCCACTTGTTATCTGCTGATACAATCACTGCTACACTAGGTGTCTGAGGATGTGGTGATTTACTACAAGTTTGGTAGAATACAGATGCATGGTTCGTAGGTACATAGATACCTGGTCTGAACAGGGGAAAGGTGTAGTAATAGCACGCACATAACGGAATTCTACCTGTATATGACATAGCATTGGTGTGAATGAGACTGTAGGAGAATTTCCGTCACTTGAGATGGGAAAGTTCTGGCGAGAAATAGGGGTATTACCCATTAAATGTTAAACTTCATTGCTTACATTTGATTCGCTATTGTGTATGTGACACTTGAACTATATGAATTGTGGAGTCGAGTTTGACTGAGAAATAACTATATAAGTATAGCCTCTAAGAACTTCAAATCTAAAGTAGAGGCATAACCTTTCCAGTAGACACACAATCTTGGTCAACACTCAAATTATTTTGCATGTCTGTAGAGGTAACAATAGTAGAGGCTATACTGTTGGCTGGTTCCTAGGAGGTGGATGGTACACATCATTGCTGGGTTGGTTACCAGTATGTTATACAGTTCATATCTTCATAACCATAAGTTCAGATATAGAGTATAAGTGACTGATCCTACCTACTCAACGCTGACATACTATCTATTATTAATCAGGCCTATCTCATCCATCCATTCCAGTCAATTACTTATATACCTCAACCAGTGCACAATACTGACAAAATAATCAATACTGAATTGTTTAAATTTCTGAGAGCCCCATTGAGAAGGGACAGTTTGGAGTGGTTGAGAGTGGATATTATTGACAATTGGGATTTGATATCAGTGTGTGCCCTATCTTTGCGCGATGTTGGCTGCCTTCATTATAGTAGAGATAAGGGTAGGAGGCTAATAACCCTTTAGGCACAGCATAATGCCCTAAGGGCTGGTATTCATTTGGTGCCACGATGCACAAATGTAGTACCGACGAGTAACTCACTAACATGATATTGATGGACCCTGCTGAATTAAGGTCAGAGTGCATTAAAACCCTATATTGCATATTAGATATTTGGTTCTTTGTGAGAAGAGGTAAGCATTGTGGTTTGTTAGGTTCTATCTATACCCCACATACCAACCAATCCTTGTGACCCCTCAGGTCATTGTAAACCTGTTTAGATCCCAGATAGTATATATATGCATGTTGGGGAGAAATCAGTTTAATTTAAGGCAATGTTTTTGCATTTTCGTCTGTGTGGGTTATCGAGTTGTAGAAGAATACTCAGCAATTGAACTGAACCTATAATATAGACACAACATTGCAGCCAATTCTGTCTAAGATTGGTATATAAGACGAGGCAACAATTCAATGATTACCACACTCGATATTTTGGCTTATTTTTAATATACTCTACAGGCTATCAATTACGGTTTACCATGCGCTGTGCTTTCCAAAATAAAATAAAAAGAAGAAGGAAAACTGACCCAGTATACCAACATTAAGTTTCATTGTATATTGTTGGTATCATATATCCATCCACTCATTCACATCTGAATATCATCATTGAACAGAGAGGGTTCATGGTCAACACTCTTATATCACATGCTGCAAGGGTATTCTAACCACATCATAAAATACAGAACAGAGAATCAAGTACTGGCCGGTGAGGTGGGGCAAAGGCAGGTGATGTTCCAGCCCCAAATATGAGGAGTTTGGAGGGCTACCTCAGTACTAGTCAAGCCCAGTCAAGGAGGGATCCAATTAGTGCATTTCATGACTTTTTCAAATATGTGCTTATGATATGTATGCAGTAGAAGAGTTTGGAATTGAGATGCAATTATATTGTTCAAACATGAATACATCATATAGCGGTGACACATACAAACCTCCTCCCATCACCATTTTATAAAAAGAAATTAACCTACCCCTAAGCTAGACCAGCCTCCCAATACTCACTATAGATGTCCAGATTCCCCCTGTACTTACATGATTGGGTCCCTGTAATATCAACCTTAGGGCTTGATTCTCTCTCTGTAGTAGTAGCTGTGTGGTAAATTCCTCCCTCCGACTGTGGAGACTGGTAACCAACTGATAGTGTGTGATACACAATACAGCTTCTAGTGACTGTCCCAGGGTCTCTGACAGTAGACTGGCCACCAGTCTCTGACTCAGTCTGAATATGATTAGCATTATCAATGACCCAGGGGCCTGGTATATTTAAGCATTAAGCTGTTGGTGTGTGTGAGTGGGGGGGGGTGGGGGTAGGTAGGTAGGTAGGTAGTGAGGGGTATCATTTACACCTTTAATTGCACCTGCATGCCTAACCTGCCACTCACTGGAAAGCTAAGATTAGTTCTAAAATTTGGGAGGGCCATACTCGACCCTGTGACTTCTATTTGTAGACAATGTATACAATATTAGAATCACGCATTACATGGTAACATTAGTACAATGTGTGCATCGTATGTATATTTATGCATAGGCATAAGTCCCTATTGTTTAAGTCATAAGGTTCTCTGAAAGTGTCCATTCTCTCTTAAGGATTAGCAACTGGATTAGGATGCTTTGATATGGATGAGAAAAATAGGGACATACTTATCTGATATAATTCTAACTAGCACCTCTGGGCTTAATTCATACCACTACTGTCCACTAAATTAAGCCGGTATTCCATGGCCGTCGGTCGGCCGAAATTTATCTAATCCGTTTTTTTTTATTTTGTAAGGCCACACCCAAAAAAAAGTTGGTCTACGGATTTTGGTTTTGAAAAAATGGTGCGAGCGAGTGGAATTCTATTTTTTTTAAAGAATATTTTAATGTCCAATGGATTCCTTGCTGGAAAAGTGAGGCGAGCGAAAAAATTTTATTTAAAAAAAAAATTGCCAAACATCACAAAGAGAAAACTTGTAGAAAGTGAAGCGAGCGAAATCTGTAGACGAGATTTTTTTTCAAAGAAAACAAAATTTGCATTTCCGAAAATATGCAGAGGGAAATCCGTAGACCAACTTATTTTTTGGGTGTGGCCTAAAAGTATAGAAAAAATTGGTCGGATTAGTGAAAACTCATCCGACCGATGGCAGTGGAATACCTGCTTTACACTTTTGAATCTACCAGAACTGTGAACCATCGTGATTGTATAGCAGGGAACTAGTCTAGTGTATCTTTTACAAGAAGACACAGGTGGCTGCCCGGTGGTACAAGGAATCTCAGTGAAAATAATGACAGATCTCTGGCAACCTTGGGAAAAGGATTCCGTCATTATTTTGACTAAAAACCTTTCCTCCCAAAAGCCATAGGTAAGTTACTGGTAAGGCTGCAGCACGTCTATGTCTCCAAGGGGCGTGACAATGCCAGTAGCAGACAAGTGAGTCCTATTTTCCTGTGTCTAGAAGACACTGAGCAGATGGAGGGAGGAGGGGAGAGCTGCTAAAAGAACTACTTAGGCTGCTAACCCTTCAGGGATATGATTTCATTTTGGTCAATGTGTAGGAACCTTGATCAGACAACATACCCTCCTTCTGCGGCTCATTTGGTGCTTCATAGCCTCAAAATATGAAGGACCCCCCCCCCCACACCCATAAATTTTCCGTCTAAGATTTTCTCATTGAATCTGTGAAAATCACGAGGGTCCACTTTTTGACCTTCAAGTGTAGGAAATCCTACAGATGTAGGAGAAATCACATGCCTGCCCTTTAAACATGACATATCATCAAAAAGTACCAATTGTTGTGATGCAAACCTATAGGCAGTGCTGGTAACTGGCCGTTATTTGATGTGTTTTGATAATGTTTGAGGGAGAGTTATTCGCTAAGAGTGCATTCTTGCTCACAGTAAAAGGGTCGTTAATGTAGGAATACATTATGCCTATTGGTCCTCTTGATGATACACCAAGTGCTGACGAGTCTGCTCACCAACACTTCTTTGGAGCATCATGCTGCCTCCTCAGGGGCGTATCAACCCCATAGGTTCGGCATGATGCATGATTGTAGCCCTGGCGAGTTACTCGCCAGGGCTGCAGTCATGCATCGTGACGACCTATGGAAATAATACATAAATGCACTATTGGCCCTTTAAGGGTTAGGGAGCGGCTCAGGGGGTATCTTTGAGCAGTTCAAACAAAAAGAAGTAAAGCCCATCCTTACCTCTTTATCCTTAGACAAACATGGGTGGCAGACAGATGGGAGTGACAGATTATGATCCTATTGTGTCACAGAGATTTCCTGCTGGACGGTATGTGCCTCTTTTTTCTATTTCTATTGTATAGATGGTTAGATCTTACTCATTTTATGACTTCCCCTTTCACTTCGAGAGAGGGCAATCTTTCTTTGATCAACATAATCCGACATGTACTGGGAAAGGAACCCTTATTCCCCCCTGCACTAAGGGTCCTTTTCGCAGATCGTGTCACAATATTGTGTCAGCAGATTAAATATCTGTACTATTGTGTTGGATGAATCTATGTCTCAAAAAATCGCAAAGGCAGTTTGCAAATCACCAGAAGGGTTCACAGAGCAGCCACGTTCTGCAGATGAAACAAGATAGTTGAGTTGTAATCACTGTAATGGCAAATAGTTCAGCTCTATAATGTTGTCATTTTATAGATCTACACAGACTAGTAACTGATTAAATAAAGACCTTCCCAGGTATACATCATCCCATACCCAGCCTCTCAAACCAAATATGCCATAGCAACAGAATACCAGGAGGCCAGAGACTGACAGAAGTATAAAAACCCAGCCTCAGTCTGTATGTCTTACAACAATAGATGCTCAATCAGTGCAGTGACAGGCTAACATGGGGCCTGACCTGGAACCACTAGGTGTGTGCTTTCTGTCCAACATGATATCCATTTACAAATAACTAGTGCAGGCAATGCCCTTTTCTATATACATAGTTCTGAAGGAAGCTGATAAAACTGATGTCCTTTAATACGACTAAATCAAAGTACCGGTATTGGGTATTAGGATTAGGTGGGTGTGTCATAGAGAAATGGAAAGATAACAGTGTAAACTACTTTTTACTATCACTCTCAATTTCAATTTCTAATACTTCCAAGTTTCATTTTCTGTTCTAGTGTCATTTTATCTTACTTCGGAATACGTTATTAATTGCCACACTCTGTGTGTTGCTATTATACCATCGACTCATTATTGTTAAGAGACCTTAAGACCTCCTGATTCCATCTAGGAGTAAGGTAGTTACCTCAATGCGTCATTACAACATTGTAGTCCAGCATTCACATTGTGACAAACACAGATTCCTTTTACAGATGTGTCTCAACATGTGGGGTATCTATTCTATATAGGGGGCGTGTGATATGGGGTAGTAACCCAACACCGACCCTACCCCCCCCCCAGCCTTATACACACCCATTGGATAAGAGTATGATTCCTTGAGGTTGAATATCATACTCGAGCCTAGCAACCATCGGTGAGTGTATCAATGCTGTATGGTCATCATGATGATTGAATGTAGTAGCCCTTGCTAGTTTCAGGGCCAGTCCTGAATTGATGGAATAGGCCATAGTGCATTTAGCCCTCATGTGGTCAGTAAAGAGTTATAAGAACATGGAGGAGGGGGTGACATAGGCACCAGACACATACCAGAGACACTGGAGGGGGTGAGGTATTCCTCCTAACACCAATAGAATCAATCTGGCGGGCCCTCGAACCTCCGATGCAGTCCTTATCACAGTATAGTTCCAGTGACGACGCAAAGGAGATAGAATACCAATAGAATACCACTCCTGTAGATGTTACATGTGTACACAAAGTCCCCTCCCCTCACTGAAACTACATAAAAACAGATAGATAGGAAGTTTGGGCTCTTCATTTGGCTACAATTCCGATTATTTAAGACATTAAAATATTTCCAACTCACAAAAAGGCACACCTTTTTTGCATAGGTTGAGCCATGTTTTTTTTTAGAAATTTAGATGATATGGCACTAAAATGTCCAGTGAAAGAAATTACCATTATCATTCAAAGGGGAAATTCTTTCATAATGATATCAAATTAGAACTTTCTATTCCACATATCAGATTAGAAATTAAATACTTTGTTAACAGTAATCGCTTGCAATTTAACTAGGATTTTACAGTACATTTGCCAATTTTATCATGGTATGGTAAGGCCAGAGGAGGAGTAACGGGGTATGCTTTACATACATGAAGTACAAAAAGTACATTAGATGTAAGAGAGGAGGGCAGGGTGGGGATGGGGATGGTTTGTGTCAGTTGGTGCCCACCATCCCTCACCATTGTCATGGCTCCAGGAGGCTGGAATGTGGGATGGGACATACATAAAGTTATATATAATGTAGATTTGATGTCTTATCCAGGCCTAAGCCTTTCAGGACTGCATTATGCTTCATCTATAAGGCAATAGACAGAGGTCCAGGGGAATTGCTCTAAGCTTAGAAATTGCTCTAAACTTCTATCTTCACGAACTGGCCTAAAAACTTTTTAAAAATGTTGGAAGGCTATTTGGTGATGAAATATTCAATTCTGAGTGAATCTATTTCATTTTATTATGGAAGGCACTTGACAATACAATCATTTTAATTCTACTATAGCAGGGCTCTTAGGCTAGTGTGCATGAATGCATCATCATGGGATTGAGCCCCTCCTGAATGGCGAGTACATGAAATGCATCAATATAGCACTGGCATCCAGCTGAATTCAATTTGTAAGACTAAGGAATCAGGTTGTCATTGTAAGGCTCATGGTATACAATGTTATCTATTTAAGGCAGAATGACAAAGGGGTTAGATGGAAGAATGGTGCCACATCTGTGAACCTTTCCCCCTGGTGATTCAGCTATCTCTCAAGAATATCAAAGCCATCTCCCTCAAAGAATGCTGCAGCAACATTAGACCCCTGTTGTATTCTCTAGGGTACTACGCTACCTACCTAGTTACATACATACCCCCCCCCCTCCACATCCCCAAATACCCTTTTGTAACAGGTCATAATGTGTTTGTGGTTTAATAGAGCCCGTTGTGCAGCATGATGCTATGTCCTCATGATACACTGCAGGATCTTTGAATATGTCCTGACTGGAGTGTATCAGGGTTGTCTGGTGCTGCCTGAATGCATCCTGCTGACAGGAATATCATTATAATAAGTGTTGTGAAATCCTGAAACCCATTTCTTCAGATATCATCTAACATGGACTTTTAGTTTATGTTTTTACATTGAATGAAAGTAATTTAAATAGTTAATTGGAACTTCATCTCGTGCATTTCGTACCAGGTACACAGTGACAAGTAGATGACTGCAGAAGGGCCCCCTGGTATCTGATGAGAGAACTAGTTGTAAGAATGGACCCACCCTGTCCACGACCAAGGGAGAACAGTGTAAGGGACCTTAGAACAATAAACCACCGACCCTACATATGAAACGTGACATTCTTACGTCATGACATAACGGCAAAACATGCCTAGGGGTAGACTGGTGCCCGTCGGTTCTCGCTGGGCGTCTTAACCTAGGAGAACACGTCAGCAGAGCGAAGCGCAGCAGTGTCTGCCGATGAACACAAGGGGCCCAGTGTAGCCTAGGGGATTCTCAAGGTCAACACCCCTATGTCATTGAAAATGTGTAGGTCAGATAGACCAAAGGTAATGTCAGATACTCCCAGGGTCGTGTAGATACTATAGTGGTCGTATCAGGCATTCCTAAAGTCAGGATAGGGCTGGATTGGTGATAGGGATCCGGATCACAGGCTTGGAGTAGGGCACACAACTCCAGCCATCATTAAATGAAGCATTCATTCGCAAAGGAGCTAATACATAGACAAAGGTTCACGAGTAGTGGGAATGGCTAGGGGTTATCTCACTACGAGTGAACCTTTGTATTTATTTCATGTTATCTTGGTCAGAAATGTTCATAAACCATTTAAATGACATAAAAAGATGATTATTCATCTGTTTTATGATTGTTTTCGTTGCTTTTACTGGCCGTGAGATACGGTTATCTCACAGGGGGTGTGAGATACGGAGCCCCCGGGTACGGAGCTGCAGTGGTAAACCTATGGGCTGTCAGTATCTCGGGCATATTAACATGAAATAAAGAAAACAGTTCAATCAGTGAACATCAGTAGCCAGGATGCATTCATGAATACAACTCTGGCACATTACCAGCCCCTGCTTTCTTGCAATGGATTAACCCTTAAAGGTAGGTTGCACACTGAAATGGACAACCAGAGGGCCTACTCTGAAGGGGTGAAGCCTGAAAGGGTTGACCCCCTGGAGGTGCTGAGGTTCATGGAGGTCTTATCTTTATTAGGTACAGTGTGTTGATGGTACTGATTACATGATGTAGCATCAACAGTGCAGGACAGGCCTGAGTGCAGGAATCAGGCTACTATCTCTGTTATCTACCTTGTTTACATCCCTCACTCCTAACAAGGAAAACTCATGTATTAACCATACCTACAGGGAGGCAAGATATAAAGAATGTGTATCTGATATAAGCTACTGTTATATGGGCAACAGCCCCGTCCTGTGATGTAACCACAAAACACTGACCTTCTAAAAAAAACTAAAAAAAAACTCCCCTCCCTGACATACTGTGACGCTAACCCCTCATCCCCCATCTCCCTTTCCTCTGCCAGATAGAATGCATACTCTGGAGCACTAATTACCCTAAATCTACTTCACGGACGGAACGCTGACAGATTTGTATCCGGATCAGAATGTGGGTTGGACCATCACCTGTGGTATCATATCTAAGGACAACGACTTTTATAACATAAGCAACACTGGTTATACCTTCTCTTTCTCTTGCTAGATCATTTCTAGATTTAGATTCTTGCTATATCATTTCTAGATTTAGATTTAACCTATTACAATGAATAAATGAACGGAAAAAAAAGAAAAAAAGCAGTTACCACTAACAATGATATTGACAGTAGAAAGTGAAACATTGCTGGTGTCTGGAGAAACGCCTCACAGGACCTCCCAGTGCATGTTTGAAATGACTTTTGCAGCGACTCAACACCAGAAAATAGATCAGAAGGAATGAGTAAACCACCCCAGCAGGAGGTTCGGGAGCCTGGGGGGGGGGGGTGAGATTGAGGCATATGGGAAGTGTAACTACTTGTAGCGGCCT
The DNA here is from genome assembly GCA_949317995.1 of Acholoe squamosa. NCBI lineage: Eukaryota > Metazoa > Annelida > Polychaeta > Phyllodocida > Polynoidae > Acholoe > Acholoe squamosa. Next base: position 67,113,087 of record OX439043.1, read on the forward strand.
CTGGGAGCCCATACACCCTCAGTGAGCATAAACAACGACGGTGCTTGGTAGCACTTTCTGGTCTCACACCACTTTATTACAAAAATGCCAATTTTATAGCCAATTTTAGGGCGAATCTCACATTGTGTATTTCATCAGCTATTTCCTTTCAATTTGATGAGTAATAACCCCATCCCCTTATCTCTTTATTTAGTTGACAGTCCTTGCCACAAAAAGTTCTATATCCTATCAAAGACTTAATGTGCGGTCTGTGGAAGCCTCAATGTATATAAACAAAGCTTTCATAGCTACTTCTACTGATGGTTGTGGTATCACACCATTTTGGAATTAAACAAAAAAAGATAAAGTGAAGAAGACAATGAAAAACATGGGCGGAGTTCTTTTAAATATCATGATTCATCTTGTGTTTTTGAATTAACTGAAATTGCTGGAATTCGGCAACATACGTCCACCAGGCTTTTTTTCAGTACAGAATGATTCTATCCCAAATGAACCCTCATATTCATTATCTGATGATAAACAACCTGGCTAGTTTATAGAACAGGTTATCCTAATTCCATTTCCCAATAAAGCTGCAGCTCCCTACATAAATATTATGCTTTATATTACTTCAACATGATTACAGAATTAGACCTGGAAGTAATTCTCCGCCCAAATCGAGCTTAGTATGTGAAAAAGGAAATTACCAAGTCACATTCCGTTCCAACTTTATCTACCTCAAATCAAAATGATGGGTGGTCTATTTTTTCTTTCCATTAGTTATAGGATGAGTCTAACAGAGCTGGTCTAAAAACTAATCCAATCTATCCATTGGCAACCCAGTTACTTGTTCAAGTTAAAATCTTTTGATTTCTTTTTTTCAATTCATGGCTGTGTGGGAATTAGGGGCTTCCCTAGTTTCAGCATGGGCGTGTATAATACCATCTCTGGTGCTATCAAATTAATGGTGGCAGATTAAGAGTTGTACACTGAATTTGTAATTTGAAATAGGAAGCCTTTAAAGAGCCCTGAGGGATTTTAGCGGGGGTTTTCGTATCTGGAATGGTGACACCTTGTACAGGGCTATTATAGGAATAAAACAGGTTAGACAGAGGGCTACGGTGGCAGTAAGGCCTATAGTAGGCTGTATCTAGCAGTAGTAAAATAAATGAAAATAGCGCTGGCATTATGATATCATATTTTCAAAACTTAATTTTCACTTCCATGATTCCAGTTACTTTGAAGGAACAATCCTGTTTCTCTTGGGGTCAAGCTAGATATATAAAGGTCTCCCCGGGAGGGGACAAGATGGCGGCCTACATAGGGAGACCCTCTATAAGAGTAGGGTGAGTAAGTAGGCGGAGGCTTCAGTTTGGGTACAAAGGTGGCCGGTGTAACTTTACTGCTACATAGTACTGAAACTAACCACACCACCACAAAACCAAACACTGCTACATTCCCAGCTCTTTATTATACATATCCAACTTAAATAAAGGATGATTTGAAAAAGATATAAATGTAATAAATGCCAGGTTTGTGTTTAATAAAGGCCACATTTTGTATCGGTATTGCATTTTACGGCCAACATAAATACTAGTATCATGAGAGCAGACAGGTCTCCAAGAAGAGGGAAGAGTCTCTGGAGTCGTGGAGACCCCTGGAGACCACATGCCTTAAATGCATCTATATTATGACATTAAATTCTTCAGTTGGCTTAGTCTGTAGAGGTATTTCTATCTTTAACGCCAAGAACCCCATCTTAGGCAATGATCTGAAACCACCACAAATATTTCAATAGGCATGGAAAGCAGATAAAAATGTATTTGCTATTTTGTTTGAAATATTGTTCACTGAGTGAACGTGCCTGGATAGACCATGATAGACACCCTTCAGGACACCACCGTCAGTCATGACGCGTCCCCATAATCGCAGACATATACCAAGGGCAAGGCACATCACCCCCGACATCACCAGTCCCTCAGCCTTCTTACTTGTAAGATCTCATGCACATTCTAGCTTTTTACCACTGCATAATCAATCCCTGCATCCCTACCTTATTCTCCTGTATCTTGACTCCAGTGCCTATATTAGTAAAGTCCTCCAAATACTGTGTCCAAAGTCTAAGACAGACGTCTTGAGGTGTGTGTGTGTACAGTGGTGGAGTGGTCTGTGTGATTGACCTGCTTTTACAAAGAGCAGCCCGAAGAGTAGCTCACGGTGAGTGTATGTGTGTGTGTGGGGGGGGGGAGGGCAGCTGATACAGGGCCGCTGTGTGTGTAGTGTGTGAAGTGACCACGGTGCGGCGCTGCGGTCGGTGAGGGGGTGGCTCTGGGGTATAGAGTGTCAGGCACCTGTTGGTTCAAATCTATGTTAACCCTTTAAAGGGCGACTAGCACGCTAATGCACGCCCGCATTAAAAAATCACGTGACCACCCCTCGACCAATCAGATCGTCACAAATTTTCCGCTGGTTTTCGCGAATCTATCAACGATCTTTCGCCAGGTACCCATATTGTTAAAAGTCCTGCTAGCCCCCCTTTAAGGACCGCCTGGTCCTCTGATAAACTCTATGATTTTTGTTACCATTGTCCCAGCAGCTTCACCCACAGGACTCATATCATTTGAACCTTAATAGGATATTGAAATAATACTAATAACCCAAACATTACATGTTGCAACACATGAGCAGAGTCTTTTAAATAGGCTGCTCTCAATCAGTGCATCACACATACCCTTAAAGACAGTACTATGGGCGAAATGAACGGACCTCTGGAAACATAGGCCTAACACTGGTGATTTAATGACTTTAATCGCCAGACCTGCATTCGTGCATTATGGCGACAACAGGACTCGGTGCCTACAAAGACCTATAGTTCGTGTATAGACTATACATTATAACGGGTGTATGCACGCGCCCTCTGGTGCCAGCGTCCCTCCGCAGTCCCGACATGCCTTGCGCGAGCGTGGGAGGCTTTGCCCCTTAATCATCGCCCCTCCCCCACCCCTGGGCCCCCACCCTTTCGCCTTCTTCAGCTGTTATGTAGTACTGAATGGTCCTTTGCTCGTCATAAGGAATCTGCTTCATCGACCTCATCAGTCTGTCCTGTTAAAGATGCAATTTCAACTAAAAGGACCTTTTGGAAAGTGATTAATGAATCAGTCTGTGATCAATATAACCTGTTCCCCTATTGAATAGTACATATCATTTTGATATGAGTGTCCCCTGTATGTGGAGACAGAAGACACTTAGGGTCATAATGCCTCTTTCCTATGGCGGGAAATATGAGTCAAGTTCCATACCAGTCAAGAGCTACAACATAGGGGGCTCCACCAGCTTGTCCTCTATCACATTAGCTATGTGTAGATCAACATCCCAAAGGGGAACCCTATGAGGCCTATCACAGAGGTTCCATTTACCTTGTTGATCCAAGGGCAAGCAGTGAGCTACCTGACCACAAGGTGCCACTATTGAGCCATGCAGAGACCCATACTATAGAGCTGGTCACTCATCCATGACAAACCAAAACAATGCTATGTTATCCAGCTGTTTTAGTGTCAACCTACAGTAAAGATTCTGAGCTATAAACCCTACATATCATGGGGAAATATAATGCATGTTGTCTCAAAACTCAGGGAGCATTTATAAGAAGGAAAAACTCATACAAAAATGGCTTCACCGAAAAATGACAAAATCTTAGCTGGGATAGCATCTTTAACCCCGGCCTGTGCCCGCTAACCCTATAGCTGAGAAGAGGCCAGTCTGCATCAACCCCCTACCTCGGGCCCTACCTACCTGTCTATTATAGGGGGTCTAGATGGGGGGTCCCCATGTCACTTGTCGATTTTAAGAAAAGCCCATGTCACATGTCACTAAATTTGTAATTTCCCCTGTCCTTGTCACTTAGCTCCATGTCACATGTCAATTTTAAGAAAGGACCATGTCCCATGTCATTATCTTTTTTTTTTCTCCCCTGTCCTTGTCACTAGAGCTCTATGTCCCTTGTCGATTTAAAGAAAAGGCCATGTCACACTGTCGATTTTAGGGGTCTAGACCCCCATTATAGTCGCACCCCATCAGTGGTATCTCCTCAAACCCAAAACACCCAAATAGCAAATCCCATACCCTAAACTAATCACCCCCACAGCACCTAAATTACCCTTATGCCATGTACCTTCCTGCCCCACCCAGGACCACACCGCAAAAAAAAGTCCTTCTGCCACCATGCTGTCACATGTAAGAACTACGCTGGTTCACTCCAAATTATTACGACAGCTCACTTGATAGATTCAGCAGTGATGTTTACGGTGCATACAATGATGCGCTATCCGCCGACCTTGTATGTTCCACCTTAGCCATCAGCTGCCCTCCCAAAAGATGCACTTTTTGGCCTCTTCTCCCACAAATTGGCCTTATCCCCCGTGGTCACGTGACCCCTGTTAATCCTCACCCCCTCCTTCCCCAATGCAGCTGTCTGGAGCATCCTGGAGGATGGGGAGGGCGGTGGGGTTAGGGGGAGATAAGCCAGGGTAGAGGCTAATCCATCCTCACCTGGAATAGGTCTAGCCCGGGGGGGGGGGGTACGGCACTGAGTCTTTGATTGGTAGTACCAACTGCGAAACTACAGCCACCCCTTTTTTGCCATTTTACAGCCCCTTAAAGTACAGCTAATTATTTACAGCCGCCTTTTTGAAGAAGTCTGATAGCAGCCCGCCTTTTTGGGGCCCTCTTCCACGTAAATTCAGGTTCTTTGACAATAATACTCATTACTCAGGGATTTAACAGTCCTGGAGTGATTACATGGAATATTCGAATTAATTTCTTTCTTTACAAGTTATAATAGGTATTAACAGCCCCTAATCTTAAGATGTAATCAAGTCAACAGCCAACTTTTTTCCATGCATTGACATGTCGACATCCACTGCTCCACGGGCTCGGTACTGCAGTTGGTACCCAAACCAAGGGTCAGTGCCCCCCCCCCCCCCGGAGGTCTGGTCAGGGATTAGCTGTCTCTGTAGCATCTTATTAGGTAAACATGTACATGTAGAATGACCGGTATAGATACAACATGTTTGTCAGCTCTCTGTGCAGGTTGTAAGGTATTTCGATCCATTTTTCTTTGGATTTTCAGTAATCAAAAGTATCATCATTTTAAATCTTCATAAAAAATATATACAGCCAGCCATTGATTCCTCAGATATGGAAAATGCACGAAAACATGTTTAAGGAAACAAATTACCTGAGGAGTTAAGTCCAAATATGATAGAAAACAAAGAGGCAGTTCCACATTTTCTGTCTGAGGTAATGAGGGATCTGAGGAATTAAAGAGTGGAGAAAGTGAGGGTTGACTTTTCTCATGGCAGTATGGGATGTGCACTGACTGCAGTACTCGGAGCTGGGACACTCTGGTAGGTCACGTGGAAGTAAATGCTGCCCTCTCGTGAGTCATATGGTATTCAGGTCTGCACTGAAGGGTGTTCTGGCTGCTGATTGGTTTAGAATTACACAGAAGAAATATTGGTAAAATTATGAAAAAAATCACAGGCGTTCCCAAAAAGTTGATAGATGGAATAGTAGGTGTGTTTTTATATTATGCCAGGGCTTGGGGATTTTATGAGGCATGCAAAAGTTAATCTGGCCAATGGAGATTTTTAGGCCCAAAATAGGGTAGAATGGCACTCACTGCACATATCATTCCCTTATTTAAGATTTTCATGGTTAAGCCTATCCAACATTCTGTCACATTGTGTATAAGGGATGAGTTATTCGTGCTATGGTTGAAACTTTTACCAACGAACATTTTAGGCAGCTGTTTTTGTGTGTTTCGCTATATAGAAACATAGAGGAAATGGATTTAGTTTCCCGTGACCTGGTAGGCCAAATACACCCTTCTCTTTACAATTTGTAAGTTTTTGTGCAACCCTTGTACATGTATAATTGTATTGCCTGATGGATCAAATAAGCCCTTCTGCTCCTTTACCCACGCCCTCTGGTGTTAGATCCTAGATGGCAGCACCTGCAGTGCGGCAGATATCGGAGTAAATCACACGATATCTCTCTCAGCATGTATAACAGTTGTCTCTGGTAACTCCATTCCAACCCTGAAACCTACCATGTCTTCTCACACAATAAAGGTGGAAAAGAAATCTACACAAAAAAACCCACATGTTATTGTTGGTGTTGACTATGCTGGGAGAGTGAGTTAGCTCCATTCATGACCGTCCGTGACGGTATGTCACGTACACTCTCCGTGCTGATGTTTTGGACGTTACTTCGTCTTTCCCCCTCCTCTCTAGATCTGCTTCGGTTTGATGGTTTGAAGGGGTTCCTCTGTGCTTTCTTTTCCATTCGGATTTCAAGTCCCAACGGGGGACTGTCTAATTTTTCTTAGGGTATATAGTGAGTTTGGGGAAGTTAATTCTTTATAACCTCCTAAAATCCCCCTTTTCAGATTTCACAGTTTGTGCTAGATATCATAAGAATGTGTTTTATAGAGGCCTTAGTTAGTCATACATGCCAACACTCCCGGATTGGCCGGGAGACTCCCGGATTTTTACAATTTTTTTTATGGTTTCTCCCGGATTGAATTTCTCCCCTTAAATCTCCTGGATTTTTACACTTCTCCCGGATTTTGAGAGGTTAATGCCCTTTTAACATGTAGAATCTCCCGGATTTTGATGTGCTTTGGCCTTTGAAGCCGAGAAAAACATTGAAAGGGTACCAAAATACTTGATTTTATATCTAAATTTTGCCCACTAAGGGCAGTAAAACGCCCGACACTGCTCATTTAGGAAAAGTTATTACAAATGTCCGAAGGACTCCCGGTTTTGTCCCCCGAAATGTTGGCATGTATGGTTAGTCTAGTGTTCAGCTTGATATGTAAGGTTTGTTTATGTTGGGGGGAGTAGCTCTACCTGACACTAATGAAGCTGGTGCCATGTAAAAGCTAGTATTGCTCTAGTCTGAATGTTCCTCTCTATTTAAAAACAGCCGACTATTTCCAAGTAAACCCAGACAAAATGCAATTAAAAGTGTCAACGTGTTCATTTTATATGTAATAAGTTGAGCGAATACAATAATATATCCTCGGGAAAATTCTAATTTTAGCTTTGAAAAATCATCAACACGGACAAAAGCAAGTCTAGGTTCAGGGTGAAGGTCAGGTCAGGTCACAGACTGATTGATAAGGTTACAAATACAAAGATAGACTTCCAAAGACATCCATGTGGGTTATTGTCCACAAGTAAATTTATCTGTCAGAAGAGTAATCCCACTTTTTGGAATGGCGTTTCGACATGACATGGGGTGCTACAACTAATCCAACATAAAAAAATAGTGTTAATAAACTGCGAAGACAGGCTAGAATTATATAGTATCCCCTGCAGACTTGACACATGGACCTACAGGTCACAAGGATGCTTGCACCCCAACCCCCATCCACAGACGCACGGACGCATATATATATATATATATATATATATATATATATATATATATATATATATATATATATAGCCATGATGCAGGAATACAGCCCTGGTGGCTGTATGGTCAAGAGAACCATCTGATACTGATTATGGTTCACCCCTTAAGGATCGCCATGGATTCATATGGACACTCACCAATACTGCATCGATGTATTATATCCTATTATGGTGACAAGGCTGCATCAACTTAAATGCACTATGCGGCCCTCATAGGGTTAACGCGTTAAGACAGGTTCAGTGTGAGATAAGAGAGGCGTGTTGTTTTATACCTGCTGAGTTAGCTATGTGGGCTGGGCCATGCTGCCAACTACAGACCTTCTCACTAGTCTCACATAGAGAAAAAATGCCAAGTAGCTTCTCCAAAGATAAGTGGGAACTAAGACAAGGAAAATATTTCTAATATATTCACTTTACCATTTGTAGCTCACATTTAACAATAAATACATAATATAGGTTATTAAACAAATCGATAGATAGATATAAAGTAATGTTGAGGGTTTACATGTGCCGTGAATCCAGAAGGGACAAGGGAGCTCCGTGAGGGGCTCCATAGAGGTCTATTTTCCTTTATTGAGCTACAAATGTATTGGAAACATTGGTCTGCTGTTATGCCCTGCTGCCAGCTGTGGTGCTGGGAATGCAGTCACCTAGATGACCAATCCCCGTGTTGACGTCTAACAGGAGCAGCAGTGGCAACAGCAATCCAATCTCAAGAGTTTGGAGAAAATTGAACTATTACCAAATTTTAACCTTTCAACTTTGGGTGGTGTATAGTGTAAAACACTAAGGTGAATCTTCCACAAACTGACAAGCCTTATACTGTAAGGTATAGTTATGATTACTGATGGCGATATTTCATATAGAGATCTTTTCTGAATAATCATAGGTATACTAACTTCTGGGTTACCCATGCACAATATTGTGTACAATTTTAGCCAAACAGGTGAGGATCAACCATCCCTGCAGCAGGCTTTACACACCAGGTGGCGTACACATGTAAAGGAGCTGCTCACTCAACCAGCCAGAGCTACTCACACCCAAGGTCATAGGTCACAGCGCAAGTCATAGATCATCGAGCAGGTCATAGGTCATAAAACAGGTCATAGGGCAGCAGTGGGGATCTAAACTAAGGACGGGGCAGCTTAGGGCATGGGGATTAGGAAGCCGAAGGGCCACCATCCAATATGACAACTTGTCTTTTAACGCATTGAAAAATAACAATAAGTTCGAAATAATATTTAATGTTCAGTAATGATATTTCCTCTTTTTGAAGAAAGGGAAATTTAATTGGCATTTCTATATACAATGTATGCAATATATACAAGACATACAACTGTAGATGACTTCCAAATGACAAATTATATCCCACAAATGGTTAATATTAAAGGTAACCTTCATCCCTTCGGTCGTTGGTACAGGTCCCAAGGTTGCAGGTGTTTAGAAATTGGTGGGCTAGTTCAAAACAATATGCTCGGTGTGCAAGGCGTGGCATAATAGTTTATGGCAAGTGTCTATGGGAGAACTTTGTAGGAAAAAGTGAGGTAAAAATGTTGAAAAAAAGGAAAAACGTGAAGGCAATGTGTAAATGTGCACACCACGTGTGTACAGGTGGACGTGCACACAGCTGCCACCTACCGGGAGGTGATGGAGTTACCATGTGGTACAAGAAGAGCCAACTGTATCAGCTTATGTGTACAGAGCATGCTGGTCAAAATAGTTTGTTTTGTGTAACATCGTCAAGGTAGAAGATAAGGTACTGAATAACAATAAGTCCATTCATCTTATGTGTGGACAAAGCAACTAGTAATTAGCACCATTTAATTGACTTATTGATTGCACAACATGAACACTTACATTTAAGCCGGCTGATAACTGCATTTCTCTCAATCTGACGTTATCTAATTGAGAAATTGCCTGAAGTTGCTACAAGTAGCAGTGTTACCTTCAGACCCACACTCTCCCCTGATGCACCCCACTTTAATAGATTGCTACTCCATATGTATACATGTAGGTCAATGGTTTTAGGTACTGGAGGTAGGTAATGGCAGACTTAATGCCTCATCCAGGTGTGCTGGAAGGATGTTATGGGGTACATGTAGTACATGTACTTGGGTCTATCAGGAGTGACCTGCTGCAGTGGCCGTTTTTGGAGTTGCCCAGCACTTCCAATACCACTCTATAACCACCCCTTATAAAAGACGCCATATTTTAGATTGTGAATTTCTATCTTTATATAACCGTGACTTGCCAAAACGTCATTGGTGCGTCAACCCTCAGGAGTGCCTCGGTCCCCTAATACACTAAGCAGCCCATAACGGTTTGTAAAAGACTATTTCACCTGACTGCTATATTTCCAAAGGTTTTAGGTTATAAAACATTAAGTGGTGCATGGTGGATATATCCATTAGTCAGCTTCACCTCATCAAAAAATATCCCCCAGAGCAGTCCATTATTTGCTATGCACAGACCTTGATTACAGAGGTGAGGGGTTACTCACCTCCGTAATCAAGGTCTGTGCATAGCAAATAAAATCACCAGAGGGCAGCACTGTTCCCTTTAGTTTCTCACCCTTCTATAGCATATGGATAACACCTACACAGACTAAACCTGGTAACCAGTCCACGCCCGTGCAGGCACTCATTGGCTGTTTGGTGTGGGGTAACCCTTCAATATCCAGTAGACCAACCCCTACCCATCTACAGGTGGCCTTTATCTATACTCTTTAGCCTTTTCCACTTGAAATTGGAAAGGTCAAAGCCTCGGGGTCAGAGATCTAATTAAATGGCCGAATTAAACAAATGTCCAAGCGTTAATTACCAATTAGCAAACCAGTCATTTCATGACGTCAGAAGGGTTTTTGCCTAAAAGGTAGAGACAATAATTGAAAATTGGATGAGTATATTCCTACTACCCCCTGTTGTCTATGAATGATCTTTCTCCTCCTTAAGCTGCTAAATTCCTTGTGGCCTACATTACTTGACCTCCTGCCCCTACCTCATCGTGCAGTGCCAGACTTTAACACCAGGGGGCAGCATCAGGCATACTGAGCTGCTCACCCAAAACGAGGTCATAAATTAACCGCACATGTGACTGGGCATGCATGGGGTCCTAAGATGGACAGTCTAAAGGGTCAAGGTCACAGAGGCATCTTCAGGGAGGCATCTACAGGGTCAAAATAGCCCATGGTCTAGACTGAGCTCAATATCATCTTGTCATTCTCTCCCTAGTTTGTGATGTCGTTTCTTTCAGGAGAGGATTGATACTTTGTATTGATATTTTATAATTATATTTATATGATATGGTGAACGTAGTAGCACCAATCTGCTGTGACAATAAGTTGTGACATTTAATAGGGTGTCGAGAAAAAACAACTATAATATTAACATAAAAAGAAATGTATTTTCATGAGCGACAGTTCTTCCCTCTGCTCGAGCAACCAAATGTGGTGCAGTTTTAACTGCATGTTCACAAATGATTCTTTTTATATTTGGAAGTTCATATGTGACATGTACACTGCAAAAATGGTGTTTAGATTTTAAACATGTTTAGGTCTAAACACATTTAAAACCTAAACATATAGGTCAGTTAGGTGTCTCATCGACTTCACATTTAGAAAATAAACACTTTTATTCTAACTACATAAACATTTATGCTAAACATGTTTAGATGTTTAGAGTTGAAACAGTTGAATAATAGGTGTTTAGATTTAAACATCAATATGTTTAGATACTTGGATGTTGAATCCACACCAGGTAGCAGCACTACCTTTGAATGGACTATCTGCACACAGTTATAATCAATTGTTGTGTCAAATGTCCCCAAATCCCATGTTTATCATGGTTTCATTTCATAGAGTGTCATGTGAATAGAAAGGGCAATAGAAAATTGGCTAGATTCACCTTACACCACCATCATTAGCATAAAATAATCAATAAGCTCCATGACTGACACCTATTTGATGTTATTCTGGAATAGATAAGGCAATGTTCTTCCTGCCAAGCTGTTGTACTTTCTCAAGTCTCTCATTCTGATGCAGTGTGTAATACATGTACATGTATATAGCTGTGGCTGACAACTTTGGAGACTTTGACAAGTAAATACCTGCTGATGTCCCCCCAGTAAATGAGAAAACAAACAAAATATATCTCTTTTTTTTAATGCATACCTGTCTGCAAAGCTTAACTCTCCATCAACTCATTTAAACATCTAAACACAAAAATTCATAAACACCTAAACACAAAAATTCATAGATATCTAAACACAAAGTTTGAACCTAAACAGCTACATTTCTAAACACTTGAGCTAAGCACATTGTTTGGCCAAACATGTTTAGGAAATTAATGTGATTACAAAAACGTTGCAGGAATATGTTTAGAATTGTGTTTAGGATCTAAACACCATTTTTTGCAGTATACTGGGAAAGGGGCCCTTATCCCCCCTGCACTAAGGGGCCTTTTCGCAGATCGTGTCACATATGTAGTATAAGGGACCGTTCTCTAATGCTTTCTAACAACCACTATCTTAGTGGCAGTGTGGAGGATACTGTTCATTTGGTGAGCACCATGGAAAAGCCGAGTATTACCAAGGAATACAGATGTACTTACTGTTAGCCATAGTATCATCTATCTCCGACACAAAGACTCTGTGCTTACCTGCAAAGGATGAAGAAGATACAAAATATTAGTTGCATGTTTGTATAAAGCACATTCACCAAAATATCTATCAAAAGATTTCGTTTGTGGAATGAATTAATAGTGATATCAATTAGTTCTAACAGAAATTCGACATAGCATCAGATATTGTATCATAGAGGCATCAAACACCTGTTCACCATCTCAATATTGGAAATAAGTCTTAACTCTTTAACTTCCTTTACTGCAAATACATATATGCAATAATGCAGTACTGTATTTGAGAAACACAGGTATAGAAAGGGTTTACTGTTAAAAACAGATATTTGATATTGTAGCTTTGCTAACTGTTCACCAAGTCCTACACCCCTCACCTGCTGTAGGCATAAGCTACAGAATACACTGTCAAAAGCCTGGGGGTACCTTCCTGACACGTTAAGGAAACACCTGTCACCTGCTACTCAAGTTTGAGCTGCTCACACACAAATAGATATGCCTAAGTCTCTGATGCCATATTGCAAGTCTACAGATATTGAGCTTCTAAGGGTAGCATATATAGAGGTTTAATGATTCAATTCCGTTCTCCTCATTTGAGGGTAGGAGGTATGAAAGCATAATGATGACCCCTTGATGGAGGTTGCTGCATCCATAATGGGTCATCACGATGCACCAACACAGTGTGTTACTCGTGGCCATCAGCTATGCATTGGTGCATCTTGATGTGAAAATCAATAAATCAATTAAAAGACACATAAAACAATTTCAGAGGACCTATAGTTATCTTATCAATAGCCAGATAGCAGTCTATATATAGTCAATATGCTTCTTGAGTAGCAATAGCATAATGAATCAACCATTTCAATATTTCTAGGAAGCCTTTAGCTTCATAAATAGCTAGTACTGAACGAACATGACAAATACAAGTCATGTGAGTTCAATACAATATTTATTACATGATCAGAAATAATTATTTTACCCAATTGGCCATATTTTGGTGTTGTATTGGCTCTTTTGATGTTGAATGGGCACTATTTTGATGTTAAATCAGCGATTTGGTTGTTGTTTACATCACCATTGCCTTATGACGTCATCTTGAGCAAGCTGTGCTCTGATTGGCCAATACTGAAAAGGGGGCGTGTCTGACCTAGAAAACTGGCTTCTGATTAGTCTAGAGCTGCTAGTTGCGTACCACATGATAGTGTGGTATGCTCTGGTGTACCACAGGCCCATACAGATAATCTAGGGTCTCTTTATTCTAATGTAAATCATAGGGAAATCGTATTTTAATTGTTTGTGAGTGTAATAAGTCCCAATCTTTAGGTCTCCATAAGAGAGCCTTCCTTTGCCAGCTGCTAAGATCCTTCCCAGCTTTACACACTTTAGGCACATACATATTGCCAGGGCTAGCAATTTACAGTAGAAAACTGTGGATGTGGGGAGGGAGATGGCCAAAGGAAGGGTGCCAAACGACCATTACAGCTTCCAAGGCGTCTACTGCTTCCACTATTGCACTCTTATAGGTCTTACACGTGGGAAAGCCGTTGTCATGGTAACCAATACCAGAGTGTAATCCTGGTTACTTACCAGAGATATACTGCCATCTTGTGGGGAAAGGAGGAAACAGGAGGAAGATGTGTCCTCCCTTGCTTCTGGGAAGGGGTGCATGTGCAGTGCTCTGAGTTTCAAATGTACCTAATAGTCCAATAGTAGGTGTAGAGTATTCCATAACCATTTTTGAAAGAGGATATGGATATGTGTACCCATTATCGACTATGATGAATAGATCTGTGCAAAAAAAGAAGTTCCTTTCCAAGGCAGCCTTCCCTATTAACCTTGGTTCATTTTTTTATACCTTGCTTTTACTCATGGTAAGGATTTGTTAAAAGGTAAATGACTAATATAAGCGTGAGAGACTATGACTTTTCTGCACTAGTCACTTTTATGTCTTTTCTGAGATGGTGCCTAGGCCTTTATCACTAACTAATAACAGAACTTGTTTGCTTGTATTTCGGATATGACACCATACCAAGGCACACAAGAAGAGGAATACCTTTTTTACCACAGAGAAAGTTTCCCTGGAAAAAGAATTGAGTTGTACCATTTCGGTTGGCACTGGTCCAGTCCTGGTAACAGCTGCTGATTGAGGAGAGACGTGAGAACAATGGACACCACATGGTCATACATCTACAATGAGGGACATACAGTGAGGGATCTGGAATGGTAAATATACCATCTACACCTAGGATAAATTTAATCTAACACATTGCACTCCCTTAGAACTGTTACTTGTATAGGTGAAATATAGAGGTCGTAGGACCTCTCCTTTGGTTATGACAGCCACCAACTCCATTGATTAATAATTTATAGCGATAGCTGCCATATATCTTGATACCCAAATTATCTAAGGAAAAATGTACTTTAAACTGAATTTCTAATTTATTTCTAAATTAGGAAAACATGCCCTGGATATGGGCCCTGGAGGTCCCCTTAATTGTTACTAGTTGATTCTAAGAATGTCACTTAAGTCACCTGTTTTCTGTCACCTTAAAAGTAAAAAAAAATCATGTCCCATGTTGAATTTAAGAAAGCACCTATGTCATGTCACTACATGTATTCCTTTGATTCATACCAGTATTACTTAAAGACCCATGTCACATGTCTAATTGGTTATGTCAATACGTCAAATTTAGTGGTCCAGATCACCATACGTGCCAAAGGTATGACCTCATATGAATTAAGAAATGCCTGTATCTGAAATACTTTCTAAGGTAAATCTCTCTCCCATTCTACCCTCCCACCATCTCCCAATTCTGTCCATTCCCACATCCTCATCCCAGTCAACCTCTAAGTGTTGTTTGGGTCAGTAGAGGTCTGTACAGCCAGGCATGTGTATGATCCCCTTATACAGACCCTCTCACCCCCAGTCTGCACTGGATACCCAGACATATCCTACAAGCCTCCTACTATACATATAATATAGCCTGGGATGCATGCCTCAGTCAGTATTACTCAGTCTATTAGAGACAGGTAAAGCTGCCGCATGGTAATTATCGTTTCAGTAGTACCTGCATCATGCATGTTTTCAATTTGAAATGTACATATTGGATTCAACCACTTTCACTAACAAAAATAGTACCCTTCTCAGCACTAGCCTATTGAAATTGGCAGGACAAACAAAGAATTTGAAAAGTCAGGTACAAGAGTAGATCTAATTGATGAACACCAAAGTACTCAATATTATAACATAATTTTGATTGTGTCGGTCCCTCTAAAACACAACCAGTATGGTTCTAGACCCCTAAAATCGACATGGCGACATGGGCCTTTTTTGGCTTAGTGACATGGGACATGAACCTTTCTTTAAAATCGACATGGTGACATGAACTTTTCTTAAAATCGACATGGGGACATGGACTTTTCTTAAAATCGACATGGAGACATGGCAATTTCTTAAAATCGACATGGGACATGGGGACCCCCCATCAAGGGCCCCACCAGTCTCCCAGGCTACCCGCGTGTTTCTACAGCTGATGGTTCCTCCAACAGCCTACAGGGGGCTCTGTTTGTGTAGTCAAGCCACGTGACCAGCAAAAAAACCAAGATGGCACCGGTGCTGATCAAAAACAACATGGCTGCTGTGGGTTTTTACTGCTGGTGTCGTCCTATTTGAGTTTGTATGTTCGTATAGGAACTGACTGTGGTATAGTTGGAGGTGGTATATGTTTGTGGGTCTGTGAGTGGGCGCAGGATGCGTACTGTAAGTAAAGGTACTATGCCGGATGCTATATGGTATAGTATGGGGTCTGTCTGGATCTTCTTACAAGGTCTATAGATTATACTGGGGGTGTGGCTGGGGGGTCCCCCATGTCAAATGTCAATTTTAAGAATTGGTCATGCCACCATGTTGATTTTAAGAATGTGCTCATGTCACCATGTCAATTTAAAAAAAAATTGTTCATGTCCCATGTCACTAAGTCTAAAATAGCCCATGTTGCCATGTCGAATTTAGTGGTCCACACCCATTATACTGGGTAATAGGCACTTGCATGAATCTTATCTTAGAACAGCAGAGTGGTGTACAGCCTGTGTTACTGCCTCTTCTACATGGAAAAGAGAGACTAAAACCGTGTAAAATAGCGTTGTCGGACTCACTTATTGTGTCTATAGGCCTACATGCCTGGGGGGCACTCTCTATGTAATGTATACAAATATATGTGGCTGGCAAGTGTACTTTTTCAAGGAAAAGTCCCTAGCAAGCCTCCTGTTTCAGCCACAAATGTCCCTAGCAAGCCTCCTGTTTCAGCCACAAATGTCCCTAGCAAGGGTCAACTTTCAGCAAAATACCCTGATTAAGCAGGAAATTTCGAATTTTTCATTGGGATCAGCACAGTTTTCATAAAGATAGCATGGACCAAATTCAATCTTCTCCCCAATCAGTGTAAATTTAAGACATTTTGAAATAAATCTAGGATTATTGAGTCAAAAGTGCCCTAGCAAGGGTAGGCTTTCGAAGAAAAACCCGCGAACGAGTGCCCTAGTAAGGGTAAGGGTTGTCGTCGGTTCAGCCACACACCCGTATCCAAAAAAATTGAAGTGCCCCCCCCCGGGCCTACATGAGTCAGGGTCGGATCCAGGATTTTGAAAGGGGGGGGGGCGCCCCTCATTTAGCCCCTAATTTTGGCTAAATTCTAGGGTAAAAAAAAGTTAGGTAAACTCTTAAGTACAGGGAAAGGGGGGGGGGTGGGGATGCGCACCCGCACCCCCTCTAAATCCGGCACTGTCATGAGAGGGAGGTACAGGCTAGTGACTGTAGGTGGTGGAGGGGGGGGGAGGAAAATAGATATAAAAACACAATTTTCTGGGTCAGCAACCACAGAGAGAGGTCTATTCTCCATGGTAACCAAACCGGAACCAGTTACTGACTTACAGCCAAGCATGCCGGGAAAATAGACGCAATGACACTGCTGGGCCAGAGAAGCTAATTTTGTTGTTGTTGCTGCTTCATTTTGTTGTTGTTTTTGTTGTTCTTGTGACTTAGCCAATATTGCAGGTCACATTTTGTTTATACATCTTACTAAAGGAGCACCGAGGGTGTTCCTTGTTTTTCATGGTGGTCTAGTTTGGTATTGGCAACTACTGCTCTATGTTACATAGGGCCTAGTATACCTGTACTTAAATGCTACATGTTGCAAGGAGTGCACGTAATGCTTTACTGGGGTGAAAATGTCCTATGTTAGCATTCTTTGAGTAAAGACATACTGTTCCTAGGAGTACCATCTCTCAAAAAGGGACAGTTTCTTTTAGATTTTTCGATGAAGGAAGAGTGGGGAGGCAGAAGGCTGTAGCTAACTACTTGTGGTTCATGACAAAAGGCTGAAGTTCTTTGCAGAACACATGTTCTAGGATAATCCCTGTATCCGCCAAGCTCATTCCCTACAGTGGGTATGTGGAGAGAGGGAAAGGGTACCTAACTATGTAAGTAGTTTATAAAAAGGGGCAAAGTAGCAAACTGTTAGTTTTGCAGCCTGCACATCTGCACACATGTTGTACATGTTGAAGGACATGGGGAGAATAACATGGGGTACAGTGCTGCTCCTAGTATGATAGGGCGGAAGAGCTTAAGACTTTTCTGAAATGGCTGGTTGGTGCATAATCGTACTGTTTACAGCGCCACCCTCTAATTAGATCAACGAGAGCTCATATTAGAGTGGTGCATCATACCAATCCTGAAGGGTATTGCTCGTATGCTAAATAGAGCTGGGAGTGGGTGCCCTCTTTTCTAAAGAAGTGACGCTCTGCTTCACCATTCAACTTCCACTCACCACATTAGTCTGATAAGGCACCCAGCACCTGTCTTGCAGGTAGTTGTGAGCTGCACTATGAGGTACATACATTTGTTGCCCACTCTTTCAAACGCTCTTCTTTTGACGACTTGTGTGTAACACAAAAGAAATGCTAGGACGAAAATGAAAGAGACTGCTGCAGGTGAGGCACTCCTTGAGGCAAAACTACCTTTTCCCAAAGGAGCAACACCCTCCTGTATGTTTAGTCAATTTGATGCACGAATGCAGCACTGGCGAGCTACTCACGATGCACTCATTCACCAAGCTGATAGAGGTACACATGGTGCATTCTAACAGATTGCAGCAGATGAAGAGCTAATGAGTCCATGGCCTGTCATATTACAAAAACATAGTCCTGCAATTATAGGGACATGCTCCAGCATTTAGCGCACCATTTCAAAGCCCCCATTGGTGTCATGCCATAAAGATGGGTGTATAAAATAACGCTAATAACTACTTAACATTGTAGTAGTTACTGCGTCTGTTACATGGGAACAGTCCACGATATAGGCCAATGTAGACCTAGACCCAGGGCTTGCTGTATATTATTTCTGGTTGGTTGTTCCCATAGTCAACACTCTTAGGCTATTTACCACTGTCTAAAAGAAGATAAGACTGGGGAACAGTATGAAAAAGAGGAAGTGCCCCTATTTTTAAAAAGTGGCCCCTACCAGACATATGACTCTGGTAGTATGGAGTAGTACAATGCCATCCCATACTGTATACATACAGGTGTACTCCAGTTCAAGGATACCTTGTGCGTTATGATCATTATAGAAGTCAGGAGCAGGTAAAAGGTAAACCAGTACAGAAGGATACACCATGTAATTGCACCAGGGAATGTTTAATCAGCTATCAGAAAACAGAATCTTCCAAGTAATGTCACCCACAACATGGTTGTTGACGCTATCTACCCTCCCTCTGTATCGTCTGGTAGCCTGCCAAGCCCTGCCAAGGGGGTTCACAAATAGAAGAAAACCGACAAGGGGGTAAGGAGTGGGGGATGGGACAGGTGTGTGGGTGAGGTAGGGGGGGGGTAGGGGGTACACTGCAAACAAATGTTGTCGAAATATTGGCGGAATCCTTGACCAAAAGTTGCCAGAGATCCATCGTTATTTTCACAGAGATTCCTAGTAACACTGTACTGCCCACTGGGGCTTCTTGTAAAAGCTATACTGGTTCACTGATATTGTGATTTAGATAAAGGTTCACTGTTCAGTTTTACGAGGATCCCAGGTAGATTCAACAGTTATTTCTTACAGTATATTCAAGGAGAGCATGGGGTGGGCACATTACCACCACCAAACAGCTTCTCCAGATCCTGTCCTCCTGTCCCTACACCGTTTGAAGTATACCTAGTCTGTAGTAGTCTCTGTCACTGCCCCTAGCCTGAAAGGAGCAGTTCCTCTATGACTATCTGTCAGTTATTGGCAGTGTGTTTATGCCAAAATTAAGGTGCTTCTCCTCAGGGTCCATTTTAGCTGCAAGCCTTCCTCTTCCTAATGTGTGTGCTATTCATGTATCTATTTACAATAACAGATTTAGATTTATTTATATTTTGTCTTTTTTAAAATTCGTCCTAGAATGTACTACTAGAATCACTAGTTATGAGCTATATGAATGGTATGCAGCCATCCCATATTCCAACGGTAATTGGCTGGGTTATAGTCCTGCCTTCAAAGTAATGATATTGGCTACTTCTAAAATTTAAGACATCTCAATTAATAAAATATTACCAGTGTATGGATTTGACTTTCAAGATATTTATTTATAAATGAGATGCTTTCATTATTCTCTTTCCAAAGGCTAAGGCTGCCTCCAACCCGGGGCCCTCAACAGTTCATCTTCCAAACAAACTCAATATCCATTCTACACCGGGCCTTGTGCTAACTAGAGAGCCACCTGTGGTGTCCCAGCTCTCAGACAGGTGAGGACCGGGTGCCAGCAGTGTACTATGACATAGGTGTATATTCAGCCTACATGCTGTTTACTATGTTAACAATTTAAACGCAGCACAAAGCATTAATACACCACCCATTTTTTGTCTGACTTGGAAGGATTACCAGTAGATTATCAGACTATCTGCCCTCATTGGGTGTGGTGCATAAATGCAGCATTGTAGCAATATCAACTCATAGAACAGCAACTTGCTGCATTATGTATTAAACCCTCTTTGAAGGGTTAGCGCTAATCCAACATAGTCCTTAGGGGGTTACCTGATGTAACAACACAGTGTTGGAAAGGTAGTCAGCAGTACTGCAGTTCAGCCCCGGGAGTTCAGCACCATCTGCACTATTGGACAAGCAGTATTTAACCATATTTAAAGGGTAAATGTAAAAATTCTACAACCCTCCATAGATACTGCATGTTTTATATCAGTGTAACACAAAACAGAACTAGGAGGTTAAGGATCTGATAACGTGTTTTCATTGGAATGGAGAGGAACCTTACATAGGCCTTCACGATATCAAATATATATGTCAACCATCTCTGGAAGCTGTACACTGTAAAAAAATATGTCATCAATATAACGGCAAAATCATTGTCCCAAAATTGCCAGAGATCCATCGTTATTTTCATGGAGATTCCCCATACCACCACACTGCCATCTGTGGCTTCATTGTATAAACTACACTGCTTCATTGCCATACAATTATTTTCTAGAGTGCAGAGCAGTAGGCCTACTATAGCATAAACTCGATCAAAAGGGAGTCACTTGAGCAACAACTGGGCCAGGCACATAGCTTGGTCATCCTAGAACACTAGGCAGGTCCCACTTCAGTTATTGTGATGGTTTTTGATGCCATTTTTGTCTGCCTCATTTCCATCTTTTGCCACCCAAGTTCCCAGTATTTCATGAGCTACAAAAACCTGACATTTGAGACCTTCGCTAGTGTCAGTATACTGCAAATGGCTCTGCCCTTCACGCCCAATCACCATTAGTTACACGCCAGTAACAGGTTTAGTCATGCCTCATTAAAAATGGCTGCCGTGTCAGTAAAGAAAAAAAAACCCACTTTACAGGGATGCACTACTCTTTTTATGGCATGATCAGTGAGTGGATGAGAAATCCACCCTTCCCAATACAGAGGCTACAGAACATGTGCTTGGAGTTCTAATGGTTCCTGGGACCAGACATATTAACTTATTCTTTCCTCACTAGGGGTCTCCCAGGTCGGCGCCCTGGTCTTGGGGAAAGTGGAAAACACTTGTAAAACATGGTTTACATTTGGTTTGAATGATCGGCCAGTGAGTCCTATTTGTACCAATTTTTTTCGCAACTTTTCTATTTCATTTTTGTTTCTGTACCGTACTTTTCTTTTTTGTAGGCTACAAGGAACGCAGGTGTTTGACTGGAAGTCACAAATAATGGCTGACAATTGGGACCGGAAATACTCGAACCTTTCCGTTGTACATGTAACCTTTGCTTTGGTGATTCTGGTCTAATTTACATGCGTTTTGCAAGTACACCTTGGTCACCTTCTGTTCATATACCTTGTATCGAAGTAGCATGTCCTGTTGCATGGATTCATATATGATATGGCCCATAGTGACAGTACCAGCGAGTAATTCGCCAAATTGCTTTATGCTTTTATCATGCTGCATTAATGAAATATGTCAACTCCTTAGGCTAGACATAATGATGGATTACCAGACTGGGCAGTTACTCACCAGGGCTATGACGACACATAGACGTGCTGTATCAACGCACCCTTATTGTACCCCTTATTTGGTAATCAGGGTCTCATATTCCTATGTGCGGTGTCTTTGCACAAAAAAATACATAGAAAAGGCCAAGATAGGAACCTGGATCATGCCATTTACATGATTTAATCTGATGATATCAGAGAGTTTTGGGGCATAGCAACCCAGAAGCATAGCAAATCCTCTGTAAATCATGTCTAGATTTTAACCTGGTTCTGACATATAATATAATATATATATATATATATATATATATATATATATATATATATATATATATATATATATATATATATATCCACAGCGACATCTATAATATACAGACATACGAAGCTACATCTATATGATATTCAGTACATCCGGAGAAAAAAAGGAAACCTGCATAAAGTTCTGTATCCTGCTAAAAAACCTGAATGCTAAAAGCTATGGTATGATACATCATCATGGTTTATAGCCATCTCTACCTAGTTCCACAGGAGCATTTGGCAGCACAGTGGGCCTTTTTCTGCTAGAACTCCTAGCTCCAGCCCCGCCCTTCCATCTATATGCCATATTCATATATACTGACATGATACATGACTCTAGCCCTTTACTCCTCCATGGTGCCATTTAGGACTATTTGGTTGTCATGATGCATCAATGCAGCTCCAGCAAGTGCTTCCACCAGGGTTACATATATGCATCATGACAACCCTAATATGACGAGTGTATCAACCCTATGGTGCATGAATGTATCCTTTGCAACTTGGATCACTCGCCAGGGATGCATTCATAGTTCATGATGACAAAGCCTGTTTTAATGCATGGTGTGCCCCCCAAAGGCATGCCATAGTCATATATTATCATATCCTGACCATATACTGTCTGTCTCATTTCTTGTTTCTCCACATAATTGCCTTTAATCCATACACATGCACAACATAACTCCAGGATACCACTACTCTGGGACACAGATTCTGTGTTCAAGTCCTCTCCCTCTTCCTTTTTTAACTAGTGAAAGGAGGATGATGTGCATGCGTGGGGGAGGGGGATCACACCACTACACATCACTGGCCATACCAATACACCGTACATACCCATGTAATATATCACATGCCCCAGATTGCCAGATGTCACTCCTATCTACTTCTTGTAGATCCAAAGACTATCACTGACCCCAATTTCTGCTCGACAGGGCATACACACATATCTATAAACCCTGAGGCCATATGCCATACCAACCACTATATAGTGATGTTTGAACGAAGCACTGGCGAGTTACTCACCAGGTGCAATTGATGACCATTAGGTATGATGCATTAATGCACCATTGGCCATATAGTAAATAAACACACAGTGGATGTAGACAATAACCCTGAGAATAGACCGCCTCTCTCTATTCATACCCATATTGCACTGACTACTCCTAATACCTGAATCTGGCACTGATGAGCCTGGCCACCCTGGAGGTTGGAAGCAGACCCTACACCACACCTGGCAGGTGAGAGAAGCCCAGGTGAGCTCTGTGTGTGTGTGGGGGGCTGGAATGGATGGGTCTGTGAGGGTGGGCTGTAGAGATTTGGGTAGGAAAAGGTCCATGGCCAATATAGGCTTCACCCCAGATAGACTACAGAAAGACCCAAACCGTTTACACATGATATATCATTGTTATTTATGGAATAAGAGGATGAAAACTAAATGTTAGTTCTGAATTTAGTTATGAGAGAAGAGGAACAGCAGCAAAGGTTTGACCCTATTCATGTATAGCATATGTATAGGTTTAGTGATGAGTTTGAGGTGAGGGGTTAGGGGTGGGGTGAGGTGAGTGTGCTGAAAGCAGAACTAACCCTGTTGTAAATTACTTACTGTTATTACATGTAAACGTATAATGGACTAATATATTCAAGACATATACTTTCTCCACATTTTAAGGCCCACCCCTTCACACTGAGCAGAGTTTATGCTAGGATAGATGGGAGCCTCAGCAAGTGGGAGTTTGCCCCAACTTGCCTCTTTTTTTTCGAACTAAACAACAAAGACATAATGTTGATACCTACAACATCTAACATTGACCCTCAGTTGGTTTGTATTATCTCACTGGCTAACACCCCCAGAAAGTCATGTTTAATCATTTTTCCTTTACAAAAGCTACACTATACCACTTATCCTCTGAACTAAATAACAGAGGCATAATTTTAATCCTACATCACCTAACATTTAATTTAAGTTGGTTTGTTAAGGATATTATCACATTGGGTAAAAGAATAAATAGATAAATAAATGAGAGGAAAAATGACACATCCCTACAAAGTCATGGCATAATGCATTTTCCTTTATAAAAAGCTACTATATTTGTAT
The DNA here is from genome assembly GCA_949317995.1 of Acholoe squamosa. Lineage (NCBI taxonomy): Eukaryota > Metazoa > Annelida > Polychaeta > Phyllodocida > Polynoidae > Acholoe > Acholoe squamosa. Next base: position 67,137,066 of record OX439043.1, read on the forward strand.
TAATCTCATCTCATACTATAACCTACCAGGGTGTGAGTGGTGTTATGTTTACTGACACGTCTAGATTCACACGGCCCCACATCCTCATGGCTCAACTTTACAAAAACAAACCTGAAACTGTATCCATAAAGTGTGTATGGACCACAACTTTTTTATTAGCTCTTTTTTCTTTTCTTGTTTTGGGTGCAGTAAGGAAGGATGTGGTCTTACCTTTTTGTCCTCATCTCCCTCTGCTGTCTAATTCCTTTTCTTTTACTTTGTCTGAAATGGATCATCTTTCCCTCAAAAATATATTTCCTATTTTTCTTTCTACTCATTTTATGTTATAACTAAAACTCACATCTTCCCTAGGCTATAAGATATAGGTGGTGCATAACTCTCCTAAACAGGCATGTCATTGAATACAGGGGGACAGACTAATATTTACATAAAGACCCAGACCTTTTCGTCTACTTTTTAAAGTTGAAGTATATCCCCTCCCCCTCTCTATTTATCATAGGAATGCTAGGTATTAAATCTGTGTGACAACAACCACCACCTGCCCCTGGGGTGATGATGGCCTACTTCTAAGATGGAGCCAAGGAGTCTGTGCACGGATAGGGGAAGAGCATCACCGGGGATAGGCAGAGAGGTTAAAAGGGGAAGGAGGCAGGGAAGGACAGGATAGCAGTGTCCGCGAAGTACACCTGCCACACCGGACATTTTGGGCATAAGATAAAAATGTCTGGTGTAGACAATTTCCACACAGGCCATTTTGGCCAGTGTTGATTTTCCCTTATTCTACAACAATCATAAAACCTGTGGCTATCACTCATAGGTCATACTAGGTTCGCTACACCACATCACATGTGTCTACCATCATACCACAGAATTAAAAACCCACAAATTGCTTAATCAACTGCAAAGGTAGATTGTACCGGTACTAACCAGGCATAGGCCTACTCCAAACTTTTACAACATTGGTGTATGGAAAAATTGTCCTGTGTATTGAGGTAAGAGAATTGCGAGGAGGGGAATGCTAAGAGGATGAGGTCACAGGTGAGTGACACAAATAATAAGATGATATAATATTTGGGGATTGGGAGCTGGGAAAGGGAAAGGAGGAATATATCACTTGTAGTCTCAGTGAATCTCCAGGTGGGATGTTTGAGTGCGTTAGAACGGGGACAGGGGCACAAGGTGGTTGGGTGTGGAGGAATGCCAAAATAGTAACTCCCTAGACTTACCCAAACCCCCTCACCAGACACCCCTTTCCCCCACTGCCACAGCACTCATAATATAAGCATGAACATCTCTTTCCCCCTTCTGTCCCCAATTTCATGTTCACTGTTTTCATGCCAATTCGGATTCCCCTTCTCTTCTCCCCATCCCTTCCTTAATTTCCCTCCCTCCCCAAGATCCCCCCCCCCCAACACACACACCCTGTCCTGGGTAGCATGTCAGCTACCCTGTTGTGTCCCAGGTCATACAATATGTCAATACAGGGGGCTGAATACCATCCAGTCCCCCCCCCCCCCCATCTACAGACTCACCATAAAACCATAGCACTTACACCTTTCACATTACTGAGATCCAGTCCTATAGGATTCTAGTGATTCCCCTATGGATGCTGCCATCGTTTATCACATCACAAGCGGAAACTCTTTCTGGTTCTATAGTCTATTTAGTTCCCAGAACATCTACTTTTATGATGCATGACATTCAAGCTATTGCAAAGTTCATTCCTGTTATGAAGGTACTCACTTGGAAGACCCTAATTTTCTGTTTATGGTTATCTCAGGTTCCTTATCTGGAACTACTACTCTACTACTCTACTATGGTGCTACAAGCAGCTCACTTACGCCTTATACAGTGTGTTACACACTAGTCTGCAGTATCATGAAAACTGTACTCAGTTACACCTATAGATAATTCTATAGACCATGGTTCTGTAGGTCTCACACCCCAATACCCCCACATAACACCATGCCCCCTCTGCACCTACATTATGTACTGATATATGCTACAATCTGTCACTCTGAATGTGATATAATGCTAGGCAAAAAGACATGATGAGAATTTCTACACCAATGAGCATGTAAATTGAATATGGAGCCCTGTTTTTTTTTGTGATCTATGATATGGTCTCTTATACTTTGTATCTCTGTAAAGCTGTGACACTGGATTCAAATTGACAATCTGCATGTTTTTGTTCAGCCCCTACTACTTTTATCATTGAAAATAATCATATATCTTGAGAGTTACTATCAGGCCCACACAGAAAGGACCTTTAAAACAGACCCTAACATAGGAAAATATTATATATGAACTTAATTGTGCTCAGGTCATATGGTTGAATTCCGAAAGTCCAATATCCATGGGTGCAATAACCACATGTATAAACATCAAAGTCCCACCATCTACACTCTAAAAAATAACAGACTGTACTGGGAGAAGGGGTCTTATTACCCCCTACACTAAGCCCCTTTTTCGCAGATCGCGTTACGGTTGAATCTACCAGGCATCCTCGCAAGAAACTGAACAGTGAACCACCATAATCATATTGCAGTGAAGCAGTGTAGTTTCTACAATGAATCCCCAGATGGCAGTAGGTGTTACAAAGAATCAGACTCAATCTCCGTTAAAACAACGACGGATCTATGGCAACTTTTAGAAAAGTATTTTGCTGTTATTTTGACATTTTCTTCACAGTGATATACCAAAGGTCCTTGGCAGAATTTTAATACCTTTGATTCCCTCCAGTACATGACCTGTTGCCCCGAATATGGACCAGGGCTTCACGTGAGGTAATCAAAGAGAATGACCCCAGTCTGTATTTATAAACACAGCGTCAACAAGTGGAGCAAGATACCAGCCCGGTGTGAGGAATCCCCTCCAAATACAGCGGTACACTGTGAAAAAAAATGTAATCAAAATATCAGCGAAATCCTTGTCCCAAAATTGCCACAGATCCATTCTTATTATCATGGGGATTCGGTAGACCTGGTAGAATTAATAGTTATCCTTTAGAGTGTAGACCGTACTAGACGGGAAATGTTTGGAATTTATGTGTGACAACATTGAATGTGGTTAAAGAGGGTGGGCATTGAATTCAATAAGGGGTGGAGATGGGTTTGGATGCATAAGAAATTCGGACCCCTCCAGAAGGCCAATGTTCAAGATTTGAACTCCTTCTCACCTTGTAGCACAGAAGCCTCTACATTCACAGTAGATCAAAGAGGGCAAAAACGGTTTCCCCACTCCTAAGGAGGACGTATATATCTCTCTAAAGTATCACTAGCCTCCTCCTGTTGACAATCACTCCCAATGACTCGTCCCAAAATATGATGCATGTAAGGGGCACTTTATATTGGTCATTAGCAAATTTTCAAACAATTTGGATTATACATGGCCGATGTCTGAATATGGAGCAATATTTACAAAGACCTATGACGGCCTGGTATAACCTATTCTAAGCATTTCCTTGTTACAAATTATATTTTCATTTTTGCCATAACTGATTTGATAAAGCACTTATTATCAGATAAAACAAAACCATACCAAAGTTTGACCTGGGCTTCCCATCTGGAATTTCTAACATTGTACTTTCCTGTAAATATTATGAAATTCTGAAATGTCGACATGGATGCAGACCGTCAACAAATACCTACTGTGTGACCCTACTGTCGACCTTCAATATGTGAAGGGTATTTCGATGTTTACTATCGATTATGGAACCCTTCCTCAATATCCCTAGCCCTGGTAGGTTAAACAGTTATATTTTAGAGTCCATATAACCCACAGGGTACCAAATGTCTCACTTTATTACTTCTCTGTCAGAGGGCCCAGACGCAGGGTATCCCAGAATGCCATGTTATTGTGGTAATATGATAATGTGGTCCATAAAGAGTGGAATGGAATGGGCTCAGCACATACCAGCACCACAGACCATCATTATACCCCACTTTCCTTCTATATGGTTCCCTATTGCTATCTTTCATCTTTCAGATTTCATCTGTTCTTGCCCGACTGGACCCTTATGGACATTTGTTATCCAAGACTCCTGCACTTAGGTTTTACTTGCCATTATATTGACATTATCTTTGGATATACCATTTATTCAGAACCAGACCTTCCCATGGCAAATAAGGAAGGTGTGAAATATCAATTAGGAGAATAGAGGATTTGCTAAGAAAGATGCTTTCACTTACTCTCAGCCATAGCATTATATTTCATCACAATGACGCCAGGCTTACCTGGAAAGGATCGAGAAAGTACAGAGATTAGTTAACTGTTCCCTATAGCAATTGTGTACATATTACATTATTATGGGGAAAATATGTAAGAAATTCCTGGTCTGCAGTATACATTCTTGTATAATCAATACATGAATAAAGCTGCAACCAACCCCTAAAGGCTATATTTAGCTGGATTAAGAGCTTATGTACAGGAGTCCCCCCAATTTGGGATTCTTTTTACATTCTAGTTAGATGTGAACCTTGTTTACAAATAAATCTCCCCCCCCTCCTACAAGAAAAAGGATATTTATAAACCCCCTCATGATAAAAACTCCGGTAATTGTAACCTAAACTCAAGAATGTTCAGGTAGCTAGTGTTTCAATATATACACAGACCTAATTGTAAAGCTACGGTCTGTTAAGACATGTCAGACCCCATACAACCCATAAATCACTCATTACCACCTACAACTACATTCAACACCTTGTCTTACACTTCTTCTTTCACCTTTGGTATTTTTCCTCCCCTTTCTACAGTATCCTTGTTTTGATACTTAGCCAGACGGTGACAAATTATGGGGGTTAGATCAAAGAGCAGGCAGCCTTTTATCTACAATTACCTCCTCTCAGCCACTACCTGCCGTGTTACACGCAATATGTCTGTCAGTGTACTGCTCCCAACACTCTTCATGAACAAGTTCACCTTACACTTTAAGGCCACAGTGTTGTATGGCTTTTGATTGCCATTATGCATGAATATAGCCTTGGTGGAAGATCCAGCGATACATGAATGTCAACTTTGAGGCATATAGTGCTGTCCTTAAATGCCCAAATTGCAGCTATATGCCTCTAGGCTCATAATGTGCCCTGTGTATACGCCAAATTAGTGATGTCAGGTAAAGTGCTATGCCCTGCTAGCTGGTGCTGCAAAAGTGTTAATCAAAGACCTCTACTCTGGTACAATACTTGTATAGCACTTAGAGATTTACCAATATGTCTGAATGCATCACTGGCAAGTTGCTCAACACGGCTGCAATCCTGCATCATGACAATAAATTATAAACATTTATGATGCACCGTGTGGCACCAGGGTTTAAAGGATAATATTGCCATTAGCAGGGGCTTTATGACCATCTTCAACTAATTGGATATTAATTGGGACACCGTCATGTGTAACAGTGTTACACTTATCCTCTTCATTAATCAAAGCCACTCTTTAAGAACTAGGGATGTAGCCCACATTGCTGGCTACCATTCACTTAGATAATCAACATGATCAATTAGCATGGCATAGCTCAAGTGCAGCTTGCATTATCTCTATAATGTCTCCTTAATTTGCGGCCATCATGACATCCTCATTTGGGGGTCAGGTTGATAATAGCACCATTCTGAAATAATCCTGTACCTGGAATTCTTATAATAAATGTGAGTATTCTAGGAACAGTATTTCACTTATTCATAAGGATCCTAAACTGGCTAAGCATGTCTTAAGCAATGACATTGTGGTTATGGTACAATTAGTATGAAGGCAATGGTGTCAAATGGTGGGTTATTATCAGCAATAAATACAGGATGTGAAACCCTCTTTCTGACTACTGGCGTAGAGCAACACATAGTCTACTTAGATAATGTTGTAAACAGGGTTGGTAATTAGAGACACCTTGTTGATAACTATGGGCATCATTCTGGTAACTATGGGCACCATCTTAATAATTATGGACACCTTGTATGGTAACTATGGGCATAACCTTAGTAACCATGGGCACCTTGTTGGTAACTAATAGGCATAATCTTAGTAACCATGGGCACCTTGTTGGTAACTAATAGGCATAATCTTAGTAACCATGGGCACCTTGTTGGTAACTAATGGGCAACATGTTGGTAACTATGAGCACCATATTAGTAGCTAGGGACACTTTCTGGTAGCTATGGATACAACAGATCCCAGCACAGGCAGCCAGGATGATAGACAGGTATGGTAACTATGGATACCACGTTGGTAACCATAACAACAAATGAGGCTGAGGGTGTGACTTGGAATGTCCCTTATATACAGTCTCCCTCTACAACCTCCCCAAACCTTTCAAAACTGCATGATGCATCTTCAGGGCTGTATTATGAAATGGGGGATGCCGCCCCATTGGTAGACAATGACATAATTATCATGGGATCAGATGCAGAGAGGGAGGTAGACTGATCATAGATAGAGCTACAGAGGCAGAGTCATATGGTGACCCACATGGCAGGTATGACCCTGTGGGTCACATGCTAGTCATAGGCCAGCTACTGAAGGGAGGTATGGTGGTTGTTGTTGTTGTTGCCAAATAGTGATATCAGAAAGAAGCAGCTACAGAGACAAAGGGTCTATGATTTTATGAAGAGAAAGTCAGACAAAGTGGCAGGGAGAGAGAAATCCAGTTATAATGGCATGTTGTGACCGATCGACATGAGAATATCAAAATCATCCCTTTTTCTATCCACAGCAGGGCCACATAGCACAACAAAGAGAGGTAGCTAGGTTAGCAGAGGGGTATGATAGACATGTCATGATGTCCATAAAAGGTGTGGGTCAGAGTTTATACCATTAGCTTCATGTCCTATGTGCAGGTATGGCTGAGGCAGCTGCCAATTTGGTAACCTCCTCCCTGACTGTAGGCCAGTTCTATCCAAACACACCTCCCCTGTAGGTACAGTGAATACAGACACAGGCTACCATTAACTCTACTTTGTAACAGTGCATTGTATACATATTCAGGTTTTGTACTATTGCAGATTTATTTGAGGAGATGGACAACTATTGCATGATTATTTGGGTTGATGCCACACTAAGCAAAATTGTAAAACTTATCTATGTTTTTATGTCCTGAGATATGATATACATTTAAGGAAATAAAATCAATTCTTCAATAACTTTGCAGAAGTTGGTTTTTGCTTAGAACTGCCTTAATCCAAATCCCATTAGACTATACCTCACAGTGTACAATTTATCAATGAGTTCTAAAGCACCTTTACCTCTAAAGGTAAATAGTAGAATTCCCTTTCTCATGCAGCCTTTTGGGAACCAGGCTTGGGATACAGCTAGTATGAAAGTAATGACAGTGATGTATAGGTCATGTAATAGATCTACATTAGAAAGGGAAGCTATCACAGCTTATCAAATTTGGTATCCGATGCAGCATTCTACCCATTAAACCCACCCTGCAGATAAACATAAGCCTTTTTGCCTAGATAACCTCAGCACAAACATTGGTATCGAATGTAGCACCTCAGGCATTTACGAAAGAGCTAGCCCATCCCTAAAGTTAACTATTTATGTCTATATCTTTATGCAGCAAGCACTGTCTCTTCTTAGGAAATTAGGACATCAGGTTGGCTCGATGAGGGTGCCCTTTCTAAAATTGTAAAGCCTGTTATACCTGATATACATATAATAAAAATACAATAAATAGCAGTATTATCATACAGATTTTACCACTTTTTGCCAGAGAGGCCAGTAGTACCCTGCAGACGACCACCTGGGCCTGGTTTACCCTGATGTGGGATGGTAGATTGGGTGCTGCAGGAGGGATAGGGTATGTTGCATGGGGTGTGGTGGGGTGGAGCACTGATGGTGATGGGAGGTGCCCAGCTGAGATGGGACCTGGGAGAAGGGCTGCATTCCTCCTCTGCATCAACACTTTCTACATCTCCTCCAGGGTCCCTGCTATGGGATGCCATATGTGAGAAACCGTCAAAACCTGATTATAATTAGTTCTCACATGCAAGGAGCCAGTAATTAAAATATCTTGGGTGAACGACAGAAAACTGGCAAGGCTATAAGTAAATAATAGCTCTTTACTTCCAATCTACAAACTTTGTAAAAATGATAGTTATGATACCATTTAGCTTCAACATGACTATAAATGTATCACATTGATTATGTATACAAACAATAATGTGTAATAGTTGGCTACCAGGGACTGGATTAAGGCCATGCCACCCTGTCGACTTCAAGGGTCTAGACCCCGATGCAAGAAAGGTTACACAGGTTCTGTTACAGTAAGCCTTAATTAACCCTCAAATTCTGCAAACCCAGAACATATCAGAGACGCATGGAGAAATACCAGGCATTTTGTATGGATTTCCATACAAATGAGGTTTACAACAGCCCTATAGACTGCAGCATGTACACAAACATGGCAGTAATTACGGTAGACAGCAGCAATAAGGCTGATAGATGGGGTCTGTGATTAACAACTGGTATGTGGTATGGGTCACCTGAGGCCATGTCTGCTGGCCTCACAAAACAATATAATGTATGTCACTATGTCACTAATTACCTGCATTACCATAAGCCTGTTTTTTTTTTTCTTTTTTTTTTTTCATCTCACTTGGCCTGATACGACCATTAGAAAAGCATGTCCCGAGAGTCTTAATTCTCTGACCTTTGAATTTCTCTTCCATCATCTAGATGGAAAATATCAGACATTATTTCAAAAAATCATTATCGATATAGCTTTCATCCTTTTTTTGTGAATGCCAACACCTGTGCAGAGTCCTTTCTCTGACAGGAAGACATCAGTGTCAAAGTGCAAGGGCTTAGTTCAGGAAATCCTTTTTAAAAGGTCCTCATTCTCTATGAGAAAGTAACACTTGTGCTACAAAGTGTACCAAGCCATTACAAAGGCTACATTCAGGTAGGGGCTAAAGGTGTTTTCACCAACACCTCTAGTACATACTACATTATTGTATGTCAGCACCCAGGAAGCCTATCCAACTACAAGGTATCCCTGTCAATCCCTGTAAGTGGGTGGTAGGTGGGGAGGGGGTGGTCCCCGGTCCCCGCACTCAAACACCATACTAGACACCATCAGTGTTATGGATTTCCAGACTGACCCCCATTTCCATGGATTTGAGGCTGAAAATACCCCCCTTTTTTATGCTAAAACACGGATTTTTGGGGCCCCAAAAATACCCCTTAATTTCAGAAAATGCAGACATTTTGACCAGACCCCCCCTTTCTTCAAAAAGCATGGATGTTTCAGCTCTCAAAACTGGCCGTTTTTAAGGGGAAATACAGATATTTTTAATCATCTAATTCATTGTCTATATGTAAGGGCAAAACTATCCCCTTTTGGCCAATTTTCACGGAGTTTGCCTAAAAAATAACCCCCTTTTTCTTGAAATTCAAGGACATTTCTAAAGAGCAAAAAACACCCCAATCTCCGTGTTTTTTGTAACTCTGATGGTGTCACACTTGGTCCAGACTGCGGGGACCGGGGGGTGGTCTAATATAATGGTGGGGTTAAACACCTATTACTGTCATATTCACAGAACCCTACATGATACCAATTGCCCTCCCATATACCTCACCACACACATTATCCATGGCCTATCTGTCTCATCCATCTACTTGTTTGTCTGCCTTGTCTCCTCCCTTTCCTGTCATAACCTATTCTCATCCTTTTCTCTCTCTATTCTTCTCTCCATGCACTGCCTTTCTAACCTTCATGACTGTCTCTGTGGCTGTGTGTCTTTTATATCTTTGCAGTTGTTATCTACTTTACGTATCTGTGCTTCTGTGTGATTTCTGTTTTCCTGTAAAAGGGCTGGGGATATTTGCTGGCATTCCCCTAAAGACAATTCCTCCTTAGCTTCTAATTGGGGATTTAAGGGGCCATTGCCTAAATGCAATTGAATTGAAACCAAAATAATGTTCTGTTTCACAGGGTTGTTTTGAGAATAATCCGATATAACTCCTTCAGGAGAAAGAAATCATTCATTTCCATCAACTGACAAAGGGCCCCGGCAAAGTGCTCTAATTTGCACAAAATCTTCTAATTAGGTGTAATGGAAAAACCTACTTTAAGCACCCATAGTTGCACACACATTGTACATAATATTGTACATGATAGACACAAAACCAAGGGCCCACTGCCCAGGCATGGTTAGGCAGATATAATAGGAAGTTTATGAAGTATGATGAGATGCTGTGCCAGAACTGTGAATACACTGTACCTCTGTCAAACACAACGTGTATACTCCTACACAAGCCAAACTGTGTCACTGCAGTATTAGCATGCCAGTCAGGGGCCTCAGGGCTTATGGTGTTCGTTATATCATTAAGCACATTATACCATGGAAATTGATATCGTATAATCATTATTAGGTATATTGTTAGGTCTATTTCCATTACCTTGCTCATCTTCCTCTCTTTTTCTCTTCCCTCCACTCCCTAGCTTAATATGCTAGTAAACTGTCATATTTTTCCTGCCTGTTTCCCATTGTCTTCTCCATGATACTAGACAGTTGGAGTTACAGACTGCACAGTAATGAAGAAGAAAAAAAAACAATTTTAACAAAGTGGTCACTGAAGAGAGCTCTGTATATTTAGTTATTCATTTGGAGCCTCAGAAGGATTTCTGAAATCCAGGGGAAGCCTGAATGCTTTCAGCCCTATGCAGTATTCTGTACTTGAGCTTCTCTCCTTTACCCCCCCCCCCCATCATTAAGTAGAGAGAAGGCAGAGACAAGTGGTAGGCTATTATTAAAGGGATTATGTGCTTCCATGCTATTGTCCTACATAGTGCATGTATATACATGTTCCAACAACATTATCTACAACATCCACCCTATTCCCACCACATCAAAGACACATCATAATTAAATTTTGCAATTAGCCAGCATGTATCTAATGACTTAGCCAACATGAATCTAATGACCATTGTAGTTGGGGGGTCATTGTCCTGACCTCATTAAGTCTTTGGGAGTGACCTAATTAGACACTGCATGTCATCATGTTGGCCAATTATTGGCAGCCACAAGCATATTGTTGAGGCCCATGTTGTCTATTGTAGTTTTGATCACAACCACTGACCCCTATCCCACATCAGTAAAGTGCCTCCCTTGAATACTTATCTATTCAAATCAAGCAATTTTTCCACCCATCTGAGGAATTTTGTATAACCATCAGTTTGATTGTGATGATCATCTATTTGAGATACATCTTTATATAGGGCACAGGGATCTTGCTTAGCAGGTTCAAATAAAGTCACATTCAAAACTAAATGGCCATCAAATCTAATTGCCTGAGGTGGGACAAGACACACATATTAAGAGAAGAACCTTTAAATAGATTAACAATGTAAGCCAGCACCCTCATTTTTCCTAAGCCACTCCATGGAAACATACATATGCATGAAACCACCTCAATGAGGTCTGGATTTCTTGTACTGCCCTCGGCATGTAACTCGGTGATGGCCCTGGTCATTCCCTCGGGCAGTATGAGAACGCCTTACCTCTCTTTAGGTTCTTTTTCACATTTCTTTTTCTCTTGCTGATATTGTTTTATACACCAGTAACATCAGGACCTCCCTAGCTTATAATACTTCCATTTAGCCTGTCCTCTGGCACTGTACTAATGTGTTATATATTATTATATAAAGGGTGGAGTACATGTACATGTCATTTCTTATTAGTGTATATGCCACTGGCACCATGATGCTATTGTCATATCATACATAGACTGACGCCTACACTATACAGTGTGTCTCTAAATGGTTTGGTCAGCTCAGTCAAGGACTTTCCCATTGATTCACTGTTCACGAATTGCTTGATCTTACTTGATTTGATTAATTGTATAGGCATAAAGGTCACATAAAAGAGACTTCTCAATATATGTGTATATTTATGACATTGCAAAGAAAAATATGTGGTAGGATGAAGCTCTTTAATATATTATGGCTGGAGGAGATCCCATCTGTTTTTAGGAATATTTTTGAGATGTCCATTTCCTTAGACACCCTCCCTGACATTAGATATTTAATAACTGTTAATATGCCATATGATATCTATGTATGAGATAAGAGGGTGTAATGCACACATGATTGGGTCTATGCTGGCTTAAGAAGGCACAAAAACAGATGATAGGGTCCCTATATAATTATTATGTACATAGCCTGGGACGATGTCCTAGCTACATCCTAGTCACAAAGGTGTGGACCACATAGCTGTGGGCGGCCTCTGCTATTGTCTTCTTCATCCCACAGCTGGTGTGTGGGGTGGGGGTGCGGGGGGGGGTCAGACAGACCCACCCTCTGTACTAACAAATAAACAAAAACTAATATCTAGGCCATCTGAGGTGATGATGACCAATGTTATGAAGACCTATAGCTATGTGTGCTTTGTGACAGAGGGATAGTCCCGTGTGACAACCAGTAAACTGCAACATTACAAGGGTTTCTTTTTTATTTTTTTTTTGGGAGGGGGGGGGTATGGAAGGGTATCCACTCAATCACACACCACACGGGCCTGTTCGAGAGGTATATTGATCTAGAAATATAGAAACACTATACAATTCTTGCATAATCACTTTCCTTTTGGTGAAAGGGCCCGGGATGAATCTATTAATGCTAGGGCGGTTTGTCAGACCACAACGGTAGTTTCTCACCATTAATCTGCATGCTGATAAGGATACGCTATGCATCACAGCATCACATTACATTTAAAGGGTTTATTAGCAGGCTCATCAAACATCTCTCTATTACAGCTAGATGTATGCCTCATTAATAGCAAAACTAGGCCAACTGCATTCAGCAAAATGACGCAGTTAGCAGTGTGTTGCCATAGACTATCAAGATACATGATTCGGTCAACAAAATAATGTTTTGTTTTGCTATCATGATAATTATGTAGTTATACGTTGTTGATGCTATATTTCCATACTCATAATGATGCATCACCTTAACAGTTCTCTACAGCTCAGCATTATTGCTGCCAAAATCACCCCCAAACCAGTCTAATCATTCCCCCAGACAGCCTTTGGGACCAGCGCCAATGTTGAGGGCATATCTATGCATAGTTAGACCTGGATAGAGCTGGATATTCAGGCTGAACTTTACATGCTTCAGCCTGGTATTCATGTATGACATGTGGCCTTGCATGTTCTGATTTGGCAGTAGGACTAACCCATGCTGAGGATGGGCTATAGACTCGCTGGTGGCCTCAATAGTATGTAAACCCCTGCTCATCCTATAACATGTCAGGAATGAGGGTATTATCATTGTAATCATTCCATACAGGACATGATCCAATGGCTGGGGGCAGGAGTTGGAGGTAGAGCTGTTGGAAGCTTGGATTGACCTAGGAATTTCTAGCCTAGCTATAATACTACATCATTGCCCATGAACTCTCACCCTGATATTACTGCTACAAAAATTATTAATGAAATATTGGAAAGAGGTTCTTGGTATTCTCCTTTCCATAATCCCAGTCCTAGATAAGTCTACTACAAATGACGAGCATGTTGTCAGACGTGAGTTGCTCGGTCTGTTGCTCATCATGACGACAGTGGCACAGATACTGCTAATTTGTATAATAGCCAAACCTACATACATAGACTACATATCCATAATACATGTACAATCTGGTATATATCATTCTGAATACATGTACCGATGCAACTAGTGTTACTAAGGGGCACTGTCCATAGCATACCAAGTGCTATGGACAGAATACATGTACCGATGCAACTAGTGTCACTAAGGGGCACTGTCCATAGCATACCATTCTCTGTGACTAATCCCAGGACCCTGTTTCTATACTTTTGGGTTTTGGATGGCACCATTCATCATTGCTAGAACAGAGCTGGTGAAGGCAAATGGAGCAAACAGTTCCTGTGTTTCTAAAGTTGCCTTCACCAGCTCTGTTCTAGGTCAGATTGGGGAAAAGTGGCCCAAAGTGGGTAAATAGGGTCAAAACAGATCAATGTAGGTCAAAACAGGAAAAGTGGCCCGAATTGGGTAAATTGGGTCAATAAGGTCCATCTAAGTCAGATTGGGTAAATGTGGCCCAAATTGGGCAAATTGGGTAAAAACAGATCAATGAAGGTCAAAATGGGAAAAGTGGCCCGAATTGGGTAAATTGGGACAATAAGGTCCATCTAGGTCAGATTAGGTAAAAGTGGCTCAAAGTGGGTAAATTGGGTCAAAAGAGGTAAATCTAGGTCAAACTGGGAAAAGTGGCCCAAAATGGGTAAATTGGGTAAAATCGGGTCATAGGTCAAGAGAGGGAAAAGTGGCCCGCATTGGTTACTTAAATTGGGGCAAATTGGGTCAATCTAAGTTAAATTGGTTAAAAGTGGCCCGAAGTGGGAAATTGGGTCAAAAAAGGTCAATCTAGGTCAGATTAGGTACCCATGTAGCAAGCCCACTCGGGGCCAAATTGGTTTAACCAGGGATAAGGTGGTTCAAAGTGGGCAGCATTCAGTACATGGGTTTTAGGTTCAGCAGATGCTGGGTTTCCAGTCAGGGCCACACAGGGCAGCCCAAATCGGGCAAACCAACTTGAGCCCGTTGGGCTCCCAACAGATTTTGTCCTCAGCATATGGTCTGGGCCACATTGGGCTGACCGGTTTGGGCACTGGTCAGCTTTAAAATGGGCAACCACATTGGGCCCAGGATGCTTTCAAAATGGGCATCCCAAGATGGGTGCTTAGCTGCATAAAGTCTTTTCAGTCTGGGATGAGAGTGGGTTTGGACAGGGCAGCCTCATATTCTGGACTGTTCTGAACTCTGTGATGAGTGTTCCCCCTCCCTCTCCCTCTTTTCTTTGCCCTCCCCACCCATCCCATACCCCTTCCATCTCCTCCTCATTCCCCTCAACCTGCCCTACCCTTTCCCCCTCACCTTCTCTCGCCCTGCTCTCCCCTGCCCTATCCTCTGCTCCTCTGCCCTCCCTTACCCTGCCCTGCCCTCCCCTGCCCTCCTCTCACCCTGCCCTGCCCTCCCTTGTCCTCCTCTCACCCTGCCCTGCCATCCCCTGCCATCCCCTGTCCTCACCTGCCCTGTCCTGCTCTCACCCCACCCTGCCCTGTCCTGCCCTGCCCTCACCCTGCCCTGCCCTGCCCTGGCCTTCTCTTACCTTACCCTGCCCTGCCCTCCCTTCCCCTCCTCTCATGCTTCCCTGCCATCCCCAGCCATCCCCTGCCCTCACCTGCCCTGCCCTGGTGTCCTCTCACCTTACCCTGCCCTGCCCTCCCTTGCCCTCCTCTCACCCTGCCCTG
Source organism: Acholoe squamosa (assembly GCA_949317995.1). Classification (NCBI taxonomy): domain Eukaryota; kingdom Metazoa; phylum Annelida; class Polychaeta; order Phyllodocida; family Polynoidae; genus Acholoe; species Acholoe squamosa. The sequence goes on from OX439043.1 coordinate 67,152,324, forward strand.
CCATCCCCTGCCCTCACCTGCCCTGTCCTGCGCTCACCCCACCCTGCCCTGTCCTGCCCTGCCCTGCCCTGTCCTGCCCTCATCCTACCCTGCCCTGGCCTCCTCTCACCCTACCCTGCCCTGCCCTGTCCTGCCCCCCTCCCCTCCCTCCACCACTGCTGTAGGAGATAGGTAGTCCCCCTTTCCCTATATCATTAATACACAGGTAGGTTCATAGTAGGGATCCAGATATTTCATGTAAAATGCAACACTGACTAGTCTTGGAAATAACAGCTTCATGTCTTTCTTTATACTAGTAGGCTTGCAAGGTGTATTTGTGGTGTGGGGGCAAACAGGTCCCACACCTGGCCAGGTATAAGAGGACTATATATATAGAGGCAATTGAGAAACCAAAAATATCCCCTGCCCCTGTAGGCCAGTCCATGGCAGACTCACTACAAAGTGGTTTCACAGCACTCCAGGCAGAATTCTACTACCCATACAAAACTTATTTCTTTTAGACATAGGACAACTGGAATAGACTACTATATCAGATATGAAGTAATAATGTGCAGACTTTCTCATAGACTGGAAATACTTAGATGTCTCTAGTCAAAAGTGCAAATCAAGGTCATCTGAGTAGTAGTGGAATGGCAACACCATTTCTATTGCACTGAACCTGGAACAAGAGCAGATATGCAGAGGTACAGTCATTATGAACTTGAAAGCTCTCTTCTCTACTCCTACATAGGGAAGTAGTGGGGGAAGATTGAGGCCAGAATGTCACTTTAATGAATCAAAGTGCCTTGTGTTGGCTGAATGAGTTTGATTCAAATGGATGGTTGTGCTCTGGCTTTCCACTCAGGTAGATATTGCATTTACTGCTTTGGTGATTGGGGGGGGGGGGGTCAGATTAGCTCAAGGATTTGTTGTTCATTGACTTTTGGAAAAAAAGAATAAATATTGGATAAATCTTTACCATGTCACCACTAACTTTTCATCAAATCGGGCAGCCCACTTTGGGCCACACCAAAAACCCATGTTAAACTCACTTTGAGCCCAAATCGGTGAGCCCACTTTCAAACAGATCTGTGCCCAAATCGGTTAGCCCAGTGTGGCCCAGACCATTTGCTTAGGATAAAACCCATCGGGCGCCCACTGTGTTAACCCAGTGTGGCCCACATCAGGAGCCCGCTATGGCCCAGACTTGGGCCACACCATGTTTGCTACCTGGGTAAAAGTGGCCCAATGTGGGTGAATTGGATCAAATTGGTCAATATGGGCCAAATTGAGTCAATTGATACTAATGTGGGTCAGATGGGTGTCAAAGCAGGTGAAATAAGTGAAAAATGGTTGAAATTCCCCATAATTCGGCAAATTTTGTCAACTTTACTCTATCTAGCCTAATTCTGGACAGATTGACCCATTTTGGGCCTATTTGACCTACTTTGACTTATATTGGCCTGATTTAACCCACTTTGCTATTGGTAAGTCAATCGTACTCACTTTCGCCCATTTTGACCTATGTTGACCTGATTTTACCCAATTTACCCACTTGAGGCCACTTTTCCCCAGTTTGACCTAGATTACCCTCTTTTGACCCAATTTACCCACTTTTGGCCAATTCTACCCAGTTTGACCTTGATTGGCATGTTGACTTATTTTACTCATCTCAGGTCAATATGACTCTATTTGGACAAACATACTGCTCTTGGGCCAGGCTGAACCCTCTTGGGTCATTATGACGTATTTTTATCCATATGAACCTGCTTTTACCTAATTCATCCACGTTGAGTCAATCTGACTCAATTTGGCCCAACTAACCCATCTCAGACCAATTTGACTATTTTGATCCATATTAACCTGATTTGACACAGTTTACCTCGCTTCACTCAATTGAACTCAAAACTCATTCCACTTAACTCAATTGATATCAAGTTAGTGGGATTGACTGACCTCCAGTGACCTCCAGATTCCACTTGACTCTGCACTCAACTCAACCCCATCCACTCCACTCCATTCCAATCCACCCCACCCAACCCATTCATTTTAACCACTCTACTTCTTTCTTCCCTCTCTCCCTCTTGCTGACTCACTCCATCACTTCATAACTCCCTCCCTCCCTCACTCACTCACTCACTCACTCACTTATTCAATCATTACCTCCTCCCTCCCCTCATTCCCTCCCTGTCTGCCTTTTCCGTGTCCACCTGCCTGCATCTCTGCCTACCTGCATCCCTGTGTCCCTGCCTCCGTCCCTCATTCACTCGCTCACTCACTCATTCTGTCACTTACTCACCCATAGCTTTGACCCTTGGTCCCTGTATCCCTTACGCATTGCTTCCAAGCATACCTTTACCGAAAAGGAATTAGACAAATAGTGCTCTACTCAACAGAACTCAGCAGAACTGAACTGAAAGGGCCAAATCATGTAAAAAGATACATTATCATATCTTGTAAAATATTAATCAAAAATTCTGATGAACCCTCACAAAATAAAGAAAAACAACTCATAATCATATATCCTGAAAATCATAACAAACAATGGAGGAGAAATATACTTTTTCAATTTCCATCACCACCCCCTAGGGTAGGAGGCAATTTTGGTTCTGAAACACTAGATTTGCTTTCGCCTACAGAGCGCTTACAACTCAAACTAGTTCTATCCAACACTATGGAAACACTAAGGCTGTCAGCTCTGTTCTGGTGAAATTAAGCCTTAGTGAGTGCCCACTAGAACTGAACTCAAATGGCACCATTCTTTATGGGTTTTCTACAGAAACACTAATGCAGATGGCACCATCCAATTAGAGTATAGAAACAGGGTCCAGAGGTACTGCAGCAGATACCTCTGCTACACATTGTCTTCAGGAACACATCATTAAATTGTACATAATGTCAGTATGATAGGTTCCTAGTTATGCACAGATTAAGCTAATAGATGATGCATATCGGGGCCCTAGGGCTGTATATGCTGTATATACCTGAGCTGCAGAGCGGCGATGGTATATACAGCATATACAGCCCGTGGGGCCCCGATATGCATCACCTAATAGGTTTATACCACCATTTCCTCCATTTTGTATCAATTTCTTACCTGAAATCCAAAGAATATAGCCAGGCGAAGACATTTTGTAAGTGCAAGAGATACGGCCCGGGTCACCGCTCTGCGCGAAGCCATTGTTTTTGTTCCTTGCCCGGGACAGGTACCGCCGTGTTTACAGTCATTTTTGGTATGGAATCCAACCATGACACGTTTTCAAATTAAAACATACATATCCTTAGACACTCTAGATGATCACTCCATGCTTGATATATCTGATATATTTAAAATAAATAAGAATCCATTGATTTTCCAAACCGGTCCGAAATTTTCGCAGTCTTCCTCGTACGACGAGCGGATGACCTATATCTACATCCGGGCCACTGACACACTTTCGCCGGACAAGGAGGCGGGTGGGAATGGCCGGACCGCGACTCGCGTACGTTGGGAAAATCAATGGATTCTTATTTATATCGAGGAAAATAGAGAAAATTAGCACGCATTCCTCGTCTATGGATCGAAAACTTCTTGGGATTTCAATATTATAACATGTGATGGTTGGATTCCATACAAAAACATAGCAGGTTAGAACTTATTTACCTTCACATTGGATTTCATCACCGTTCAGTGTGGCGCTATGGCTAAGGCCTTCGCCTACCACCACTGCGGCCGGGGTTCAATCCTCATACGAGTTGGGACGATTTTTCACGTTGAAACAATGGCGAGGCTAAATTTCTATGTCCGCCAGCATCTCCAAAAATATTCTAAGTCCAACGTGACCTCGAAAAAGTATATACCAAAAATTTCAAAAATGCACAAGGGTGGTATATGCAGAATAATGCACGGCTAAACTGCATATAAACCCACCGGAAGTGCCGAAATCGTGGTATAAAGTGAAATAACCCTTCCCCTAAAGGTATGGATATAGAAGTCAGTTGGTAACCAAATTTCCAAAAGTATTGACTGTATGCTTAATCTATGTCTTTAGGAATGAAGTCTGTAAATAAAGCTGGTTAATCTCTCAAGCCTCCAATTCTAACACCACCACTCATAGTTTGGACATTTCAGCTATTCCTAAATTGAGTAGGATGATGCAAGGGAAGCTGATAGTCAATATGATATCTCAATTCCTGTTCTCGTTCTGAATGGAAACCTTTGACAAACACCACACCCAGACAACCCTTTAAGGGCTGCTGATGCATGAGAGCATCATGCCCATTGGTCGGCATGATGCACCAATGAAGTGATGACAAGAATGTTCTCCAGCACTTCATTGCTGCATCATGCCGATCCCGATGCCGACCCTCCAGGACAGTATACAGCAACCCCAGAGGGTCAGCATGATGCATGGATGGAGCCCTAGGGGTGGGCATGATGCCTAGGTTGATGCAGTAATGGTCCCTAAAGACTTAAGTTCCACCATGATCAGGTCCTCCTGTACCTCCCCCACCTTCCTGCTAGTACCACAGAGATGGAGGGAGGAGGTTACACATTCCTGACACATGTCTGTAGGTGACATTGTGACTGCATGACTCTATGTCTCACCAATATGTGCATGTTTAGCTTAGTGTAGTAGGTGTGGAAACTGGGGGGAGTTGGTGTCATCAGCTGCAGGGCTGAAAATACTACGCAGAAACATGGAGTTTCAGGGAGGGATGGAATCTGGTGACGTAAAACATCCACCCATTTTCTTGACCATATCATTTCAATTGTCTTGATCTGTGGTGGTAGGCAAAGGGACATTATCATCAAACGTCCCTTTCCGACTCCAATACTGCCAAATATTAATAAAAAAGAATTGAGAAAAAAATATCACAACTCAATCAGATGGAATATTTCATTAGGCATGGCTGAGATATTTAACAAAATTAATCAACATTTCTCCTATTGGCTTTCAATCATATTGATATAGACCTAAGTATGGTAGATGGGTGGGTGTTTGGGATGGGAGAGGAAGGGCAGGTTTCTAGTGGTATTAAAGCTTAAGGTGCCTGACTCTGTGGTTGGTGGTTCTATATATAAGTGTCTGTATCAGCCACCCACCTACCACGTTTTGTACCATCACCACTGATGAGTGTATAACAGTGTACAAGGGGAGGAGTCACTGTCCACTTTTAGAAATATTCGGGTGGGAGGGTGGGTGGGTATGGATGGATGGTCTAAGGTGTAAACATATCGTAATGGCTAGTTTGAGCGCACCATAATTTTGTAAACAGTGCTGACCTTGAATGGGCACCTGAAATTTAGGGGTTTTGAAAATACCGTTAATTACTCAACATCTGTATCTCACATTGTAGGAGCACTTGTCTCCCATAGAAGTACAGGGTACACAGTGGCATTGAGATTGATAATCAGCTGAGCTGGGCACTCAAACAGGCCAATACGGTAATAGAAGTGTGTGTGACAGGTAAGGAAGTTAGGAACTAAGAGGCAGACAGAAATAGGAATAGGAGATTTAATGTCTTAAGTACAGTTGCTTATACACCCTAGATATGCACCTAAGATTCACTAGAGCAAGGGTCAGAGGTCTGTGAAATGTGTCACCAGTACAGGGTATACCCATATTGTCTTTTAAATTTGTGATTTACCTTAATCAAGAGCGAGAGAGAGAGAGAGAGAGAGAGAGAGAGAGAGAGATTCTGTAACAAATAATGAAAGCAAACCACTTTATAGATCATTTCCTGTGGAAGTGATACGCCTCAAAAGAACAACTCCCAATTCAGCAATGCATGGTTTACATTTTTTTGCTAGTTCCCTCCGACAAAATGGCCACAGAACCACCTAGGATCTTTACAGAAGGGACATTACTGCTAATTTTTGTAAGGCGACAGAGCCTACTGGTAAAGGCAGGACCTTTACTTAGTTGTGGCAGCAGATAAACTAACTAAAGAAGAAAGGGAATCTCTCTTGTGGTTTTAGCACTGTTCAAGACGTTTAGGGAACATTTGTAGGATTTACCTAGCTATGACAAGGCTACATATGCATGGCAGTTATCAGGACCTTTACCTAATAGCAGGTTGTGGATGGGGAGAGTTCTGGACCAGTCCAGTATAAGACTACCACGACACTTGCACTCACCCACATCAAACTATGCGTGATGGTTGTAAGGAAAGAATGAACTTGAATATTCCATGTAATCACTCCAGGGGTGAAATCCCTGATTTTATTTTGTCAAAGAACCTTAATTTACATGGAAGAGGGCCCCAAAAAGGGGGGCTGTTATCAAACTTCTTCAAAAAAGGGGGACTGTAAAAACGAACTGTATTTTAAGGGGTTGTAAAGTGGCAAAAAAGGGTGGGGGGCTATAGTTTCGCAGTTGGAACTACTGATCAAAGACTCAGTGCCCCCGGGGTTACCATGGGTTAACTGACGCCTTTTTGTTTGGTGGTAACAATGTTTGTTTGATCCAGATTTCTGCAGATCCTGTATCCCACTCTCTCACTGCCACCACCTCCACCCCCACCACTCCAGCTCCTCCAACTCCTCCTCCCCCAACAAGCCAGGTCCATGAGGTGGCGTGCTGCAGACAGGGGGACCATTGTGACGGACGGGGGTGAAATACTGCTAAGGTAGGCAGTTTTAGGACATGTGTACCCTGTTAATGAGGAGATCCAGCCAAAAGTGATGGTTTGAGTAGGTCCATCTCTTCCTTTTTCAACCTTATATTTTCTTTTTATTCTTCTAATTTACACAAATTGTAATTAATTTCAGAATTTCTCTCAGGGTGTTATACTGTAAGCTTTCAAACAGACCGTGGGTATATATGTGACTATACATATATTTATGTTAGACACAATGTCATGGTTTAACTCATATTAAAAACCTGAGTTCAACTTTCCCCTTTGCTCTTTTAATTTTTAGATAGAAGCCACATGTTTGCCACATGCAGGAGCAGATGACTCCATTAAGTCTTTGATGAAAATGGCTTAGAATATGATGAGGAATGCTTTGGTTAGAATGCTAATGGGCTGAGTGTCATATGTGATAGCCTTGAGCTTAATATTTAAAAACCTCGAGTTAAACATTAAGGATATAGGTCGTAACCTTTTGCCCTACATGTGATGAATAGAAGCAATAGAAGCATTGAAAGGCCCAAAACTAAATTTTAATAGAAAATTTCTAATAAAAGCACACGTTTCTCTGTATGTATACATAGAGAGTTAATAAAACTGGTGAATCAATAGGATGTATGCTTTATATAGACCTAAACCGATAAAAGGTCTGGTACTGTCTTTTGGAAAATGTCTAACCTGATGTCTACTTAGCAGATAACATCTGAACCTCTAACCTAGGCAGTAACAGCATTTAGCCATCATGTCTTGGTGTTTAATGGACATCCAACCGACATCCAGACACCCTTCTAAGGGCTGGCTAAGTTAGAATAGACCAGCGTATTGGTGCATTATGACAGCATATGAATATGCTCCTTATGGCATCATATTCTCCTTAATCCCTTTATGATCGTGAGTACCTCAATGCTTCGCATTGCTTGGTCGATCCTGCTGCACCAAGACAATGCCTTATAGCCAGCACTGCACTGGAGCATCATATTGACCGCCAACCCTGCTAGATCGGCATAGGCCTAGGGCATTGGGGCCTCAATGACGGATTTAAGAAGGGAAGGGCCGGGGGCTTACCGTTATTTTTGTGAAATCTTTAGAATCCTGCAAAAGGGGGCGGGGCGGAAAAAACCCACAAAAACAAAACAGGTTACTGCATAAATTATTCCCCAATGGTCTATCCTTCTCGATTTCCTGGATCCCCCTCTGACTACACTATCCGGCCTTTATAATCAAAGAGTTAACCAGACACAGAAAGATGTACCTGTGTAGTTAATATGCAGGTCTGGTTACCATCCTGTACTTACACAAACACATGAGTAGTCATATGTTTGTCTACACCTCCACACACCTCTACCATAATGACACTTCAATCTGTGACAGCTCAAACTGACAGATGACTCCTTCTTACAAGGATAGTCTGATGTTGTAACATTTTATTTTTTAATCTGCTTAAAAGAAACATCTTCTTTTGTTAGAATGCTACCTCTCCATAGCTCAACATTCATTCCCTCAGCCTGTACAGCGTATACAATTGTTCTGTGCCCTACCATATTCCTTTTCTCACTCCAGTAATATTTTCTGTAAATACCATCCATCTAAATGTCACCAAAGGGACCATTTATAAAAGATAAAAAGACATTATGTCATTTCTATCCATTTTATTGGTACAATGCTACCTTTTCATTTCTGATCACTCATTCCTCCCTGTCCATACAGTGCCACAACTCACACATTTCTTCTGTGCCCTGGGATATATTCCCCTTTTCTCATTCAAGCAAACCTTTTCTGTGAATACCATTCTATTTGATACTATCAAAGGGACCATTTATACAAGCTTGGACATTGTGTATTTTTGGTTTATCCATTTGTCACAATGGTTTTATTCTATTTCGCTTGGTAAGAACATTTCCATGGTCTCTTTTCTCCATCAATTTTAGATTTCACATTTTACCAGTATCAAATCATTTACATTCAATGTCCCACTTATCTTACAATGCACTATGGATAAGCACAGGTAACAATCTTGGGTGACAAGATTGACTGTAAAGAGGTGGGCACAGCAATGCATTGCTGATGAATTATTACAAGAGTGTATCCTGACAATCAATAAGATGTCAGACTGTCCTCAGCAGCATGCTGTCTCAAGGTCCACGATACCTGGCTGACTTGATGCAGCCAATTCTGGAGAATACAGGAGCATGACATTCCCTTTGGCAGTGCATCTCCAAAGACTCACCAGACCCTGCATTCATGCTTTATATGACATCAAACAAGCATAAATCTTAATGTCTTCATACCGAACCAAGTCTCTGCTATAGGGTTATTGAGGTTTAAGACAGCTTTTCAGATTGTGACAAGTCAGTGGCAGGTTTGTGACCAGAATAACATCCTCCTGCCCCTCCTGAGACTGTCAATACAAGTAAGTGGATCAACATGGTACAAGGTATGCCCACGCACCTCCTCGCGGGCGTACCTTTTACCGTGTTGATCCACGTATGTCAAGGTTTGTGTCCGGTAAGACAAAACCTCCCCATCCTGCTCAATGACGCATCGTGTGTGTTGGATGACACACCCAATTGTTTGCTATACAATGCTTTACTAAGGTTACCAAACTTGAATTTGTTGTATTTGTATTTTGTGTTACAAAGATTTTACCAGTGTATCTGCCTCCCTCTGTCTCGATGTTACCTGCATTTTTGTCCTTTTTTCCCTGTTTATCAGTCCTCTCCCACATCTGTCTTTGTGTTCTTTGTTACCTCCCCCCCACAGCCTCTACTCTGTCTCTGTCTGTCTCTGTCTGTCTGTCTGTCTGTCTCTGTCTGTCTATAATATCTGTCTCTGTCTCTGTCTGTCTGTGTCTCTCTCTCTGTCTCACTCACTCTTCTACCCACTCTCTCTCCTTTGACCCCGATGATTTGGTATGACCGTACCTCGCTCTCTCTATCTCACTCTACCTTTCACTATGCTTCTCTGTCACTCTCCCCCCCCTGTCTCTCTCTCTGGCTCTCGATCCCTATCCTTTATTATGTCCATCTCCTTCCTAATCTCTAAATGACAAGCCCCCTCCTTCTATCTTCCTGTAGTCAGAGGAATGAGCTTCTCTGCCTACTATTCCGACCTACAAGCATTAAATGTGAACCCATGTAACAGCCAGTTATACTAACTACACAGCACTCTTCCAGGACAGGCAGAGAGGTCTGGTGTGTCTGAGAATAGCATTAGTTTGATGTAATGACGGGAGGAGAGAAGCCAGCTGCCTTATTGGTATGTTATATTGGGTGTACCTGCTATGGAGCCATGCCCCATTAACTGGGTATTTCTTACCTACATGCCTGGAAAGGACTTGGCTGAGAGGGGAATGTCGGACTGATATTTCATGTAATAGGAAAGGTGGACGTGAGTGAGTGAGGTATAGTTGGGTGTAGATACAAATGGGATGGGGGTACAACGACTTTGTTTATCCCGAGACAAGTACAGGGGTCTTTCGGTCGTTCGGGCATTCTCACGCTCTAAATTAGGCTGCTCATATGTAAGAAAACGACACATGATGAGCAGCTCCCACATCCATCCCATTCTGATGTAAAGATCAGTAAGGAAATGAAGTCTCTGATGACCATTTATGCAGTCTCCTTCGCCCAACACAGGGAAAATTAATCAATGGTGTGGCATGTTCTTATGTTCAAAAGGCCTATTGTCTCAATTCATTGTTAAACTGTTGATTAGACACCATCAAATAAAATACAGAGACTACTATTGACAGTGTTGCCCCCTCCAGTCTCGTGACAGGACGCATGCATCCTGCAGGGAGCAGGTACTGTAGGTAGGAGGTATGTGGGATATTGGTTCTGTAGCTGTAAGAAATGCACTTCACACACAGACAGCTCTGGATGCTTCAGGCTACTGCTGCAGATATAGCTATAGGGCAGCCTAGCTACTTGTTGTTCATAAACCAGGCCATAAGGCTGGCATGTATGGTGTAGATGGAACTGCAGCCATCTTGGCAGGGGGTTTCTGATGGCCTGAAGTCATGGTCTTCATAAAATTGCACAGTTGTACAATATTGCAGCTCAGAAGGAAATTGACCATGCCATTCCATCTGGACCCTTAAAATAGAGTCGAAGTAGCAGTATCTTGAAACAAATCTCGACGATATCTTTGTATTCCACAAGTCCTGAGGTTATTCTGGCCTCAAATGACCAATAATGAAAGGAGCGTGAGAGATTTACTCTAGTCGTCCCTTACCAAGTTATAAAGCTGGAATCGGGTTATGATTATACTTTCACGACCCTGACCTAGTTGTCAAAGGGTTGAGAGCAGCTCTATGTCTGTAGGTTAGCTCAAGTATAGGGTGGAGCAGTCAGAGCTATGAGGAGGTGATGTAAAAACTAATAGAGTGTGGTAAGTAGGGGAGAGCAATATGTACACTTATATAGGTAAAGGGTATGGAGGCTACTGGCATGGGAAGGTGCAGAGATTTACATTCTAGCAGGAAATGGTTCAGAGGGACCGTGAGAGAAGGGAAATGTTAAGCAGGATAAGACAGACAGATGGCAAGAGGATAGATAACCAATTTTAGATTATGAAAGAAGAACAGGTAACCAGAGAGCAAAAAGGTTTTGAAAGGGTATGGATATAGTTAAATAGGGATGGAGTGGTGAAGGAGATGCAGTCAGAGACGAGGAACTTACATAGACAATACTACTAAAACAATTCATTTAAAAAAGGTGTCCGGATCCTAATGAATGAAACGACTATTGACAACCATTCCCCCAGCGCTGATACAATACAGTTAGCCTTGGACCCTTGGTACTGCTTGGGGGCCTGTGCTTATTCGAATAGCAGCTGTCTAAATGAGCCAACTCATCATTGCACGTTCGATGAGAATATCTTTGAAATGGTCAGTGTCTACCCTGGAGGGTGTTGCTCCTATAGCAAAAGGACGAGCTGGCTAAAAATGCCCTTGTTTCCAGTCCTTTCTTTTCATGTAGCTATCCCTTTTGTTGCTCACAAGTTGTCATTCAAGTATAGTGCTAAAAAAGGGGGATTTGAGTAGGTACCTAGTTGCGAGAAGTCAGTCAGTACAGGTACCTGATAGTGCAGCTCTCTCTGTTTTAAACAAGGCAGGTGACTTTTCAGACTAATGTGGTGAGTGCAAGTTGAATGGTGAAGCAGAGCATGGCTTCTTTTGAAAAGAGGGTACCTAATGACAGCTCTTTTTATCATAGGAGCAACACACTCCTGGGTATACATTGATTTTGCCATCACAAGTACTCTAGCATTCACAGACCTCTACCAGGGTTAGGGTGTGGTTATCCACATGGTGGCAGTTAGGAAATTAGAGAAAATACAGAAACTGGACGTGAGCCCATACAAACACCTCAACCAGTCTGGTACCTTTAGAGCAGGGCTGTAGAGAAGCCTTGTAGCCTGAGGGAAGGTGACTGAAGATGTCTGGTATCAATAGCACCAATCTACTGGGATGGTTGGTATGAGCTCCAAATGTTCCAGAGGCTATCTGGGTAAATCTGAAAGGCTTGGGACGATTCCCTCGGGGTGGGCCAGTATTATGAAGATGGTTCTAGGGAAATGAGAAGTGCCTGTTCTACCAAGGGGCTAGTGGCGGTGGGAAATCATCAATTGGCTGATCGAGGCAATATGCAATTACTGCAGAAAGAGTCAGACAGAATAGATGAAGACTCTGTTATGCTAATAGTGTTATCCATGATACACCGATTTTATAACAAAGAAACGATATTCTTCTTTTAAATGTCACACATAATTTATTTATATCATTGAGAATCATTATTGTTCACTCAATGGGAAAAGCCTAAAAATCAACTTTAATCAAGCCCTGGAGTTCGTTTCTCAATAATCCAAAATAACCTATATTGTGAAGAAACCCCCTGAGCAGCAAATGTATCTCCTGCTCCTGCCATGGCTTTGATATGTTGCTAGATGCCAACCTGGCACCTGCTAACACTGGGATGACTTCTTTATTTTACCTCAGGGAGAATCACCTACACCTGTGGAGCCCTAAGAAGTGGAAGTTGACAGGGTTGTAGAGAGAGGTTGAGGGGGTTGAGGAGGGTGTGGCTGGTATCCACAGTATCGGATTAATGCAGCACACCTCCAGTACCTTTCCTGATACCAACCCAGCCCCCCCTCCCCCCCACTCACTACAGGACTGGATTATCTCTTATAGTGCTGCATAGGTCATTAATATACTGTACCCATTAGCGACATGCTGTCCTCAGTAAGTTCTGCAGGGTGTATTAATACACTACGCTCCTTTGCAATTACTTTAGTATGCTTCAATCCAGTAATCGTCATTGCAGTGCAAGAAGGTTGTAACTGCATCTGGGTCATTAAAGTCCGAGGCACCTCTGTGAGGCCCCTTACTGAGGGAGCTTTATACCCTGTTGAACCAGATGCAGTTACAACCAACCTTCTTGTGCTAAGACACCAAATTGCACTCTGCCCTTTTGCCATCATGATGCATGAAAGCAGCCATGCAGAGTGAGGAATCCTTCAGCACTACATTGGTGCATCTGCCAGACATCCTGCACAGTATCAGGCCCAAAGGCCCAACATGATGCATAAATGTAGAACTGGTGAGTTATTCACCAGAAATCCCTTCATGCATCATGATGACCAAAGTCCATGGCCAATAAGCGCATGGTGTTTTTAGATGGAACACAGTGTTATGATGCTAAAAACTAGGCTGCCATTAAAGAGTTAGTTCAGAACACCTCCAGTGCTTCCCCTGATACTGCCTCCCCACCCTTACCCATACAGATGGAGTAGAGTGATACAGGGTAGCAGTGGGCTCCTGTATTACTGCTTGTTGACATCTACATACCTGTCTGCAGGCCCTACAGGCCTCACATAACACTCCTGGCTCTGTTACTGCATGTTTACAAGGTAAATTCACAATGAGTCGCACACATACGTAGTGTAGAACCTGGTTGTATACTTATTTAGTGCATGTTGAGTCCTCTTGATGGTAAAGCTGCTCTTTTATATTGTGCAATGTATTATCAAAGATATACAAGACATCATTTAGGATTTCAAGTCCCCCTTTTCCGGCCCTGTATTCGACTCCTTAAGAAACAACTAATTAACCTTACGGCCTGTGCCTGCAGTGTTCTTTGTAGCTATCTACAGACTGGGCCTTCTTCTCTAAATTACTGTTACTGCTTCCAGACCACCTACATCACAACCATATCCCAACATCCCTTTGCATGAATGAGGCAGTTTAACCATGAACACCTCGAATAATGTTATTATACACTTTGCTATTTTGTGATGCAATGATGAAGCAATATCAATCGACATGTGATGCAATCATGTATCGTGCCACTCACAGAGGGTCTGCATCAAACACATATATAGAACCAATAAGTAGTTTGCTGATGCAATTGTGCTTATAGGGAGGTGAAGTCACGTCACGTGCAGGCGGATGCCAGGCGGATTCTGAGCTCAGCATATTATCGCCCGCAAGCTTGAAGGATAGGGGAAAATTTTAGGCCTGGCATAACTTTTTTAAGAGTGAGAGTTGAGCCTTAAAATTTCATATATGGTGGGCCTTTGGGTCAATTCAAATATTGGTTATTTTAGTTCCAAATCAGAAATTTTTTTACGACATAGTTTATCGCGAGACTTAGGCTCCCTATTGATTTTATTACTAGTTAGTTCATCACCTATGCTTATGATATGAGACTGATATTTGTGTTGTCAGATGTGGTGCTGAGATGACTCTCACCAAGATGAATCTTTTTATCTCCTTTGACTGTGTGACTCCCCCATCCCAAACAAGCACACACTCTTGGATGATTATTCAAGAATGATGAGGTCTTCATAATACTTAGCACCATTACTGCATCTACCTAACTCACCTCTCAGGATATGGGGGTCAAAGTGCTGCTTGTTTAGACAGATGCAAAATCCTGCAGTTACATCCTGCCAAGGGGCTATTTGCAGCCGATTTGCAATATTGGCAGCCCCTTAGCAGGTTGGCAGATAATGGAAAGATGCCAGTTGCTGATGTCTGAGTGTTGTGGGTGAGGGGAGGGTGGCTTCTGTTACTACCTTCCTCTGCAGGGGTGTAGGGGATGGAGATAATAATGCTGATAGCTGGGCAGCTACTGTCTATATATAAGCACCAAACTCTACCAGACCTCCAACCCTCATACTCCTGTACCAGAGGGATTAAGGACATGCAAGGTGGGTGTATCTTCAGTATTTCAACTTCCATCACAAATTAGAATGGGTCACTGCAGATGTTTTCTGCTAAGACTAACTCAGGTCTTTAATTTTCCACAGTAGTTAACCACCCCCCCCCTTTAAATCTTCAACTACCCACGTAAATCTGATAGAGTATATAGGTTTATGATACCTATCCCGAGATTTACTCTATATGTATAAAGTCAATTCTCCATCATGGAACAGGAGGGTCTTGCCAAAAACAAAAGGAGGACTAGAACTAAAATGTGCACTTATTTTGTATTTCAAAGGCATTTTCATTTACAGAGAGAGAGAGAGAGAGAGAGAGAGAGAGAGAGAGAGAGAGAGAGAGAGAGAGAGAGAGAGAGAGAGAGCGTGTGTGTGTGTGTCTGTGTGTGTTTGTTCAAGTTTGTTGTATTTCAATGCATCCCTCTGCGAAATCATTTTTCAATGCAGTAGTTTGACCATGCTACATGTATAGGTTCTCTCTGAAAGATATTATGCAGGTTCTTCATGGTTTGGCAAGGCACTCCAGGCCACATTGCCAGACGTACCAATCACTGTTTGTACAAGCCTACAAGATTACAAGGTTAGTTTAGCCATTGATATCATCTTGGACTGTAGATATGATTACCACGGTGGTAAGAAGTGATGGTGATGGTAGATGACGATCAGTGGTGATCACCATTCCAATCTAAGTACATAAACACATAGACGCACGTGCACCACGTGCTGATGGCTACGTGTATGGGTTAGGCACGTGTGTGGGGTAGGCACGTGCTTTGTGTGCGTGTCAGGCAGTCACCAGTAGGTCACCATGTGTATGTGCATGTTTGGAGGAGGTGGGGGGTATAAGCATGTGTATGGGAGATGGGGAGGAGGTCATTTCTTAAAACACTACGACTGCACTATTCAAGTCGTCCCAACCCCCTATATCCTCAGTTGTATGGCTGTGTGTGATCGTAGTACTTTAAGAAATGACCTCTTGGCTACAGTTAGACTAGGTATATCGACCAAGTATAGATCCAGACTTGTCTTGAGTAGGGGGCATAGGTCTGTTTAGTAGAGGATGGGATAGGACAGGTTTGGAGAGGTAGGGGTTGAGGACCATCATCATGTTGTGGAAGCCCCACATACCGGTGTGAGGAGGCATGGGATCTGTTTTCATCCTCCTAACCCTACCTGTCACATCTGGCAGCCAAGTGGAACATTGATGCTGTGGGAGAGGGTGAAAAGGTCTCAGAGACAGAGGGAGATATAAAGATGCAGTGAGAGAGAGGGAGAGAGAGAGGGAGAGAGAAAAGGAGAGAGAGAGGTAGAGAGAGAAGGAGAGAGAAAGAAAGAGAGAGAGAGAGAGAGAGAGAGAGGAGGTAGGAGGTCAGACATGCAACGATACAGAAACCATGGCTACTTTCCCACGTTCCAAAAAACAAAATTCCCAGGCGGCCACAACACACACCATACAACAACAAGCGAGACTTTAGATTAAAAGGGGGACCTGCTTAGTAGGCTTAATATAGCCTACCTATGTATAGGACTTATATATATATATATATATATATATATATATATATATATATATATATATATATATATATATACTGCCTCTGCTACCCTTTCTACATATTATCTAGTCACGCCTTTTATTGTGGCTGGGGAGAGACACATTGCATACAATATAAACGTATACCAACAATTATGGTGTTATGTAATCATTTATTACTGCATTTATATTGTACGTGGATATGCAGAAGAGGTTTACCAAAGAGACATGGCAAGACATCTTACCATCACAGATTCTTGGCTTTCTTGGATATTACCCTTACGACATACCAGAGGAAAACAGACATTCCTGTCTCCAGAGGTCAGCAGGTGACACTGACCTACCCATGTACCACGCCCATCTTACTGCCATACACACCCACACACACACACCAGACAACTCCAACATCCTTCTGATATCTTGGAGGAAATACGAGCAGTAGTATAGTGTCGGTTCCACCTGAAGCTTATATGTGATGGCATATTATCAGGCTTTCCTCTGATCAATTCGAATATACTTGCAACCCTTCCCCCTGTACCAAACATCTACTAAAATGGGATAGAAAGTCCCCAACAACCTTCTCAAATACAAGTAGGTCTACCGAGTATATATAGAGAGAGAAAGTGGCTTAGGTTCCTGCTATAGCGTATAATAGTAATATAGACTTCATAGTTTATCTGTGGGTCCAGCATACAGTAAGCAGGAATGCCTGTCCACAGGGAGGGTTGACAGTGACCCACCCACCCTACACACATTACACAAGCAGAACACCTGCATGGTATGCAGCACCTAGACATGATCAAAGCCTCAACATTCAACCATAGAAGGGCTACAAGATACATAAATGCATTATGCCTATTGGTCATCACGATGCATGGATGTAGCCAACCCTGGTGTCTCTTCTCTCACGGGATGCATTCATGCATAATGACGAGCCTAGGGGGTTGATACACTCCCAAAAGTGCTGCATCCATGCATCATAGCCACCCTCCAGGGTTGATACACTATTAATAATAGCTCACCTATCTCCATATGCTGCTCCATGGTACTATCCATGAGTCCTCTCTTGGGGCTGCTGCCTTCCTCCAGGACCTGTGGGCCTCCTCTGGTAGGAGTCTGGTGTATGTACTACTCTTTTACACTTCTCCTCCTCCCACCTCCCTCTACACCACAGTGCTATGGTGGTAGGTCCCACCCTGCGTCCTCCTCCCCTGGGTGTGGGAGGCTGTGGTGTGGTGGTATAGTAGTAGTGGTGGGCGTCCCAAGGTAAAGCTGGGTCTCCTCCTTCTACTGAGTCTATCCCTCCTCTCTCCAGGGCACGCCTGGGGCTGGCTACACTGCTGGGTGTATGTTATTTAGAATATAGTGTGACTGTGGTTTGATTTTAGGAAGTCTACAGCCTAATATCATTCAGTATTTTAGTATATTATTTCCAGTATGTGATGTATAAATCCTCTTCTCCAATATGAATCCTCTGCAACTCTCCACTGAGTTCTTCTTCTTCTCTCCTGTCTTCTATCTTCTGACTCTCTCTATCCTGTCAATATCTTCTCTTCCTGAGTCTTTTCTCCTTTCTATCTATCCTCTGTTAGTCTGTTGGAGTAGACTCCCGTTGGTCTGATTAATACAAGTTTTATAGTAAGTAGTGTTGTGTCTGGAAAGTTAGTAGACCGGCCGGCTAGAGCTGTAGGTCCAACCCACGAGCTGCAATCCAACCTTCCACCTTCCTTTTACTATCACCACTTACTTACTAGCACACAACCTCAGCATGGGACTGCCCTGTAGTAGGACCCTACACTACCTCCCTCCCACCCACACTACCTCCTCCAGTAGTTTGGGGGTAGCTGAGGTAGCAGGTAACCAATGGTAACGGGGTTTGTTGTACCCTCCACGGTGTGTGTCTGTTAGTAGTAGAAGCTCCTCCAGACCAGTCCACACTCCATATATCACTAACTGCCTCCTGTGGTAGTAGCAGCAGTAGCTGCATACAGTATGGGTGGGACTGTAGTGGTAGTGGCTATGGTGACACTATTGCAGTGCTGGGGCAGACAGTGGAGAAAGAGCTTGGTATGTTAAATGTGTCCTATTGGTGGTGGTGGTGGTACCTAGGTGGTCTACCATGGATCATACACCCACCCACATACAGAGAGCGTACCTAGAGTAGAGTTATAACTGTTGGTATCGGTGGGTGGTGATGTGGTTGAAGGGAGGTGATGATTTAATTGTTTGTTTTGGTGTAGGTGGGAGACTTTGGTCAAAGAGATGTCACCTGGTAGTAACTCTCCCAAAACCCAAACAAACCTCTTGTTTCTGAATTAGAGCTTGTTACAAAGGTGTCTATGACCTGCTCAATTTAATCCAAATTATTCCAATTCCTTTCAAGAGATTTTGTATGTTCATACATGCACAGTTTCCTTCTTTCTCTGCTAGTGTCTAGTCATTTGAAGTTCCAAAGGTATTTCTGAAGATTCTGTCCAATGGTTTTCTCTCTTTATACAGCCACTACAGTTGTTCTGCACCTTCACTTCTGTTCAGATATCCCTACTTATTGTCATCAATTCCAGGTAAAATACAATCCTCAATTTATATACGTTCTCCTGCTGACTTTTGTTATTCAAATCCTTCTGTAAAATTCCTCAATACATTAATTATTTTTCTTCAATCATCTATGCCTACTGCCAGCTCAATTCAAATAATCTCCCGAAGCTTTTCCTTTGATAGTCTTTCATTTTTAGGCCACTGTTTCAGATAATAAGACGCCACAGCAATATCTATCATAGGATCACACCAGCAATGTAGTTCCAATCCGCAAATAAAGTTTCCACGCAATTTGTATCTTTCCACAGACCACAAATACCTTGATCAGGTCACACAATTTGATGACGTCGTCCACGTCTTACACGTTGTTGTTCTTCCCACGTTTGTTCTGCTGCACGTACACGTACCTTAACACGTGCCGGTTCTTTTGATGTTCCTGTTACTTGCTGTTGTTGGTATTCTTGTTGTTTCTTGTTGCTCTTGGTGTAATTGTTGTTGGTATTTAGGTAATTAGGCTGTGATGGGTGGGATAGGTTTCCAACTTCAACGATGTAGCGTTCTTAGTCGGATCTTCAGCCTCCAGGGGTTCCAGCATCCAATGTTAATCCATCCCATCCACACCGCCTAAACGTGTACTGCAGCAAGGCCTAGATCTAGGCTAAATCCCGGCCTAGATCTAGGCTAAATCCAGCCTGAATTCAGGCTTAATAAAGGCCTAAATCTAGGCGAAATCCTGGCCTAAATCTGTACCCAATTAAGCCTGAGTTCAGGCTTCAAGTTGGCTTAGATTTAGGCTTTAGTAATCAGAAATACAATCCATACAACCTGTATATTCAATCCTCCTCTGTTCCTCTTTATCACCAATGGTATACTCTCCAGTTGTTTCCAATTCACTTTTGACAGATTTCCTATGTCAAAATTCCTTCTTTTTTAAGAGAGTAATTTCCTTTTGATGATCTTTCTCTGGTGTTAAGTCTAATATCTTTCAGATGTCCACAGAATGAGTAAGGTGGATATACATGTATGTATGGATGTGTATAACGATTCAGTGATGTTGCTGTTGTAGGGGGAGTGCTAGATGCATTGTGATGATAATCTCACGTATGATGATAATTTTGATGATGTTTCTTGGTAGTTTTCTGTCAGTTTGTATATGGCTGTTTGTGAGAGTTACTGAGCACTTGTCGTTTACTCCATAGTCCGGCACTTCTAGCACTGAGGGGCTCAGGGCCTGGAGCAGCAACTATATAACTACATCCTCCCCTACTGGAGCTACTAGGGGGACCCCCCCCCTCACCTTCTCCCTCCTCCCCCCCCAGGCTTCTCCCCACCCCAAGGCTGTAGGGCCTGGGCAGGGCTGCAGAGAAGAGAGGTTGTATGTACACTTATAGGACATGTCTAGGATCTTGGCAAATCTTCCTGAATGCCCTACTCATTCTGGTCTCAAAGATCCAGGCGACTAGTTTGTGTATTGTCAAAATGTTCACATGTTAGCAATGGGGCTATGGAAGGATGTCCTCAATGAGGTAGGGGTGTTAGAAAGTGCTTGACTTGGTAAGGGATGGGGGCCAAAGCTGCATGGAAACCTGTCTAAAAATTTACGATAGGCGATTACAACATCATATGAACATGCAGAAGGTTGCAAGTGCAGGTCTGTGAAGTTTTACACATTTTTGCACTTGATCACTTGTTTGAAGTCCGCGAAAAGAAGAAGTGTCCTTATAACTATGACTGGTGAGAATTGAGCATTTGCAAAGCTACTCATGTTGAGCTGATTGTTACCGACGTGACAAGGCTATATCATCAGTTACAGGGACAAAATGCCTATAGCATTTACTCTCCACATGGGTCTCACCTCCATGGCTCACACCAAATCCCCTATGCTACAGTATAGAGCTAAGTGATAAGAAGGTTTATATACTGGTATGAGTCTTCTGGTATGCTTCTCTGGCGATGGATCTCAGACCCAGGCCAACAAGGAAAACAAGGTGGTATGTTTCAAGTCCACATGATGCACTCTTGCAGTGCTGAAGACTGTTACTGCCATGGCCAATGTTGTCGTCATTGCGAGCACAACCTATCTAAATCACATCTTCTTCATCAAATCTGGTGCGTTTTCACATAAGAATTACATAAATTGCAAGAGTTGTCCTGATAGGGCTGGTGCTTCATGATTACAAAGGAATGATATAAAGCTTAAGGTTTCAAAGGGATTACTAGAAATAATTTTTCCAATGGATTATGTTATTTACACAAACACTGCCATGCTCAAGACTGCCTACATATTTTTTGAGTTGCCCCTACTTTGCCAGTGTAGGTCTAATTAGATGAAGCACGCCATTTTCTGGCCTCAAAGACTGAAGCCTGAGCACTCAGCAAAATAGTGAACCTTGCCAACCTCCATCTCCATCTCCTGCACTGCCACCTTACAAAAAGTGACACCCTTACTTTCCTCTTCCACATCCTCCAAGCTGCACTCCTCCTGTGCCTAGCCATTTAAGTCAATAAGGGCTGCATGCTGCCTCTTAGATGATGGATCTTTGGCATTTTGATGCACAGGCACAGTGCTGATGGGCCCACTGACAAGCACAGCATTGGTACAGCATGCACACCTTGTCTGAGTGTAGTTCCCAACTGACCAGGAGGGTCTTGCCAAATGGGACAGGTGTACCAAAAAAATAGAACGTGCACGTTTTTATATTGCTAAATAATTGTTCACAAACTCGTTTAGATCAAACGTGCACGTTTTTCTACACATCAAAACTTGTTTGCCATGTATTCTGCTGTAAATTATTTAGCAGTAATGTGAAAATGTGTTAGGCCATGCACGTTGGCTCTCAGTGTTGCATTAAGAATATTTAAAAGGTTCTTCCTCGTCAGCTTTTGGCAGGACCCTCCTGGACTGTTTGGGGATGTTTGCTACTGGATGAATCTGGGAAGTGACCACTTCTCAAGAAGAACTCGAGAGTCTCTCAATAATTTAACACATTAACTTCTTCAAGAACTTAGAACAGAAACAAACCATTAAATATTTTACTCTACTTTGCTCATATGAATCTGGGGATCAGCATCTAGACTTGGGGACTTTCTTGAGTTTAAGATGTTTTGGTATGTCCACATTCTCAGGAGAATATTACATTCTCAATTCTTGTAGCGTTCACAAGTCTGGACATTCTTAAGACTTTTTCAAGATTTTGTTAAGTGGGTCCCTATATATAGGGCTGGGGCAATCCATGAATGCGACACTGATGGGTCTGGATCTAAGAGCTGGACCCATGCCTTATGATGACCAAAGGGCATAAGTTTACTGCCTTGCAGAGGCTAATGGTTGCATAATTTTTGATAACAGTTTGATGCATTATGACTATTTCTATTCATGATATATGATATCAGGTGAGTCTATTAGTTTATTGATCATGGTGGCTCTTCCAAAGAGAATTACTTCCATGGTCGGCCGTTGCTGTGGTCATGATACTTGGAGGTGAAATGTAGTTAAAGCCGATAGAGTCAATAGCAAACATTTTGCATCATACATCATTAACGTACTATGCAATTCCTAAAGGGTAAGTGTTGGCTTCTGCCACTAGATGGGGAAGGCGTCTTCCTGCATAGGGCCACGCTCCAACAGAAGACACTGCTGCCAAACTATCACCCCCACAGGGTGCTGCCAGTGTCTGTGCTAAATCATGGATCATAATGCTGACAGGACCTTTCTGGACATGTCATACATATGGACTCCAAGTCAACATTCTCCTGATTTTTGCTTTGATTCTATTCAATTGTTTAGTGCTTAAGTATTTCACTCCTCTGACCTCCTGTAGTGTAGAAATAACGGCTGCTATTGCGCATTTGACAGTAGTTTTGTTGACTTGAGAGAAAGTGGTGAAAACCAGTCGTCAATCAAAATACCGAGAGGCAGTTACTAGTTACTCAATGAAAGGGAGGCAGGGCATTCAAAGGCAAATTTATTCATATATGTATGTTTATAAATGTGTATAAACTGGCCTCCCAGATTTAGAATCCATTGAGGGAACAGATATATGTTGTAAGAGGCTCCAGTAATAGAAGCAGTTCCAGGTACTGCTATTAATGGTTCACAACAAAAGGTCACAGATGAGGGCTGTGTATATACGATAGTAAAGTCCGGCTTGTCCACCGACATAACCCTTATGGGTTCGGTTATGAAGTCTGGGCAATCACAGGACTTTGAGGTCGTCCTTAGAACATCGTAAAAGGTTTTGTATCTCCTCCTTTCTGTCATCTGAATGTAGTTTCCTCATTTTGAATGTTACCTTAGCTATAACTCTCAGAGGTATAACCATGAAGATTTGTATCGGCCTGTTTGTATGTTTGCATCAATTGATTTCAACCAAGGATTATCATTACGGCATCCATTATCTAGAAGACCAGTGCTCATTTGACACTTGACATAAAAATTTATTTCTTAAATTTTAAGTGTTGAATAGTATTGTTAAGAAATTCCCTCCTTTAATTCATTCCTGAATTATGCATAATCTCTGGGCCCTTGGTAGCTCCTAAATGGTAGCCCCTATAAGCAGACTAGTTATACAGCTTGGATATAAGATATAGAAGTGTGAGAGAAGATTTAGAGATGGTTTATCAGCTTAGTATTGTACAGGGTGGAGATGGTTCATCTGCCTGTAGGGGGGAGCTGTCTGTCTCAGGTACTGATATATGTAATGTATACAGCACCATCCCCTACCTACCACCTCCACACTGGCCAATTGGCTGTCAGGCATGTCTGAACAGTATGCAGTAATCTCACAGAAAAATACAGAAAAAATACATGTCTATTTCTGACATAGTCTGTCTTCCAGAGATGCGCTGTTGTACCAATATGTGAATCTGAGCAGAGAGAATTTCCTTAATTATTGTGGGGAAAACATTTTCACATCAACTAAAGTTGTGGCCTGATATCATGGGTGTTTCACAGGTTATTTATGACTAAGTGATGCTGGGTATACCCATGAGGAAGCAGGCTAGGAATTCTATTAAAATAACAATTACAAGTCACTGAATTCAGGGATGAAAGTCACTGACCACAAAAATCCATGAAATATCAATCAGAGCCCTCAAAAATTTAGGTTTTGTATGGGACTATATAGGTCCATGGAACTTCAAAATCCCTGACATCAGGGAAAGCCCTGAAGACTTCCATCCCTGTGAATACAATTTCTGAGTTCATATGTTGATTATCAGTAGGGGCAAGATGAGAGTTGCTATAGTTACTAAATCTAGCTATCTAAAGATGTAATATTTTCATATACATTATAATATCTTTTGTAATTAACATTTTCATTGTGACATTATTCCCTTTATGATTTTGAACCTAACCACATAAAAAGTGGGAGATTAACTATTACAGTATTGTGTTGCTTTATTTTGTATATGTTACCTTGTGCTCAAGATACTCACCTAGTGAAAACAACAGCAAAGAAGACGAAATGAAAATAAAACTACCAAAAAAGGAGATTAATCAAACAAGAAGCAGGCTACTTGAAAACATCTCTTCCAGGAGTTGGATTGGATATAGTATAGCACTGTGAGCAGTATAATGACGGAGGATGGTCTGGGAAATACCGTCTGGAATTTTGGAGGATCCATCTTCCTTAACCCTCAATGTCCTACAAAATGCTTCAGTAAACTGGACCATGTTCTTATCTTGAAGGTTTCATGAATGCAGCTCTGGTGCGCGACATGTTAGCACTGCATTCATGCATCATGCTGACCCTACTAGCTATATATACACACTCCAAGGGAATCAATATGATGCATGAGTGGAGCAGCAGTGAGTTCCTTGTCAGTGCTGCAATAATGCATCATGCCAATATGTAAACATGGGCTTTGGAGAAGAAACTAAGAGGGTTGGGCAAGCACACATACCTCGGTGGCTTGCAGACTATAGTAGAGGAGCTAATCTGTGGTGGATTTATTGCTGTAAGAATAACAAACATGGAAACTGCACAGAAAGCTGTTTTTTAGGTAAACCTAGGAGAATTTATCCTTCTAAACACATATGGACAGTGAAATACAAATGGCGAGGGCTGATGAGAAAATGGAATTATTTCATGCAAAGAGTGGCCGAATTTGTAATGAAAAATCACGGTGAAAAATATGATGAGAAATTAACAGCTAAAGACAAATTCCTGACATTTCAATACCCTATATTCATACATTCTTTTCAAACTTTTACACGGAATTAGAAACTGTAAGATATCAAAATGTGAATTTCTGTAATGGCCAGTAGACTCTGGCCTCCGAGTGAATGAAATGTTTTCACACCTTGGCCATATTAATATGATTTCCTTCTGAGTGGCACAGTGGCAGTTTTGTTATATTCTTATATATGTTAGCATATTCTAGACAGACAGACAGAGTGGTTGACATGAGTCTACGCTGAAAACATGGAAGATCCGAAACTAGTCAGCGGTGAACACTTTAGGTCCTCAAGTTGACGATACCTAAAACTACAACTTTAGGTCGTCATCCTGATGACCTGAGTCGTCAATATGATGACTCTGTCATCCTGATGACTCAGGTCATCAGGATGACAACCTAAATTCATCATTTTGACTACCTAAAGTTGTAGTTTTAGGTATCGTCAACTTGAGGACCTAAAGTGGTCACCACTGACTAGGTTTGGATCTTCCATGTTTTCAGTGTATTGGTTCACTATCTTGTTGGCAGTTTTTAGTTTGAGTCGTGTTGTTGACAGTCCCAGGAAATCCTAATCTATTTCTGACCTCACCTACACATCATACAGTGGGGAAATGCTCTTGGGGACTTTCTGCACCAACCCCCTTATTTTTTTTCCATTTACACTATACTAACGATCTGTATATCCCTTGATTTAATACCTGTGTTGGCCCCTGGGCCTGGACTAGGCCAGTACAAGGTGTATAGTATAAGCGGGAGTATAAGTCCACCCCTGAGGCAGTGTTCTTCATGCTCTCACCCCCTCCAGGTATGCCCTGTCCTGCTGACCTCATGAGGAAAATAATAGCTCAATAAGACCTATTGTCTAAGCTCTCCATGTCACTACTCTGTATATAATTTCTTTCTAGGCCACTTCCAGACCACTGTCTACTGTTGCCTTAGTGTATGAAATGGTGGTAGGCAGTCCTCGTGGTGTATATAATGTAAGATGGCCTAAAAGATCATTATGGTCATGCTAGTTAATAAGTCTTCCATTGCTACACTGCAAAAATGGTGTTTAGATTTTAAACATGTTTAGGTCTAAACATGTTTAAAATCTAAACATATAGGTCTGTTAGGTGTCTCATCAACTACACATTAAGGAAATGAACACTTTGGTTCTAACTACACAAACATTTTTGCTAAACATGTTTAGATGTTTAGAATTTAAACAGCTGAATAATAGGTGTTTAGATTTAAACATCAATATGTTTAGATGCTTGGATGTCGAATCCATACCAGGTAGCAGCACTACCTTTGAATGGACTATCTGTACATAATTGTAATCAATTGTTGAAACAAGTGTCCCCAAATCCCATGTTTATCGTTGTTTCTTTTTATTGAAGGTCATGAGAATAGGAACAGCAATAGAAAATTGACTAAATTCTCCTTACACCAGCACTATTGCCATAAAATAGTCAATATGCTCCATGACGTACACCTATTTCATGTTATTTTGGAATGGATAAAGCAATGTCCTTGCTGCCAAGCTGCTGTACTTTCTCAAGTCTCTCATAGAGTGTACATACATGTGTATACATGTAGCTGTGGCTGACATCTTTGGACACTTTGACATGTAGATAAATACCTGCTCATGTTCCCCAGCAAATGAGAAAGCAAACAAAAGATATTCCTTTATTTTCTCAATGCATACATGTCTGCAAATCCTAACCCTAACAAATCACATAGACATCTAAACACAAAAATTCATAAACATCTAAGCACAAAATTTCATAGGTATCTAAACACAAATTTTAAACCTAAACACCTACATTTCTAAATACCTGAGCTAAGCACATTGTTTGGCTAAACATGTTTAGGCAATTAATGTGATTACAAAAACGTTGCAAGAATATGTTTAGAATTGTGTTTAGGATCTAAACACCATTTTTGCAGTGTACTAAGCCGGAAAAAGAGACCCGGCTGTGTTTCTAATGTAGATATTGTATTCTAACTGTAAGGAAAGTACTAAGACGTTTTTTTAGATATACAGTCAGCCCTTGCTTCCTGAGATATGGAAAATGCAACGGAAAGAAATATCAGAGGAAGCAAATTATCTGAGGATTCAAGTCCAAATATTATAGAAAACATAAAGGCAGTGAGGGCTGACTGTATTTCCTATGTGTGTTGGTAAAGTTTCATACACTTTTATCATAAGTTTATTTAAACTTGAGCATTTCCCCACGTAGAAGTCCTAAACACATGACTGTAAACAGAGGGTTTTCTTTTCCAGAGTGTCTTTCATTTTAGATAGGATGCTATATATCATTCATGTTTCTGGGACACCTATATGGCGTGTGCTGCCAATGTAACCTCTGTTGGTATCTGAGGTATGTGACTGACAACCTTACAACGCAATAAGTCATAAATGTAGGTGGATTTACTGTCATATTGACCTGGTATTAGCCAGGAGGACATTTCACAATCGTATCGTAATTAAATGATGGCTTCTCACTGTGCTGCCTGTCTCTGATGTTTTCTCTGTCTTGTATATTGCTACAGAGGGAGAGACAAAGATAGAGAGAGAGAGATAAGAGGAGAGAGAGAGAGAGTGAGAGAGAGAGGGGGAAAGCCCGAGTAAAGAGACAGAGAGACAGAGAGAGGCAGTGAGAGAGGGAAGAAAGAAAGAGTGGGGGAAAAGCACAGGTGGCACCATTAGACAGGTGAACACACGCATGCATACTCAGTTCATATTGTCCACAAAAAGAGGTCAATAAATGTCTAATAAAGGTTATCGAGAGTCCAAAATCTGCATTGTAATTGTATTTCACATCAAAGGAAGTCACATGGGGGGGGGGGGGTGATGGTGTTAGAACCCATCATTCCCTGAATGAGGGTGAAGGTGGGGGGACTAAGAACCTTGAAACTAACAGTCCCAAGTAACAGAATAAGACAGACACTAGTGACAGGGAGGGGTAAGGTGATCTATGGACCACTGTATGATCCAATCACCCACTGTGACACCCACCTACACATACCACCCACCCACACACCAACCACTCACCCAGGAGGACCACGCCCTGGAGGAGCCATCAGGGCTGGAGAAGACAGGTAACAGCTGCCCAACAGGTGGGGGAGGGCCAGGGGTGGATTGTTGTCTGCCTACAGTAGAAAATAACTGTTGAATCTACCAGGGATCCTCTTAAAACTGAACAGCGAACCACCGTAGTTGTATTGCAGTGAGCCAGTGTAGTTTTTACAAGAAGGCACGGGTGGCAGTACGGTGGTACAAGGAATCTCTGTGAAAATACTGACGGAACTTTAGCAACTTCGGGACAAGGCTTTCGGCGTTATCTCGATAACATCATTTTACAGTGTGGTATAGTTATGGAGTAGCGTAAAGAATATGGCTAGCCTGTGGGGTTGGGAGGATTATAGAGTGTTGGAAAGGAATTTAATTTGATTGAGTATCTTTAGAACATGAAGATTCCTAAGAGACGATAAGGATAGATTTTACGATTATAGAAATCTCTTTTTCAAAGACCATAATTAATATTTATAATGTTTTTATTTTTTTTTCTTCTCAACGAAAAAGAAACCCTCTCTAAACAACATCCCCCTAAACACTTCTAAACCCATACACAGCGATGTAATTCAGACCTATCCCTGTCGTTCTAAATACATGGGTATTAGTGGTGTCGGGTAAGGGTTTACCTCAACAAATGGTCGGAAATAGCCCCATAGTGCTTCACCCTGAATTCTATAGGTGGTGGGGAGTCCACTTTGGTGGGCCTCAAGTCATGCGGGACGCGGAGAAGCTATTTTGGGTTTAATTATTCTAAAATCTTAAGTTGGTAATCTCAGGCTATCTAATCCATGCAATCCACCCCTGATTACGTGTAGCTATTGTTACTAAGACCCTTAGTGCAAAGACTACCAACTGACGGAATGTTGATACATGTTCAGGCCCGGTCTTAACATTATGTTCACAAGTTTTTATATTTATCCAAATTCCCCCTTGGCGATGCTCTCTGAGTGGGTCTGAAACTAGGATATATCCTTTCACTTCCCTTTTTGGGTAACCCGACCCTAGCTAGCAAAAAGGTACCGCCCTAGCTTCATATACAGCATTTTTATGTCCAACGTTGAAAAAAAAGAGAGAATTACATATTTTTGGGCGAATTGATTTTTTACTAAATTCAATTGTTTCCAAGTCACATTACATTATAACTCGTCACAAGCCATTGTATAGTAGTTATAAAAAGGCAAAATGAAAATAAATCCCCCTACCCCACCTAATTATTATTTTTTTTCCCCAAAAATGTTAAATGAAACACAACTTCGGCTTAAGGGAGACATTTTTTGGGTACATTAACATCTTGTTTACATACAATACCTGGAGACTGGTTAAAAAGAAGCGGGGGTGGGGGTGGGGGGCCTGAAGCGCCCTTTGTCTAAAATCCCCTACTGGATAATAACAGATAAATCTTAAAGTACACAACACCTTAGATGTTATACCTGGATTGTTGTGTTATTTACACGTGTAATCATCTTAAGGTACTTAGATAAACTTGTACGCTGCACATATATGAATGACGAATCAAGTAGACTGCACAGCTGGGTGTCAAATAAAAACAAATGTACAGAATTAAATATACATGTCCGTGCAGATTCCTGAGGGTGTTTGGGGATGTGGCTTCACCCCCTGCTATTCACGGACAGACCCCTCCAGTGTAATTAGGTAATTCCTCCAGTGTAATTAGGTAATTCAGGGGTGTATTAACCCTTTATTGACTACTAATGCATTAATGCATCATGTCCATTGGTCAGCATGATGCATGAATGCAGCCTATGCATCATGCCAATCCTATGGGGTTGATGCAGCCTATCATCCCCAGACGCTCATTATGATGCTCAAATGAAGTGCTGGCGAGCAGACTCGTCAGCACTTCTTGACAACCAGTGGGCATGATGCACTCCTGCATCAGCAGTCATTTAAGGGGTTCTTATAATTATGCACCTATTTATAATGTATCGAT
Organism: Acholoe squamosa; assembly: GCA_949317995.1. NCBI lineage: Eukaryota > Metazoa > Annelida > Polychaeta > Phyllodocida > Polynoidae > Acholoe > Acholoe squamosa. The sequence continues at coordinate 67,182,408 of OX439043.1, forward strand.
ACTCTTTTTAATAATCATCGTACACATAAGGCCAAATAAAAAAAGGTTTATTTCCAGTAACCCGACCGACCCTAGCAAAACAGGGGCAATTTTTTTTTTCTTTTTTTTTGTGATTTTGTAAATCTTTGATATTTTAAAGAAATCTTTCATTACTTTTTGAGGATTTTTCCTGTATTCTTTTCATGTTATTCCCCTCTCTCACAGTTGTCATTTCCCCCTCATTATTTTACAATGAAATCAAAGAATTTGGTACATCCATTGATATGTGCCCTAACATTTCCTATATAAATGTACAAAAAAAAAGAAAAACATTCGACCTTCCGACCCTAGCTCTTTGAGCTATGTTACTGGAAACACTTCTTTTATTTTTCTTGGCCTAATGGTGCTAGCAGGGTAGCACTTTTCAAGGCGACATAAATTTTAATAGTCCCAGTCCCTTAGTAACTAGACTTTTGAATCATGGAATGACTATAGGCAAGGAGCAGCCTTAATTTTATTCTTGGGGGCACTCGATAAATGGCATTTGAATTGCACGTGTGTATTAAATGCAATTCAAACATAATCTAAGTGACTTTATTGCAATAGGGCTATCAGTATAAATGCAATATATTATATTACAAAGTTAAAACCTTGGCATTCTCTCGGGCATTAGTTTGTATACTATCCTATGGGCGCAGTATGGCAGACTTACTGTACAAAAGTACAATTTAAGTATACCCCACAACCCCTGGCAGAGATATATGTGTTTGATAGAAATAGAGAAACCCAATCCTACCAAACAGCACAGCAGGTAGTCTATGGTAGAAATATATAGTACAGACTGTATACACAGGAGGCAAAAAAATTAGGACATAGACGCTGCTAACATGAACAGGGGGCTGTTTGAGTCAAGGTCAAGGGGGTCATGGAGCCTCTGCCACAGGCGGTGATGAAAAATAAAATAATAATGTTACAGTAAATTTGAGTGGTGGTGAAATGAAGAGGTGGTGTAGACCGGTGTACATGTATAGCATAGATGGTATATTATATAGGCTGTAGAAATATATGTCAGTATGGTGTTGCAATAGGTATAGGATGTTCTGACATTGATATAGATAGTTGTGTACAGTGGTATATTAAGTGGTATATTATTATTGGCCTCCATACATTTATCTTTTTCTTATTGGAGGGGAGTTGGGTGTTATGTTAAGATGGTGTGTCCAGGAAAAGGGGCATATAATTCCTTCTCTTTTCTGTGTAGATGTAAATATTTTGTCTGCTTCTCCATATGTCTGTCTGTCTACCTCTCTTACTCTGTCTGTCTATCTCAATGTCTGTCTCTTGTCTGTCTGTCTCTCTGACTGTCTCTGTCGGTCTGTCTGCCTCTCTTTCTCCGTGTCTGTCTCTTTCTCTTCTCTGTCTGTCTGGATCAGTCTGTTCCTATCTGTCTGTCTGTTCATCTTTCTCTGTCTCTCTGTCACTCTCTGTCCTTGTCTCTGCCCTTCTCTCTCTCTCTCTCTCTCTCTCTCTCTCTCTCTCTCTCTCTCCTCAGTTTCCTCACATGTAACATGTAAGCACAGCTAATGGCCAGATAGCATGACTGCCCCCTAGCCCCGGCATTATGAACTACAAATAACATGTTAGTTATTGTACCCTATATGTGGGTATAGTGAGTACATAATACTGACATCATTATATTTATATAGGCCCATGTTGATTCTACTCAGAATTACCCTTGATCTAGTATGATGTGTGTTATAATGAGAATTACATGATGTGGGATTCTATGGAACCTACTTTTTCCACTGTGGTTATTCTATCTTTGTTGTAATTGTTTTTACTCCACCTCCACTTGAGCCATCTGCAGTATTGATGGGTATATCAGTTATAAATGTGTGATTCTAAATTGCACTCTAATCTAAATAATACAATTTTGGGATATTTTTTATGGAGGAACATGGTTACAAATCCAGGGCAGAGACGTTAATAATGCAGACTTAACATTATCTATATATCATGCCATTTGGTATTCACACATTTCTGTATATAAACTGTTCACACTAAAAGGATCATCTCTGCCATTTGCTAAGCATCCCTCATGATTGTGAATCTAAATATGCTTCTCATAAAGACAACTTCAGTTGCCTACTTTTCAGAATATTATAGTCCTAAATCAGGGCCTTACTCAATCACCCTTGTACAGCACACACTCCTGTTTACAATACCTTTAAAAAGTTCAGTTCTCCTTAAAGCAGAGTGAGTCATCTAAAGACCATGGAGAGCCCCCCCCCCATCTCCCCCATGTCTATCCCTCATGCCCACCCACCCAGGGAGCCTTCTCTCTCACATACATTTTATGGTCAATGGACAATGTCCTGTTTTTTTTTCTACCCATCCTTTCAAAACATTCGTGGATGTTTTACACTATTTGAGACCTACTTTACTGTAAATAGACTCTTTTTAAAAGTTTAGTTTGTTCAGTTTTTACTACTACACTCCTGGCTCGTCTTTATTCAATGTTGGGTCCTGAAGGCGAAGTAGACCAAGACGTTAAGACATGGTTGTTTGGTGTACACATAGGTATATTGAATATCCACAGCTACTTGGAGAAAATCTGTGCATGAAAGTTCCTCATTAATATGTCTCCCAAGAGGATTTCCAAATTATATGTAATCATTGAATTCAGAAAGTTTTACTTTCAAAGGTTGTTTCCAGATAATATCCTGCCCTATTTTCTACAGCTCAGCTGTATTTCTTCTGTACTGTAATGCTGTTTCGGTCCCCAAAAGCTGGCTATAAATAATACAACGTATAAATACCTTCATCCAGTATACAAGTATTTTGTAAAGTATATTTATACCACAAGGGTACTGAATGAAACCTCTATATTGGGCGCTCTCTAAGTACATCATTTATGTACCATACGAGGTCTTTATATGTATACAAGTATTATATGAGGTATATGGATACCTTTATGTACTAACAACCAAACAAATTGCACAGCACGGTTAGAACTATAGATAAGGATGTGTCAAAAAATAAGTTATTTTCTTGTGGATATTAAATTTCAGTTTCTCATCAGTTTGGTCAGGCTTTGACAGTAAAATGATAAGAATGGAGTATTGCCATCTATATGCTTCCATCTGTACTAGTATCTGTTATGCTGTGAGTAGGCCACTCGTATGGGCTTCAGAAATGACGACCTGGTGGAGTCTACCTCAATGTGTAGAAAATTTTACCTGAGAGACTGCTGGTCCTGCACCATGCCCATTTGTCGTCATGATGCACTTCAATTGTGCCTCGTCCCGACCTTCGGGGGGGGGGGAGGTTATGTCAAGCCTGTAGGGTCGACATGATGCATGAATGTAGCCCTGGCGAGTTACTCACCAGGGCTGCATTCATGCATCATGATGACAAAAGGGCATGATTTAATACTGCATTAGCGGCCCTCACTTTGTATACACCTGAGAGGCTGAGAGTACATTAGAAGATCCTGCGGCGTATATTGTCATGGCACCAGACCCAGAACCAACATAAAAGCTATAAGTCATTATCCACACAGGTAGACCTTCAAGGGCGGCATGTTGATGCCTTCAGGTCTCTCATCTGATGCATTGATACAGTGCTGGTGAATTCACTACATTGGTGTATCATACTGACCCTTTGAGACTGTCTCATCAGGTACTCAACAGGACTGCATTCAAGCATTATGCCAACAAATAAACATAACACGGTGATGCATAAATAATAGATCATCAATGCATAACACGCCAGGGTTTAATACATTCACACATCAAACTGACCTACAGGGTTGCCGCTATCCAGAACGGTCACCGATCAAGTGCTGGCAAGATCGCCAGCACTTCATTGGTGCATCGTGCACGTGCCGACCAATGGCATGATGCACTCCTGCATCAGATACCCTTAAAGTCTTTAGGTACTCTGCTCTTCTTAAAGCGCTAATACTTTGTAGGCTGGACTCCAGCCTTGTATAATTACAGCTGTCATCTATTTTCTTTTTCCTTTCTTATTTCAACACATTTGGGGCTTCACAGTGCTTAAGTGCAATATGATAAGATGTAATTATATAGGTTTTGGCACCATGATACACGAGTGCAGTCCTGGTGAGTGACACACCAGTCCTGCATTGATGTATTGATCCATCATGCTAATATCTTACAGGGATGATTCAGTTTGGGATGCAAAGCATGATGCACCAATGCAGCTCTGTCGTTACCTTAGAAAACCTTTCAAATGTCTTCTTTTATAACGTTATTGGCACACACCACATAGGTGACCTCCCGGCTAATTGCAGTGAATAGAGATTTAATATATCGTGGGAAATGCATGTGTCAAAACAGGATTTATCATTCATTTTTTTTTATATCATATTGTTACTACACATGAATGTTTCTAATTATTGGTCGAAAAAGCAAACCAAGTTGCACTGAATTCCATTAATCTAAATCGTTATAGAAATGACCGAAACGAAACAAATTATTTGGATACTGCAAGAGTTTGCCTGGATAGTAAATGATGTGTGTTGGCAGTCCCTTATAAATTTGATGCATTCATAATTAGATTGCGACATGTTATAATAATTATGGTGACATATTTGGAGTACAGTGTAATTATGCCTGGACTGGGACAGTACACATGCAATGCAAAAGAAATCCGATCCATTTCTTTTTCATTCTATTACTGGAACCATTTTGGTCGATCCTGGAGTCATCCTCCTCCCTGCCGCTATATCCCTTAGTGGTATTGTACACCCTAGTCCACACAGTTCAGTCCTATTAGATCATTCATAGAACAGCATATGTATTATTTATACTGGTTCTTAACATCCTAGAGGCAGAGTTTTTTTCCAGTCTATTCCCTTTACTCAGGACTCTACAAATATATCAGTTTTTACCAGTTTTCAGACAGTACCTGCAGTATACCAGCTAACTAGACCTTCAAATATAACACAGATATTCTCCAGCTAACCTCACACTGTATATACAAGAAATATACAGTAGTTGGTCTCATATCATATCTTTAAAGGCAATGTGATGTCCAAATACCAGGTGTACAGTCTGTTGTTTCTTAACATGCTACGACTACCCCCTCCAAGTCGTACCAAATTTCCCATAGGAATAGCATTGAGATTTTGCAGTCGTAGTGCTGTGTGTGGTCGTAGTGCCTTAAGAAATGGCATCCTGATGCATCAATGCAGCAGCATATAGTATTGCATTGGTGTTTCATGCCAACCTTCTGGGAGCGTATCAACTCTTTAGTTTTGGAATGATGCATTATAACTGAATGCAGCATTGAGGAGTAGCTCATCAGTGCTGCTCCCATGCATTATGACATTTAGACCTTCTACTGTACCCCCCCATCCCCCTACCCTGCCTGTTGTCGTGAAGTAAAGTGGAAGGGACTGCAGCCAGTCTACATGACAATGACATTGTCACCCTACAAGGCCGAGTGACAGCGACGTAAAAAGACACACTTTGCTGTAAAATGTTTTGAGCAGTAAATCATCCTATATTGGAGTATCATATGACACACACACATATAATATGTCAGCCTACATCCATGCAGAAAATAAAAGAAATTCAGGTCATGGATCCTATACAATATTCATCATTCTAAAATATCTTTTTAATGTTTTGGCACAACTAAAGACTCTTCCATCACATCGGCATCACAAACCTTTTATATTGCTGTTACCTAGTGACCTTTTAGGAGACGACATAAATTCCCATTAGAATGCCCAAGAGTTTTATCAAGAAGGGGGGGGGGTAGGGAGTAACATAACTATAGGTGGATACAAAATGTTTTCCTATGTTACATTAAGTCATATTTCAGCAATACCCGTAAATTAATGATATTTGAAGTAAAAAGAGTAGCTGAGCTATCCATGAACTAGTAAACGTTGGGCAAATCACTTTGGGTAATGGGCAAATATCATAATCTTGATTCACACACACACACACACACACACACACACACACACACACACACACACACACACACACACACACAGCCTCTGTGTTGTTAACCAGAATAGTCTTCAGACTTTGCAAAACAAAGGTCTCAGGGATTGCCTTAAAATAAGGAACCCAATGGACATCTCTAAAATTGATTTACATATAGCATGTAAATGTAAAACTCTTGTAAAATGCCGCGATGTTCAAATCCTCATGATGATGCACAAACTGGCTCAGGATGATGACAATTTAGTCATTTCTGAAAATGTACGTACCAGAGCTGACTTAAAAATCCGGTTTAAAAGTCAACGATCCAAACTTCAGTTAGACAAAAAATCCCCTTTTAACAGAGGACTACTCTTATGGAATTCATCAACCAAGGAAGTTCAGGCCATCAAAGATAAAGAGAAATTTAAGTCTGCCATCATCAAAATGGATTTCACCGCCATTAAACAACAAGCCTTATAAACATACTGTTCATTTGATTGGGTTAGGTCCAGGCCATCAGCCCTGCCTACCCAAACCTGTTCATAGTCATTACATCAGGTACATTACCTATTCCTGGTCACCCTTACGTGCCAAATAAATACACCTTCCTTTCTGTTAATGGGACAGGTACAGGACATCAGCCCTGCCCTCCCTTTCTGTTCAACACAATATTATAGCTTTGTCTTTTCCTAAGCAATAATACAATTGCATTATTACATAAGCTATGCAAAAGTTATATAAAGACCTCTAGTTATTTATTCTTAGATATATTATACTTATTCACTTACAAACCTATATAATCTGTTATAGATCTGTGAATTACACCATTCTTTGGGATAGGTTCAGGACATCAGCCCTGCCCTCCCTATTACACTATGTTCATTGCATACATCGTAACGGACAAACTAAGGAAAATTAACCCCGTTGAAGAAGACTCCTACTTGACTACTGTAATGAAGAGATAGGTCCAGGACAGAAGACCTGCCCTCCCCCCCCCCTTTTTTTTTAGATTATTTGAGCCAATTATGTAGAACTCTATACTGACTATATATTCAGCTAACGGCCGAAATGTTGTTGTATGAGCCTAGGTCTCCTTCAACCTAACTGGTTAAAGATAACTATCTGACATGCCCGCTTTTTCAGCCTCATATATAAGACTATGAATTTATTTTTATGTATATATGTTTAAGTCCTTGTGACTAATGTTGTTTTCAACAAAATGAAATTTCATGGTGCAAACCGTGTAATTTTGTTGTAATAAAATCAAATCAAATCAACACAGACACACACACCCACACACACACACAAACACACACACACACACACACACACACACACACACACACAAAGAACAATTTGTCAGATTGTCAGGCAGTGTCATTATTCTCACACCTAACTAGGCTAGACACCCACGAGACACTCACATCATATTCTACAGCTGGGGGCCAGACTGAGATCAGTCTGTAGAAAACATATATGTCTCATTTTGTGCCATATATGTAGGTCATTAGCCCTGGGGATACATGAAATATGGTATACCAAAAAGGAGTAGCAATAATAATCGCTGCTATAAAACATTAATTTTTCTGTATTAATGGAAGCAGTTTGATTGCCCACACCAAATCAGCATAATCCATCATTTTGCTATACAGTTACATAAAATTATCGCTAAACCATGCATCTTATTCATTATGAAAATTGGATCCCAAACATTATTACCTTCCACATATTCGCTAGGCTATATACTATATCATCTACTAGTCAGATCAGGTATTATGGGATAGAGCCAATATTAAAAGGTCTTTTTTTCTGTGTGTGTTTCTGTACCTTCACCTGGAGCAGATTATGTATAACTTAGCATTTAGGCTAGACATACACATCCATCTTACCACATTCACTCCGCCCCCCCCCCCACTACCATGACACAATAGCACATCGTCTGGTGTCACTAAAAGGAGAAATCTGAACAAAATAAAGGTAAAACAGGGGAAAGGGAAGAAATAAATATGGGAAAATATATGGAGAGTGGTAGAGTGCCTTTCTGTATACACAAGGTCGGTTGTACTGTTTGGTGGGAGGGAATGGTGAAATATTAAAAGAAAATATATGAAATGAGATAACAATGGGATAGACGATTGGAAAATAAAGATGAAACTTGTGTAACAAGTAAATCTAGTGGAAGAAGGAGAAAATATGGAAGAAAGAAAAACAATTTTATCATGACAATAGAACATAAATCACTGTACTAAGGTTATAATAGAGTATTATATAAAGAGGTATACAGGTGATGTGAGAATTATTTCTGGAGAGTTAGGGAACAGAGCAGAGTGTGCATAGTTGTTAACCATTTGAGGACCAGGTAATGCCTTGAAGCATACTCTACATTTATCATGGTGGTGCACCAGACTGAAAAAATATCCTATCGAAATAATAACAGTTCTCTGGCTACTTTGGGACAACTTTCACCATTATTTTCCCAGAGATCCTGGTGCTTTATTGTACTGGAGCTTAATTCAAAACATACTGGGATCATGACCCCAGTGATCTTAGGAATAAATCAGCCTTATCCTATTAAGCGATCTTAAAGAGTTGACTGGGTTCACATATCCTAGCCAGCACTAAGATTGCTTCGATCTTAGCCTCAGCCCTCCTACACTATTCCAAGAAGAACTGACTAGGCACAGGGGTAAGAGTCCGAAAATAAAGGAATAGCTGTGGAGTCACTCTTCTTCACAAGAGTGCTTATACCATCGTTCCCCGTCCCCATATGGGCTAACAAAAGAGCACAGGGTGCAGTTAACCCCCATACAGTATTCAAGAGTTGTTCCCATGAATGTATGATTTATGCTTGCCTATTAGAAGCATTGTGCCCTCCCCCCAGGACAAAGAGAGAGAAGGGAAGAATTACCTTACAGTGCACTTAACGCATGAGTAGCCCTAAGAGCCCTCAAGGACACTCAGCAAACATCCTCCCTCCCCTCTTTATGTATGCAGCAGGCTATTCACTCTTTCGATCAGGAGTGTTCCCTGTAAGTGCTCTTGTACTTAGGTGAAACCACTATGCATTTCTTTCACTAAGATCGCAGTGATCTTAGTGGTGGAAATGGAATAGTGAAGTGATCCCAGGACTAGCTATTCTGGACAGGCCTGCAACCACTGCATTACATAGGGTAGACCAGCCAGGTCTTATGATATGTGCCTACACTAAGATCGCTGGGGTTGGGATCCCAGGATGTTTTGAATTAAGCTCCTGCGATCTTAGTGAAAGAAATGCATAGTGGTTTCACCTCAGTACAAGAGCACTTACAGGGAACACTCCTGATCGAAAGAGTGAATAGCCTGCTGCATACATAAAGAGGGGAGGGAGGATGTTTGCTGAGTGTCCTTGAGGGCTCTTAGGGCTACTCATGCGTTAAGTGCACTGTAAGGTAATTCTTCCCTTTTCTCTCTTTGTCCTAGGGGGAAGGCACAATGCTTCTAATAGGCAAGCATAAATCATACATTCATGGGAACAACTCTTGAATACTGTACCGGGGTCAACTGCACTCTGTGCTCTTTTGTTAGCCCATATGGGGACGGGGAACAATGGTATAAGCACTCTTGTGAAGAAGAGTGACTCCACAGCTATTCCTTTATTTTGGGACTCTTTCCCCTGTGCCTAGTCAGTTCTTCTTGGAATAGTGTAGGAGGGCTGAGGCTAAGATCGATGCGATCTTAGTGCTGGCTAGGATATGTGAACCCAGTCAACTCTTAAGATCGCTTAATAGGATAAGGCTGATTTATTCATAAGATCACTGGGGTCGTGATCCCAGGATGTTTTGAATTAAGCTCCTGATCTCTGGGGCTTAATTGTAAAAATTACACTGCTTCACAAAATTTTCTACAGGCGTATCCTTGTTTACAGGGATAGGTTTTGCACGGATGCATTGTAGATTCAACAATGATTTCAATGTAGCACTGGTCATCTTGTGATTCACGAGCACTCTATTAGGTCTGCATGGTGCATGAGGTCACTCTCATGGATACACGGTAGGAATTACTTAACTTCTTCTGTGGTCTGGGAAATAATAATTGTGCATGGGCACATTAAATATCAGACTTTTCCAGAATATCAAGAATATCAATGAAGAATGTTCTTGCTTTCTGTAGAATAACCAGTAGTTTCTACTGCTCTTTTAGGGAAAAATTCCATGCATGCTTACAATATAGGGGTTAAGTACATTAATGCATTATGTGGCACATAGATGGTTAAAAACAGAAGAAGTATATAATGTGCATACCCTACACAGTGTAGGTGTAGAGTGTATATAGAGGAGGTTTTTACTGGTAGAGTGTATATAGAGGAGGTTTTTACTGGTAAGTAGATAATGTGCCAACATTGTAGGTGTAGAGTATACATATAAAGGAGGTTTTTACTGGTAAATGTCTCATACTGCACCAGGGTGTTCACCTCCAGCTAGTGGAAGTGGTAGTGGGTTGTGGGTGGGTGGGGGAGTGGAGGGTGGAGGTGTTGACTGCTTCTACCGTGTGTCACCCCTATACAGTGCTCTATGCAGCCTCCCACATCCCCTAGAATCAAACTCCAGAGCTCTTATTCTCTTTTTAAATTTCCCACACACCTCTTCATCTTTGTCTCTGAATGTCTTAAGAAATGGACATTTCTTATAACAGTAGGTGGGGGGATATCAAATTTTTCTTTGCCCCACCCCAGTCTCCTGCCTTTTAAAACAGGTGCAATTTAGTTGGCTGACCATGAAACTGCACATGATCTTTAGTTATGTCTATGCAATATCCTGTCTGTACCCCACCTTGACTTTGACTTTATGACGTTAGCTTTCCTCCCTCCCCTGCCATCACTTGTATAACCCTCACCCTCCTTTCACCTCTGATCCCCCCTGCTTCATGTTGCTGTTACCTTGCGTCTGGTGGGTCTACTCTGGTGGCAGTAAGGGTATAGCTATAAGTGAACCTATGATGGTACACCTTCTGCGTCGTATGTTAAGGACGTGTTATTCTAGAGGCTATGTTAGAGATATGCAGACAGATGAAAAGCAGGGTTCCTCAGGAGGGCATTTCAAAACCATAGCTATAGCTATCATTTTGAAATGCCCTGCAGATAGGTTAGAGATGGGGAACAAGGGTGGCACTGGGGCAGCATGAAGGCAGGGTTGATATGGGGGTGGTCGAAGGTTGGTGGACAAAGATGAAGGCCTAGAGGGAAGCAGAGGACGGGATTGAAGATGAAGGGAGTCAGGTAGGCAAGATGGAAGGGAGGGTGCCATGGAGTGAGGGAGAGATGAAGATGTAGGGAAATAGGTAGGCAAACTAGCAGGGAGGGGGGCAAGGAGGGTGTTAGGTGCACACTCTAGAGGTGACAGGGTGGACAGGAGTATGGGCCCAGACCACTAAATTCGATTCAGTGACAGGCATGTGTCATGGCCATTAGTGACACGAGGAAGAAAAGTAGTGACATGAAATGGGTTAAATTCGATATGGGACATAATAGGTTCCTAGAGGTGTCATATGGCAAGAGACACCAAGTGACGTGTGACATTAGCATTTCTTAAAATCGACATGTGACATAGGGATCCCCCCATCCAGGGCCTCAAGTGGAGGCAGAATGAGGCGTAGAGAAGGAATGCATCACGTATGCATCATGATGCCTCAATGGACCGCTGGGGAGTATCTTCCTGGCACTGCATTGGTACATATGCCTTCAGGAGTGCATTATTATTTACATGTACTGGGAATAGGGACCTTAATGCACCCTGCACTAAGGGCCCTTTTCGCAGATCGTGCCACAATAATTTTAATTTATTAGCATGGTGCACATCTCTGGTGACAAATCCTAATTGTGCACCGATGTACTACGCATAATTTAAACAGGGATGGTATCTATTTACCTACAGATGCCAAGATATGTGACCTAATGCATACTTTTCAATATATAAGAATTTCTGCCCAGGGGGCCCCTCTTACCCATTTAAAGACTCCCTTACAACTCGGGGCCCCAAGGAAATATTTAAGTGTTCAGAGATAGGTGGATCATATAGTCTTTTAAACTTAAAAATAGACTTCACTATAAATCTTTGTGTTGTAAAATAAATATATCGCACAACTGGTGACAGACTAATGTATGGGCTTTCAAATAGCCCACACACATGTTGACAATTATTTATGAAATATCTTCTCATACCATAATGGTATAGCAGTTTCCCGAATAATATGTTTCATATAAATCACCTTAACAGGTGACACCATATATATCATCTTCCTCTTGATATAACTATTTCATCTATCATATATTGCAAACCATAATTGTTAACACTAAAGGCCATATCATATCATTCCAAATATACCATAGGAATGATATAATCATATCGCATATGACAATCAAACATGATAGATTTCCATGAAAAATAAGCAATGTCACAACCGTCTGCACAATTAGAGAATAAGAGTGTAACCATCCCATATACCTTAACACACTTTTATGAAATATTATCCTGATGTGGTAGGGTGTGACTAGCTGTATCTAGCCCACACCCAGTCCTGTTATGTCCCCCACATAGTATGGTTTACCAAATAAATGTGGTACAGAGTAGTAAGGGGTCAGCAAAAACTATGAGTTACAGCATAGTACAGTATTATACAAAGCAGTCTGACAGATTATAGTCTACTCATGCAAGCACCAGGTGGATTTGGTAGCTACTGGTGAGCATAAGGACAGATGTTAATGTTGGGCTTTATATGATTGCAGTGGAGAAATCCTAGGTTGAATCTCCACCCAAGTAACATGTCCAACTGGGCACCAACTTGGTTTCCCATGGGTAATGCTGGGCTGTCTGGGATTTCTTTATTGGTGGGCAAACCCAGAACCGTTAAGGCCCTTTCACACCAACAAGGTTTTTTTACCATGCAACACCATGTGGCACTGCATTTGGAAGTCTAACAGATGAGTGATAGTGGTAGTGTTCATATCAGATGCAGCACGGTGCAGCATATTATTTGAAACCTGGAGTGTTGGTTCCTAGAGTGCCACAGTGCAGTGCCGCACAGAGCTAATCAGGAGTGAGCAGCTCAGTGTGCGACCTCAGTGAACCTGAGATTTTGCAGTCCCTGAACAGTCAGGGCGGTACCGTAAATGCCACACAGCAAAGTGACGTACAGCAAGATAATGTAATGGTATGAAAGAGCCTTTAGACTAAGTTCTAAATTCGTGGTACTGGAACCTAGTAGACAGCCTAACTGGTAACCACCAGGCCCCTACTCCGGGTGCGTAATCTAGGTACCACCAGGCCCCTACTTTGTATATGTAATCTAGGTATCACCAGGACCCTACTCTGGATGCGTAATCTAGTTATCATCAGGACCGTACTCTGTATATCTAGATACCACCAGGCCCCTACTTTGTATATGTAATCTAGGTACCACCATGCCCCTACTTTGTATATGTAATCTAGGTATCACCAGGACCCTACTCTGGATGCGTAATCTAGGTATCATCAGGACCGTACTCTGTATATCTAGATACCACCAGGCCCCTACTTTGTATATGTAATCTAGGTACCACCAGGCCCCTACTTTGTATATGTAATCTAGGTATCACCAGGACCCTACTCTGGATGCGTAATCTAGGTATCATCAGGACCGTACTCTGTATATCTAGATACCACCAGGCCCCTACTTTGTATATGTAATCTAGGTATCACAAGGACCCTACTCTGGATGCATAATCTAGGACCATACTCTGTATATCAAGGTACCACTAGGACCGTACTCTGTATATCAAGGTACCACCATGACCCTACTCTACATGTGTAATCTAGGTATCACCAGGACCCTACTCTGGATGCATAATCTAGGTACCATCAGGACCCTACTCTGTATATCAAGGTACCACCAGGACCCTACCTAGAAAATTGTCGTGACTCCTTGTCAACCTGTGTGAAGTGGCTCACACATGTCGCTAGATGGAACACAACATCACTATAGCACAAGATCACCAGGAATAGCAATGGTAGTGATCACATGGCCTCACCTCAGATGGCGAGGATGGTGATCACTCATCCTCACCAGGGATGGCGACATGAGTGATCACTCACTTCGCTAGATGAGACGCACAGCACATCATAACGCACGTTCACCACGGATGGCAAGGATCATGATCACTCACACTCACGGGGGATGGTCACTCTGGTGATCACTCACCTCGCTAGATGAAACGCATACCTCGTGATAGCACAAGTTCACCACAGATGGTGAGGATCTTGATCACCCACACTCACCAGGGATGGCGACACGAGTGATCACCCACCTCGCTAGATGAAATGCACACCATGCCATAGCGCACGTTCACAACTGTTGGCAAGGATCGTGATGACTCACTCACCAGGGATGGCAAGGCTGTTGATCACTCACCTTGCTAGATGAAACGCGCACCACATCATAGCGCAGGTTCACTATGGATGGCGAGAATGGTGATCACTCAGACTCACCAGTGATGGCGACGCTGGTGATCACTCACCTTGTTATCCCCTCCAAATCGGGCTTGGAGGGTCAACAAATTCCGCCCCGGCTTATGTACTGATCAGCCTGGTCCAAAGAATACCAAAAGCAGGACAAACCTTCAACAGGACTTAGGAGGTCCATCTTATTCATTACTTTCCCCTCTCTGTGTTATAGATCATCAACATTTATTTTGTTTCTTTCTACATGAGAAAGACAAAAAAAAGAAGAAGAGTGATTCAACTAAATCAACCAATCAACCCCACATAGACAAATCATACCACCATTTCCGCTGATAATGCCTATCAACCTGTGAAGCACAGGATAGCCACTTAGTGCCACTAAAGTGCTGTAAAACACAAATCAATCAATCAATCACTCACCTTGTTAGATGAAAAGCTCATGATCATCGACATTGGTAATCATGCAGCCTCACATCTGCCAGATCAAAGTATGTTTTGCCAGAGAAGGTATTGCCATATGTATCTTCCCTCTAACCACAGACAAGGTGTTCATGTAGATATTTCCCTATGTATTTTTCCTGTAACCAGAGAAAAGGTGTTTATGGATTGTTGCTATCATTTTAGAGATACCTCTATCTAAATTCAATTGATATTTTCTATATATAATCTTGTTTGATTCAACTCTGAAGTATTACAAGGAAATCAGTGTGAAACAAAGCACATTTGATATGTATGGGACTTATACTTCAGGCAAACACTTCCTAGATAGGCTACATGTTGAACAGTGATGCTGTCTCAACAACTTTGGCAATGGTGGTGAAAAGTTGCCATTCTGAGTGAGAGTGAGTGACATATGCAATCCTCAGAGAGCATTAACTTGGATTGACACAAATTCACGCATTGAGTGAGACCAATGTTGGCAATGGTGGTGATAAGTTGCCATTTTGTGTGAGAATTGATGACAGTGGCACACACTCACACATCGAGTGACATCTATGTCAGCGATGGTGGTGACAAGTCGCCATTTTGAGAGAAGATTAACTAGGAGTGACACAAACTCACGCAGTGAGTGAGAGCCATATGGCAATGCAAGTGAAAAGTCGTCATTCTGAGTGAGAGTTGACAGACAGTGGCACATATTGACGGAGTGAGTGAGATCCATATTGGCAATGGTGGTGATAAGCTGCCATTCTGAGTGAGAGTTGACTGGGAGTGGCACATAATCACTCAGTGAGTCAGATCCATGTTGGCGATGGTTGTGATAAGCCGCCATTCTGAGTGAGAACTGACTGGGAGTGGCACATAATCACACAATGAGTCGGATCTATGTTGGCGATGGTTGTGAAAAGCTGCCATTCTGAGTGAGAGTTGACAGGCAGTGGCACATACTCACGGAGTGAGTTAGATCCATGTTGGCGATGGTGGTGATAAGTCACCATGCTTTGTGAGGGATGACAAGGGGTAGCACATACTCATGCAGTGCGTGAGATCATGTTGGCGACTGTTGTGATAAATCGCCATGCCATGTGACACTGACACACAGTGGCGAAAAAAGGAGTCCCCATTGATGACCAATCATGGCGACAGATAACGACAATTTGCTGGGTACTCTGTATATGTAATCTAGGTATCAGCAGGACCCTACTGTCTATGTGGAATGTTGCTACCTCCAGGACCCTGCTCTGTATAAGTAGGAGGACCAGGTAGGACCAGCAGGAGTTTGGCACAGGCGGGAGAACAACAGGACTCGGGGTCAGACTCTGCCCATTACTCTATGGTTTACTTCTTGTTAGTATTGTCTTAAAGAGTTTCCCTTTTCTTTTTCATCTTTTACTCTCTATGTCTATCTGTTTCTCATCCAGCTGTTTTTTTTACTGTAATATTGTGTATAGTGCGTTCTCAGGCGTGTCCGGAGGGAGGAAGGACAAGACATTAGTGGAACTGTTCACTTTTGAATAGGATCTTGAAGAATAGCATAGGACCTAAAAGTGAAGTGTTACAACGAATTCTTCTGGGTATAGCTATACAATACAATGTCCTTGCAACACAACCATGGACGTCAATGTTATCTCCTTGTCTAATGCAATGTCCTAGCTGCTTCCTCGCTCATTCTATATGCCCAGGAGGCTATTTCAAATTGGTGATAGAATAAACATTATTATTGATATAACCCCCTCTTTCATCGGGTAGAAAACATGTCAGACACCCCATGCAGAAGCATGCATGGATTATCCCTTTTCTTCATCCTTGTTCTTAATTACTAGTACATTCTGTACTCGGCTCCATGTCAGACTGTCTGACCCTCTATGTTCATTACCCCTTCCCCCCTACTGTTTTATGTACCCTCTGTGTAAATTTAAGGTCGGTATTGGCAAATGAAACCTATAGGGGGCCAATGGGTAAAATTCAAAATACCAGAAAGGGAATTATAAATTCAAAATACCAGAAAGAGAGTGGCAAATAAAACATGGAGAGAGAGAGAGAGAGAGAGAGAGAGAGAGAGAGAGAGAGAGAACTAGCACAATGTACAATATTTTTCACAAGTTAAGGTAGGTGATATCCCAGGGTATATCCCCATCATAGACCAAATGACACCAATAAGTGTCATCTCTTGGATATCCTCCTTGTCATATATATGCGCAGTTTCCGCTGGTGTTATATCTAGTTATACATCTAATATACATTATCTATTTTCTATATGTCAGTGCCTCTGTCATCTGTACTGCTGATATAAGTGTAGGGACTATGGTTATACCACCCCACCACTGTCAGCAGGCAGACACATATATAAATATAGTTTATGGTGTTGTTTGTTTGTGGGACACTTTTCATGTAGAACTAGAAGTGTGGAGATGGTAGGGAATAAAAAGAGGGTTTATCCATCTTTTATGAGTCCTTTTTCTGTCTGGGCTCGTCCCCTGATGTTGCACCATAACCAGATGGTTCAACGCTACATTCTACTGAATTAAAGGTCTGTTAGAAAAGATAATATTCCAAAATGATATCATGGCCGACTGTACCCTCTCGACCTTTACATTTGGACGCTCCCCTTAATTAATAGATATGGATTTTAGCGGCATCATGGTTCATAATTAAATCTATAGGCCACATGAAAACGCACTAAATAGGCCATGTAATTTTTGGTGCAAACAAAACATCATTTTATTGGGTTATGTTTTCAGGGGTTGCACCATCTCTTACAGTAGGTAGAGAAAGGGTCATCAACGCCCATTTCTACAGCCGCCAATCACATTAAAATAGGTATGGTCAACCCTATCAATCACATTTAGGAATAAGGTAGGCGTGGTCTAGTTGTAGGTCTGTGGGCGGCAGCACACAGTACATGACATTCAATCACTTCCAGTTCCACAGACATGGAGGCTATTTCAAAACAATTAATTTTATCACTATTTTAAAATACACTCCTGGGGTAATCACTCCTAGTATCCAATCATTCCATACTGTTAAAACACAGTATCCTCATCAAATGGTCAACTGCCAAATTATGTTTATCACCACCTTATGTCGACCAGTAGGGGAGAATGGTTTCTGATCACCATGATAGATATGATGATAAACCAATATTAACTAGTGTAGCTTGAAGGGACACAGTAAACATAAATAGAAAATGTTTCTAATGTTTGTCATGAGCATCACATCCTTCGTATAGCACTAACTATATTGCAGATCTACTATGAATGAGACACAGGGATTACTTGTACCCCCTTCTCAGTATAATTGAGACATTCAATAGAACTCCGGATACAACTGTCTATGTATTCATTTCAATCTGTCAGTTAGAGTTTTGTAAGTATCACCTCTCATCGCAAAAATAATCTTATTAGATCCAAACAAGTCATGTATGAATGACGTTTTTACTTTAGAAGGGAGGGAGAATAAGTCACCTAAAAGAGGCCATAGCTATCACATAGCAAGGCTCTTATATCAAATCCCTCCAGAGAAAAAGCTGAAAAAAAGTGTTCTTTCAGTAGCTTTAGCCTTTTATGTGTGTAGATTGCAGAGGTTTAGGGAACGCTCAACAATTAAGTCACTGCTTAGGATGTGTGGGGTCTTTGGGTTCCCCAAGTTGGGTTCCTCTATATGTTCCATACAAACACAGTGATAAAGGGGTGGGTGGGTCCTGAAAAATGCCTAAATAACAGTGACATAATTGTTGAACGTCCCCTGATGTGATCTAAGGGTAGTGTGACTCTGACAGGGGACGGGGTAGGAGAAGCTGAATAAGCCATGGAAAAAAGGCAAGCAGGACAGAAAGGCTGTGAGTTTAACTTTCACTTTAGTACCATATAATCTTAAGCACCCACCCAGCCTACTAATTTTGCACCTAACCCTTTTAAAGAGTAGCAGATTTAGACGGTAGCATGGGAGCGTGCACCCCCTCCTTCTTGCTGTAATTAAGAGTTTATTTGCTGACTTTGAACCCCAAAATTTGCTCACAGATCTCTTTTTTGGCTGCACCCCCTCTTTTTTTTCAAATCCTGGATCCACCACTGGCAGGCCAGTATAGTATATTTGTGCCCATTTGCCATCATGATGTATGAATGCAGCCCTAACGGGAGACACTTATAGTGTTGCATGTATAGATCTATGCATCATATGGACTGGGAGAGTGTTGCTCCTATTGTAAAAAGAGCTGTGAATATGTGCCCTCTTTTCTAAACAAGTCGTGCACTGCTTCACCATTCAACTTGCACTCATCACATTAGTCTGAAAGGTCAACTGCCTTGTTTAAAATAGAGAGAGAGTTGCACTACCAGGTACCTACTCATGTCACACACTCTATAGTTTATTATACTGACTGAGTTCTCCCAACTAGGTACCTACTCAAATCCCCCTTTTTTAGCACTACATACATGCCAACACTCCCGGATTGGCCGGGAGACTCCTGGATTTTGACCATTTTTTAGGGACAGGTTATAGCTACATGAAAAGAAAGGACTGGAAACGAGGGCATTTTTTTCCTTTTACTATAGGAGCAACACCCTCCTGGTAGGCATGGCTAAATTGTCATCATGATCCGGCAAGGCAGTACTGCGCTGTGAAAATAAATCTATCACCGTTCAATTTTACGAGGATTGAAGAGTTATTCATTAAGAGTGTGGTGAGATACTCCCCGGTGCTACAATGTTATATAATGCTGAATATTACTGTACTACGAAAGTTTGCAATGGAGTTGAAGGGGGTAGTATGTGGTTCATGCAAAAACATTAAATTTTGATTAGAGAAGGTTAATGGATTAGCATGTACACAAAAAAGTAGCTTCACACCTTCTCACAGGTCAGACAAAAGGGATTGGATGAAGGTCCAAGAGTTTGTAATTTTACTTAAGAACCCAACAGCTTAGAAGCTGGTAGTTTACATACAACTGTATCTTTTTTCTTTCTGTGACATAAGCCAAGACTCTCCTATATATCACGGCCAACACAGGTAGGCACTACCACTAACTCCCCCTACAGGCGTGGATGTGAAGTATAGCTGACAGACTACTGTAAATACAAACAGTAGGAGAACTCCCTTTCTCTTTATTCCATCCCCAAAGACCCAGATTTTACCACTGCTGATCTACTAGGACACTGGGCATGCGTACTCAAATTCTCTCTCTAGTCCCCTTTAGAAGATTTAAGTATAATATATTTGGATAGGCAGTCCAAACCTTTGAGATGCCCAGGCAAGAGGTCTTCTGACATATTTTGGACCTTACCTGAAAAGAGAGAAAAAGACCAATCAATGACGTGATGTACATGAAGATATAATGTAGAAGGGCAGATACCTATATTTTCTTCTTTTATTTCTAAATGACTCAATTCCTTATGAGCTGCAGCACTTTGCCTTACTTTGCTGTCGAGTGGACCCCTCCTACCCTTCAGACTTTAGAAATTCCTGGGCTCGCCTATAATCATTAACTCTTCCAGACACCATCATTTTTATTCCCTGCCTTCAACATCTCTCATCCTCCCTAGTACACCAGAACTTAGCATCCATAATACATGGGAATACCCCACACTCACACTGGGAAAATCACCCCTGCATAGAAAACATTCAAAATTGCTCCTCTCAGCAGAAATGAACCTCTGTATTTATCACATAACACACGTAAAACATAAGCTGTAGCATTAACACAAATAACACTATTACACCCCTGCCTCCAGCCTCTAGCAGCCCTGGAGGTCCCCCACCCACCCCTCCTGTGGGCGTCTGAGGGTCCAACAACAACACAGGTAACCATGGCAACCCTGGGACTGTCCCATAATGAGGTACCCCCCTCATCTTTTAAAACTCCCGCAGAGGTGGAGAATTCTGTACAATGCTCCACCCAGGAGAGGGTCCAAGTTATACAAGAATTTTCATTTTTCTTCTCAAATTATGTAGATAATAAGCTATTGACCAAAAGGAAATGTCAACTTTTTTGTTTCTTAAATATTAGTCCTAGTGTTAATTTTCAGTGTCTGCCCTGGAGCAGGAGTGTAAAGGAGGTAGACTGGCTGCAATCCCTTGCACTTTACTTCACGACACCAGGCAGGGTAGGATGGAGGGGGGGGGAGTACAGTACAGTACACTCTTACTCCCTCATTACATCTTCATGAATACTATTTTCTGACAAATATATAATAACCATTATCACATAACCAAAGACTGAAGCCAGTCTATACAGGAGGGTACAACAGACTACACGGTTACCATGGAGATGTTGGGACAGTCCCAGTCTGTAGGCAGGTAGCTACCTCCTTCAGGTACAGCTACCCCACCTGGAGGAGGGTAGGCCTACACCTGTACACAGAACCCTGCTCAAGTACAAGTTTCTTACCTATGTTATCAGAATCCTTCTCGAGTTCTCAAAATCCTAAGTTATAGAGTTTCTCTCAAGGAAGTAAACGGGAAAACTTTGCAAGTCCCAAATTCACAGCATTTGTGAGTCTAATCTTCAAAGAAATTGGAAGGTCAAACTGAAAATACACAGAAATTTACTGAAATGGGGATTTACTGTGGAAAGGTGACCATTTGTTTTAGCTACAAAGCCAGATAGATTTTGGTCATCTTAGCCCAGTGAGTGCAGGGACCATACTTAGGGAGTGCTGGTGGGTTTGATGAGGGTCAGAATCTTTTCGACCCCTTGACCAGGGGGGTCAGAATTATTTCGATCCGTTGACCAGGGGGGTCAAAATAACTTCACCTGTTTTCAGAGAAAAAGCTTGCGCGTTACTATAGGTTAAAGGCCCTGTACGATCACTCTCTTATCCCATGCCCTGGTCGCACGCTGAGGGGTGTGCCTGAGATGGGGATGTAGTATGGGTACAAAATGATAAGACAACAGTTCTCTTATCTACCATAGAGGAGGAGCTACAGTGCAGCCACCTGGAGTTTTACCTACAGGAGTAGGTGAGATCAGGGTGTGGTGGGTTGGTGGGTGATGATGGTATCTGGAGGTAGGAACACCTACACAGGGGTTATGATTCATGTAGACTGTAGTCTGTGGGTACTGGAGGAACCATCAGCCTACACACATCCATCTACTGGGATTCCCACAGACTCAGTCTCGCTGACTTCACTACAACTTTGAAGTTTCCCTCTGCCCCCTAACCTATTTTTTTTAGCAGAAATAAAATGAATAAATTTTTGTAATATGCAACTCCCTCATGATAAGCCATAATGCTATATGTTATCATAAAAAGCAGGATATTAAAATCTCACCTCGCTATATGTGTACTGTCAGTGATAAATATATCTGTAAATGTACCCTTGCCCTGACAAGTAACATGTCATATCGGCGCTGTAAAGTCTGCATAATGCCTAATTCTTCGTATGGTATCATGAATGCAAGGGAAGATTAAAATTTGCCCTCCAAAAAGCGACTCGCTCACGCTGTATCAGTGCATCAGTCCAGCACATCCGGTGGTATCATGCTCTAATGGAGAATTATCTGGCAAGTTACTCGCACGCTGATTACTGGAGAACCATTTGGCGAGTTACTCACTAACAGGATACTCATTCATTATAGGGACAAAAGGGCACGACAGGTCATTAAGGGTCCCTGCTGCCCCTGTGAGTTACTCACTCTAGACCTGTTGGTGGGTTTACATTCTCCCAGACTGCCTTGACAGAGCTGGTTACTGTCTCTAAAGAGAGGAAAAAAGAGTTAAAATTACAGACAAAAATATCAGGAAAGATGCATAGCTATTTGTATAGCTTATGGTTTGTGGATTAATGGGCCGACCCTTGAGTGGTGTTCTGGGGGGCGTTGCCATGAGCCCATGGTCGTTACCCTCTCACAAAGTGGTTCTACAGATGGGGTTTAAGGGCACAAAAAAGATGAAATATATATACATAGCAGGGTCGTGCTTTACAAGTTGGTGGAAATTATCAATGATCTTTTGGAGCATTTTCTCTTACAATTGGCAACTCTCAAGAGATGAAATAATGGTAGTCACTAATGTAAATATTTCATTAACATAGTAAAGTGATGCTCGTGCATCTTATATTTTCTTTTCATAAAGCAAAGCTATATGTAGTATTGTAAGCATATTGCATAATTATTTCCATCAAGATTTCCATCGAACATTTAAGTGGAAGAAGTAGAAGTGAATGTATATGGAGAAGTCCTAGGAATAGACAACAGAGAGGTTAAGATCACTGCGTGTACCGCAACGTGTAGGCCTAGAATGATAGGAAATGGTAGGCTAGACGTTGCCGTACACGTTACAAGTAGGCAAATCTTAACCTCTCTATTATGATAGATATAGTCTACATCGTGCACATGTTGGAGAAGAAATGCCAACTGACTGACCAAAAAATGTAAAGGTTACGGCACTGCTGCTGTGAGGAATCCTTCCCAGCTTGGTGATAGATGGATTAGGAATATGAACCCAATGTAAGAGCCATAAACACTTATTATTCTTAGCTAATAGGGCCCCAGACACAGAGGAAAAGGTTAAATGTTTACAGAGACATTCAGAAGAGGATATAGCTGACAGCAGATGTTGCAGACCCTTCTAGATATATTTCTACTTTTGAACTATCGATGGCAGAGTAGGCATACACTGTCAGCCCGCCCACGTAAATATACAGTTCAAGGCTTCTTATTGTGCTTTACAGTATTACCTTGTATAGGGCTAATTGTAGCCGATTTACAATGCGGGCTGAGAGTGTATTGAATAATGTTGTATATATGTTGACCCTAATCTTGGAATTGATGTTTGTGGTAAGAGTCTTGCTTATCTGCTATATGCAGATGACTTGGTTATAGTGTCCACCTCAGCTAGGGGTCTGCAGAATCAGCTAAACAATTTGTTTCAGTATTGTAGAAAATGGCATCTACTAGTAAATATAAATAAGTCAAACATCATGATATTTAATCACAAAAAGAAGGATATTACTAACACCTTCAAGTATGGTGACACGCAGCTAGTAAGAGTAGAAAATTATAAGTACTTAGGGTTTATACTAACAACTAATCATAAAGACATCTTCTTTGATGCATATATACAATCAGCCTTATGACAAGGGTAGAAAAGCTGCCTATCAATCATATTCATGTTGCTATCAACATATTGGAAAACCAGATCCCAGGATGGCGCTCAAGTTATTTGATAGCCAGATAAGACCCTGCCTTGACTATGGCTGCGAGGTATGAGGCCTGACTAAGGGAAATAAGGTGGAGAAACTAGAGTCCATACACCTAAGGTACTTAAAATCAATGTTGAGTGTTAGAAAGCAGACAACAACAGCTGCAGTATATGCAGATACAGGGAAAAAGCGCAATGGGAAATTCAAGCACTCAGGTACTGGGAAAGAATTGTAAACCTCCCAGAGTCACACATACTACGTAAGTGTTACAAGAAGCTAACTTTGCTTGAGGTTTCTGGTCAGATAAATTGGTGCAGTAATGTTAAATGCTTGTTTAACTCACTAGGTGAGCATTATATTCAACTCTGGATTGACCAGACAACTTCCGACGACCCTAAAGCTATCACTGCTGTAACTGGACCGATAAATAGGAAATATATAGAACAAACAATGAATGAAATAACATCAGCTGGTGAAGGAAAAAAACTAAGAACATACAAAATATTCAAAACTGAGTTTAGGCTTGAAAGTTACCTATTCTGTATCCCTAACCAAGCCCACCGTACAGCATTAGCTTGTTTTAGACTCAGCTCTCATAACCTGGGTATAGAAACAGGAAGGCAATGCCGGCCCCCTAAACCTGTGTGTGATCGGATTTGTCTATATTGTTCTAGTGGCCTTGTAGATGATGAAATACATTTTCTCATCCGATATGACTCTCATAGTGTATCAAGACAGTTGTTTGACAATGTTATGAATGAAAAAAATCAAAACTATCAAGAATTGAATGATGTAGAGAAATTCATTTCTGCTATGGACAATACTGATACTGATGTCATCAAAGCTCTCGCCAAGTTTATATACAATGCATTTAGACAGAGACAGGAACTCTAATTGCTAGCCTATGTAACAGATGTGTATACTATGATATTCATGTAATCATCACTATAACAAAGAGTGGGTATGTGTGCCAGGAGAGAGAGGGATGGAGAAAGAGAGAGAATTAGTGTGCGTATGTGTGTGTGAGAGGGAGAGAGAGTGAAAGAGAGTGATAGTAAGACTTAGACTTAGTCGTAGAGTAGAGTAGTGGACATATATATATATATATATATATATATATATATATATATATATATATATATATATATATATATATACATGCTATATATGTAAAGAACCATTTATGTATGACACATAGGTCAGTAATGACCTCTTTTTTTGCTGTCAATAAAATATATTATTATTATTATTATTATTATTATTATTATTATTATTATGTTACACCTCATTGGGTGTAGCCAGTATATAGACAACAGGCTGTATGGCAGCCTGTTGTCTATATAGAGAATACAGTGACCAAATTCGGTGTTCATCTACCACATATTGAGTTTTAGTAGATTTAGAACATTCATAGACTAAGGCTTATGTTTTTCAGCTGTTCCCTCGGGTCAGGAACTGGTTCAATTGCTCTATATTGCTTGTTGGCAAGGGATATAATTGTAATTTATTTGACGCTTTTGTCCCCAGGTAACCAGGAGGCTAATTCAAAAGCTCCTGGGATTGCTACCTCAGCGATCTTAGGAATCATTCTGCCTTATCCAATTAAGCAATCTTAAGAATAGACTGTCTTGTCTTTTTACAGCCAGCACTAAGATCGCAGTGATCTTAGCCTCAGCCCTCCTACACCATTCCAAGTAGAACACTCTATGCACAGGTCCAAGAGGTCATACTGAAAGAATATCAGTGGAAACACTCCTTCTCCCAAGGGTGATAACAGAAGTGTTTCTTCCCCCCCCCATATGATCCACTTCAAGTGCACTTCATGCCTGAGTAGCCTGAAGAGTATATGTATGTATACATATATATACAGCAGGGGCATTCACTCCTGGGAGCAGGAGTGTTCCCTGTGAGTGCTGTTGTACTCAGGTGAAACCACTATGCAACTATTTCACTAAGATTGCAGTGATCTTAGCGCTGGAAAAGGAATAGTGAAGTGATCTGAGGACTTGCTGTCCCTGACTGGCCTGTAACCACTGCATTAGATAGGGTAGACTAGCTAGGTCTTATGATATGTGCCTATGCTAAGACCGTAGGGGTAGAAATCCCAGGACCTTTTGAATTAACCTCCAGGTGTACTTTGGTATGGAAAGCAGCGTATTGAATGGTTATATCACTTATTGGGTAGGCTCCGGGGGTAGGCACATGCCCATTGGTCTGGTTGGCATGATTTTACACCAGTGTAACTTACCCACCATTAGCAGATGGACATTCTTAGGGCATTGTGCTACCAGTAAAGGGTTAAAATAGAGCAACCCCAGACTCCTAAACTCCCACCCCCCACCTCCCGGGGCTCTTTCCACTGCTATCTGTGCAGGTATGCCAGGTATCTAGACACCCCTATACCACCACTACCACTGAGGTGAGAGGATTAATCTGACCATGACCTCTCACCTTCTACATGACCCCTGACTAATAACTGCGCATGCGTACAACTCTGCAGGTATGTGCATTAAGATAGAGAACCTCCATTTGGCTAATCAATATGGCACGCCCATGACTACATGGGTAGAGACATATATTACAGTTTTTCATGAAAACTATTAGATGTACCTCTATGGGCATGGGTCAAGCCGGACATTTCTTAACCGATGAAACAATTCCTCAGTGCTGAATTTTTAGGGTGTAATTGGTACTCATTGTCAATGTTTATCAGGCCAGTACTAGCTCTAGCAATGGCAGCGCCCATACGACAAAAGGATTTACCCTATACACATCCCCCTAGGATCTCGGGTTGGAGTCAATAATACCTGGTGGACTGTGGCAGCACTGTCCTCCAGGCTTCTCAGCTTAAGCACGAGGGGTTGCCTAACAACCGCTGTGACTATATAATAGTCGGGTCAGAAGCCAGTGGGGCAGAATCCTCCCGGATTCTGTGAGAAAACTTAAGGATCTCCCTGACTCCGAGACCTTACCTGGTAGTCATTAATAAGAATCATAACAGCGCTGATCTAACCACTCAGGATACCCTTAGCTGCCTATATGTTAGGATATTGAATAAAAACTTGTTGCCTTCAGAACCGGACATCCTTGTACTCGTGATCTTTCTGTACAGTGATCAAACCATTACACTATATTGATGATGCTATAATGCTACATTCGTGCATCATAAGCATGTATCACAATTAAGTTACTCACCAGGGCTGTATTAATATAATATATAGGGGTTACGGTTCCTAGGGGTGAGGGAGATGAGGCTGTCATGTTGGAGACATGATCTGTGCAGGTGTGTTACTAATGATGTATAACCTGGTATAGTTAGGGTGTCAGAGTATAGGCAGGTAGTGGATCTAACCCACATGCTGAAGTAAACACAAGCTGCTCATACTGGCACAAGTCACTGGTTCTATGTGGTAGGCAGTTAGAATAATACTGTAGAATCACTTCATTCCATAATTCATAGTTATAAGTGATCCCTGAAAGGTTTTAAGAGGGGAGAAGTCGCGGAAATTAGTAATTGGAGTGATTAAGACTCTAAGAGACATCCATGAGTTTTATAACACACAGACAAACACCTGAACATACATGTTAGCCTGTAAGCTATTTAGTGAAAGGAAAATGGCCACATGGACCTTAGATCAATGTCCACTTTAAAAGTACTTAAGAGATAGCATTATATCCATATCATCAGGACATCAGAGAATTGATTCCCAGGGCCCCATTGAAGCCCCCAGTATAGACCCCACCCATTGTGTTTGACCTTTGTTCCCATGGTGGTGGTGATGAGCTGGGGTTATGGGAAGTTAATGGGTTCCCTGTGGTCAGCCTGAGCAGGTCCTGGAGCAGCTCATACATCATGTATAATGTGCAGGTCTATGGGACAGGTGTGTGCTCCTGTGTGTCGTATAAATACGTACAGGTGGCAAGTTGTATTGTCCCACTTTCACACCCATCATTTGGCTTGATCCTCTAGGATCCTGCTGAATATGCGGCAATGGACACATAGAGCTAGCGCTGTTCCCTGACATTTAATTTACTTCCAACAGAAGGATTATCATGAGATAATGTGAGGTGGTAAAGCTTTATGATTTCGGCGTGTTTGGTATATATAATACATGTATACAAGGACTACATAGTCATACTACCATCCACCCCACTTTGTCCCTCCCAGCTTCCCTCCTACCTAGTCTGCTATATCATAACGTATATTCTCTGCCTCTTATTCCCTTGACTATTATCTCAGGAGCTTAATTCAAAACATCCTGGGAACCCAACCCCAGCGATCTTAGTGTAGGCACATATCATAAGACCTGGCTGGTCTACCCTATATAATGCAGTGGTTGCAGGCCTGCCCAGAATAGCTAATCCTGGGATCACTTCACTATTCCATTTCCACCACTAAGATCACTGCGATCTTAGTGAAAGAAATGCATAGTGGTTTCACCTGAGTACAAGAGCACTTACAGGGAACATTCCTGATCGAAAGAGTGAATAGCCTGCTGCATACATAAAGAGGGGAGGGAGGACGTTTGCTGAGTGTCCTTGAGGGCTCTTAGGGCTACTCATGCGTTGAGTGCACTGTAGGGTAATTGTTCCCTTCTCTCTCTTTGTCCTGGGGGGAGGGCACAATGCTTCTAATAGGCAAGCATAAATCATACAATCATGGGAACAACTTTTGAATACTGTACGGGGAGCAACTGCACCCTGTGCTCTTTTGTTAGCCCATATGGGGATGGGGAACGATGGTATAATCACTCTTGTGAAGAAGAGTGACTCCACAGCTATTCCTTTATTTTGGGACTCTTACCCCTGTGCCTAGTCAGTTCTTCTTGGAATAGTGTGGGAGGGCTGAGGCTAAGATTGATGTGATCTTAGTGCTGGCTAGGATATGTGAACCCAGTCAACTCTTAAGATCGCTTAATAGGATAAGGCTGATTTATTCCTAAGATCGCTTGGGTCGTGATCCCAGGATGTTTTGAATTAAGCTCCTGGTGATAGTAGCCTGGTAGCTGGTGTTACCCCTTATAAACTGCCACCCTTAGTGATTACTTCACTTCTATCATACTTTATGCTACTTTGTAAGAAGTCCTGCTGAATGCATATATCCTTTCAAATGGTTTAGGCAAAGACTCTTGTTAGAGGAATCTCAACCTTAATATTCGAATGTAACTCACACTTGTTAGAACCTCAAAGGTCCTATTAATTAGTCTTTTTTACAAAGGCAACCTTTTATATGCCTATGTCTAGTAATAAAATAAGGACTGGAAAGTGCTCATATACATCCGTCAAATGGATACGGGATGTAAGGCATAATCCTCATGTAGTTCTTAAAGGGTTGCCTTGCCTCTAGATAGGTCTAATGCTCACAGGGAATGATTTAGAACAAGTTTACTTTAGTCCTGTGATTAAAGGTTCTCAAATAATTTGTCTCCATCATGTGAAGCATTAATAACAAACCAGAGGCTTTAGAACCTTGAGTGCAGTGACATAGGAGACTATTTGGGCTATGTAACTGACGCTCTGAGGCTTTCTTTTTTGTTATGGGAGAAAAACGCCTCTATGCACCGGCCATTTTTCCTAGCCTCCTTCTGGGTCCTACTCTAAAGCCCCGGATGTGGATCAGTAAGAAAAACATCCACCAGATGGCGCCCCAACTAGTGTCCAGACTTTCACTCTCCGTGCACATTCCGCAAGGGTACATAGCTATGGCAGATGGTGGAAAGATCTGCATGGACACTATGGATTGCTCACTCTCCAAACACTAAATAGATATTATTGTGGTTTGGGGGAGTGTGATTGGAGATGGTGTAAATTAGTGATTAGATGTGCTCTGCCAATGGTAGATGACTCAGGGGAGTGGTCCCTACTAGTGACAGTTATAGTTGGTTTCTGAATCATGGCTATCCTCAACATTCTTACTGAAGTCTCTTCTGGTAGAGTTCTTTTGAAGTTCTCTTCTCAAGTTTCCTTGAGACATGCTGTAGGAGGAGTTGCATCTATATCAAATGAACATATGGCAATTCCATCTGAAGATTAACACTGAATTAATTATGACATTGAATATGTATAGCTAGAGGTAACCTCTTCTGTAATGATTATACTACTCCATCCTCATTTGAAATCTCCAATTACACCTTTCTATGTCGATTTTCTGCTTATTTTCCAGGACTGTGCCACAAATACAGGCATAGAATATAATGTCACCATGGTACAAGCCAGCATCTGCACAAGCAGAAAGAATAAAATGACACTGTCATGAAAACAGTTGGAGTTCAAGTTGGCAAGACCACCTCCTAGACCACCTCAGTATATATATTGATGTGACTAGATGTGTCTCCAACAAAAAGTTAATGGCGCCGACCTGCGAACATATTGCATGTTAGCATGAAATTGTCCTGTAGGTCTGTCCAATGATCCTGTTCTGTTTTTATATTATTCATTCTGGTACCATGTTTGTCTGTTTTAGTGCCTTGGTACTTACTGATGAATGTGCTGTCATATGACCTACGCCTCTTCGAAACACAACATATAGTACATTAATCTATAACTAATTATGTACTTTGAGTACTCTTATTATACCCGTGCCTATTTGAGGCCCCAGCTTTTATCATAAATTAATATGGTAAACAATTGGGAGGTAATACAAGGGGATGTGATGGCTCTATCTATTTCCCTGCCCTGCTGGAAGTACTTGTGCTAGGGTGTAGACCCACTTCAGTGATATTTTCCCATGGTTTGATTGGCATATATGTTACATAGATGCCTATATAATGTAACCAACTGGTATATGTAATTGCCATGTTGTTGATGTCAGTTTATGTAGATAAAAAGAGATGGGAGGAGTTATAGCATGGTCATTTTGTATATTGGCAGACATAATGGATAGTCTCCAGAAGAATATCCTTTTCATGGCACCCATCCAGAAGTGGCATTCTAAAAGAAAAAAGGGTAATGCAGAAGCAAATAGCCTTTGAATACATGTATATCTAAGGCTGATCATGTTTCTGCAACATGTTTCTTTTTATCTGAATCCTTGCTTAAACTCCTCATCTCTCTGAAAATGATTCTAGTGAAATTATAGTTGTCATACATAAAGGTTGTATAGTTTAGGATTTTAATGCTGAAATACGTTTTTAGTAGCATGAGGCATTAACACAATCCTGGTGGTTCACATAAAAGAGTGCTGCGTGCTACTTTCAATTATGATTACATAAATCGTGCTAACCATGTTCCCTTGTAAATGAATATGGAATCTGAGGCTGCCCTAAATGTGTTGACATGTACATCAGCATGAAATAGGGTCAGTGAGATTTCCCTCTGTTCAACATAGATATATATGCATTTGTATGACCTGACACTGTCCAATATACAGCTTATGTGCTCCAATATAGCTAACTCTGATGGGCCTAATGCATGAATACTAACATACCCTCACATAACCATCATTGCTGTACTTTGCTTTTTGAGAATTTACCTTCAAATAATCAAACCCTCTAAATCTTCAGAAGTGTCCAAATATATTTTGAGGAATGCTGTTGTAAATTTCCTAATATACATGAATCTGGGATTATCCTTTTGAGATACTTTTTTTGATAAAATCAACAAGCACTTTTCGTCAATATCATGTATCAAATCTTCTAAAACTAGTCATTTGTTCTGCCACATTACACCGTGTCTGAAATCTCTTGTTCTGATAATGAGTAAAGTTACTTTTAACTATATTATGTGCACAACAGCATGTATACACTGCCCCATTTCTGTGGGTGTATATATGCACGTACACATAGAGGATGGTCATAACATGCGACTAGAACACAAAATGAGCTGTACACAACATCAGGGGTATTCTAGTTATGTGGAGGGATGGCATTGGGAGGTGGTTGTCTTTTTTTCTGTATGTATAAAAGAGCAGTACCTAACAGAACTTAAATAATAGAGAGGACTGTGCTACAATTATGAAGGTTGTCATATAATTTACCTTGCATTTCACTGCTATAAAATGGTATCACTACACAATGAAGTTCAGCCAAAGCACATGGATATAATTCAGCAAAAAGTAAAAGAGAGTAGGAAAGCTGGCACTCTGAACAAGATTGTAACAACTTACAATGTTGCTCAGGTGACATAACATCTCATATATCAATACATTGTAAATGATATCCTCTCAAACACAATTACGAAGCATCTTGTATGAGACACGGGATGAGACAGTTCTATTACAGCTATCTGCAAACAGTCAATTGGGAAGGACAGTAAAAAAGGATTGGCACAAAGCCACCTCATTTGATGATATTTGAGGGAATCCTCAATTAACAAGACTATAATGTAGGTATTTAGGAGCAGACATACAGCAAAGTGTTATTTAAGGGGTTGGTGGTGAGTGTAGACATGTTGGGTGAAGGAGGGAGTCTGGGGGCTGAGTCTGGATGGTTTGTATGATGGGTACTGTAACTTGTAATGGCGGCACGATATGACAGGAATGTAGGTGATGGGTAGGTCAGGCAGTACTGTCTGCATCTACACTATAAGAAATAGCTGCTGAATCTTCCAGGCATCAGCGTAAAACTGAGCAGTGAACCACTGTAATTGTAATGCAGTTAAACAGTGTGGTTTCTGCAATGTCAATTCTTTTGCCTTTGGTTTGGTTTGGTTGATTTTACCTCCACTAATTTTAATCAAAGTTAGCAGAGAGACTGGGGTCCCCAGACATTAAGTCCTTTCTTTTCTCAGTTTGGACAGGTATTTAAAAGCTGCTTGCCCAACACAGCATCTATGGATGGCTGAATATGAACACAAGCTGCCCACACACGCATCTGAAGCCACAAAAAAATACCCAAGTTTGTCGCCTTTTACAAATCTGGTATGCCCACTGGTAGAAGAGAAGGAGATTTCTCCAATGTGGACTCCCATGTAGATTATTATTTAGTGCATTGTACATTACCTGTGATCATACAAAGAAGGGACATTTGCAGAGCAGACTGATGAATGACTTTGCTATTGACATTTTGTGCTTACAAGTTACCAAGAAGTAGATAATTATTGTCCAATTTTCTGCCATTTAAAAGCCACATAGTAGGTGTAATATTAACTGACATATTTCACTGAGCTGCTCAGAGTAGCTAAACATACAGACAGCTGCTGGAGTATAAACCTCCTGCTCATTAACCTGAGCAATAAGGCACGCAGGGGGGGGGAGGGTTAGCTTTACCAGGTGGGGTGTGGCTGTGGGGAATACTGAGAGGGTGAGAGGGAGAGAGAGAGAGCATGAGAGAGAGAGAGAGAGAGAGAGAGAGAGAGAGAGAGAGCGAGAGAGAGAAGGAGGGAGGGAGTGGGTTTTAAAACGTTACACAATGATGGAAAGAATGGATGCAGGGTACAGAAGTACTGAGGTATGAATTTGTCTTGTCAAATATAATGTTACATATATTAACACCAGTGTGCACCAGGCAAATCGAGATCCCCTGCTCCCAGGACAGTCATTACCTGCACAGGTGTGGCATGTCTGTGTGAGAGAGTACACGTGTGTGTGTGGGGGGGGGGGAGGTTGGATGGTTTAGGTATAATGCACACACACCCTGGACACAGTACACCATGGTGTGTCATATCATATTCACTGAGACCTGCTAGGTGTTTCTCAAACGCTACGATCTGGGCCACCCCACTACGTTCTGGCCACCCCGTACGATCCAGTCAGATCGTAGTAAAGGGGAGTGGGTGACCCTGTATTAGCTACGATTGCCTATACAGGCACATGCCTTTTCCCTCTATATCTACACCAATCGTAGTGATTGATCGTGTCAACACTGGAATAACCTTACGATCCAGGTCAGCTTGGTACGATTTGGGGGTGCCCTAAACTTAACGTTTGAGAAATGACTTCCTGTTCTCAGGATATCCACTCTCTCCCCACTAATCCATTGTAATTTTCACAGAGATCCTTGTACATTGAAGTACCACCATACTGCCACCTGGGGCTTCTTGTAAAAACTACACTGGTTCATTGCATTACGATTACGGTCGTTCACTATTCATTTTTACAAGGATCCCTGGTAGAACCAACAGTTATCCTTTACAGTGTATTACAAGAAGTAGATATTGTCCCATTTTCTGTCATTTAAAATCCTCATATTTCACTGAGCTGCTCAGAGTAGCTAAACATACAGCCAGCTGCCGGGGTATAAACTTAAATAACTGCTCCTCCTGTTCATTAACCATGGTTATAGGGCACAGAGGTGGAGGGGGGTACCTAGACAGGTGGGCTGTGGGTGGTGGGAAGATGAGTCAGAGAGAGAGAGAGAGAGAGAGAGAGAGAGAGAGAGAGAGAGAGAGAGAGAGAGAGAGAGATAGCACCAGATCTTGAATAAGCGCCAGTCTTGAATTAGTGCCTGACCTACAGTGGCAATGAGATTTTAAAATACGCTAGAATTTAAGTCTTGAATAAGCACTGTGGGTCTAGACTGCCTGAAGTAAATGAGTGCCCCAGCGCTTATACATGCCAATACGGTAATCACCTGTCAAAGGTATTAGCATTAGCGTGCTTAAAATAAAACCTTAGGTGAATCGTTACCTCCTGCTCTAGGATTGCCGTTACCACCATTACCTGCACAGGTATGGCATGTCTGTGTGAGTGTGTGTGTAAGGGTGGAGGGGGGGGGGTGGATGGTTTAGCTATAATGTACACATACCCTGGACACAGTACACCATGGAGTGTCATATCTTATGTCATGGCTGATACGAACGTCACTATAAATTAGTACTAGAACAACAATATTTTAACATCGTATTCACCAAGGTGATTCTGCCCGTATTCAACGAAGCCATTATATGGCTGAGTTTTGCTTATATATCCACTGACACCTGCTAGGATATCCACCCTCTACACCCCGAATCGCTTGCATTGCACTATGTCCGTCAAGTCTGCTGACCAATGGTCGCAATGCATTAATGCATTGATAAAGTGATAGATAGTCCTCCAGTCCTAAGGGGATGCTGCTCATGCAGTTGAGGAGAATCACCAGAATCACATTAGAGCACCATGGGGACCAGTGAGTATCAACCTCAAACCAAAATGCCATCCTTAAAGGTTTACTTTAAAAGGGTTTTCTAGTGGAGCTGCCAACCACCCCCTTCTCCATCCCCCATACACCTGTGCCAGGTGCTAACAGTGCATACAGGGGGTGCTGTACTTGGCCGCCTTGTGGGTCACTTTACCACTGATATCCACAGAACACAGGCCAAAATAGACACCGCCATCTCACAGGGTAGGCTGACAGCCTCAGGAAGCAGGGGTGTAATGGGAGAGGCAGTAGATAAAGATGGAGAGAAGTATAGTGAGAGGGGTAGTTGAACCAGATGATACAGATGGTCATTTGAACTGGACAATATCCATGTTTCTAAATTACAGCTTAGAAATATGCTCTGTTCTATAGGCTGAGGATTTATTTGGTATCATGACAAAACCAATATCTGAATGGGGATTGCAGCACCAGCCAACATCAATTATCTTTTCTCTACCAGAGAAAGCTCAGCTGAGCTGTGGAAGAAGGGAGCCATTCCAAGGGCTTGATTAAGATATCTGCTTCACACATTTCCACCATCATGTATAGCTGATTAGTTTGCAATGAAATGAAACAGACACTTATTTGACTTATTTAAGAACTGTGATAGTGCTAAGATCTATTCATTTCAATACTTTCTACCACCATCTCAGTGCCAAGGCCTGGGATTATCTGAAAATCCGATTACTAATACGGTCCAGTATGGTATCAGACCCCATAGACAGCCCTCGACCTTGCAACTCTTTATTTGCTCAAATGACTCACCACTGCAGACAGATGCTCTTGCAACTGTCTTTCTACTTTCTACTAACTTTTCTGACTTAGAACATAAGGAAACTGGCCTCTTCCAAGTATCTTTCTAAATTATTTTTTGTATTACTTTTATCAATTTATATGTCTAGGAATTGAGGTTTGCCTTGCCACTTCCAGTCACTCCCTACAAGCATATAAAGTATATGTGTCAGGAAACATGAGAGGTGTCAGATGGAGTCAATAGGGCTGTCAGAAACACTGAGACTGGCAGCTCTAGGCCGATGTACTACCAGCTGTTTTTATTTTTTACTTTTAACACTGATTTACCAACTCTGTCATTGGATACGTCACCTGTCATTTCTCTCACTGCCATAGGACGGCTACACCCTTTTTGAGAGGAGCTTGATGTGTAATATTTGAAGGTCCGTGGGTATTGTGCTCTATAAGAGGAATGTGTGTTGACCTCTTTAAAGCATGGATCCCGGTACAATATTTGTGATTGTGATCACTGTGAAAACAGAAATCCAGTTTTAATTACTACTTAAGAACCGTAATGTGGTTTTGATGATTAATGAATGTATTCATTAATACAATATACAGACAGCTCTAAAATGTTAAAAATTTACCTGAGGCAAAGAAATCATTTTGTGAGGGGGAAAAAACAGCAAATTTGTGTGTATCTATATATAAAATCTTGATGAAGGAGGACTTTAAACTATGCATTTGAACAATTCTTGTTTAGATCAACGATTTAATTCTAAAATAGAAACCAATGTTATGAAATAGATGCAGCTATATCTGTTTTTGCCCTGAGTCCCCCGTGACATAATTTAGTGTGCCTCAGGATGTCCTTCTGTATCATAACACGCCCTGCAATTGAATAGACAAATGATCAGAATTGAAGAA
Organism: Acholoe squamosa; assembly: GCA_949317995.1. Taxonomy (NCBI): domain Eukaryota; kingdom Metazoa; phylum Annelida; class Polychaeta; order Phyllodocida; family Polynoidae; genus Acholoe; species Acholoe squamosa. The sequence goes on from OX439043.1 coordinate 67,219,116, forward strand.
GCTGACTGGGCAAGGAAAGAAAAAAAGGAATCCTTTAGGCAACAAAAAGGCAGCTAGCTTTTCTAACCTCCACCAACCATGTCCTTTAAACCCTACACAATGACAGAGTGAGTGACTCAGAGACTCTGTCCTCTTTGAACACGGCTTCCCCTGAACTCCTAGCTAAAAGGGTGGAGTGGGGACAATTGACATGAGCCAGGTTGTATTTTGATATGCTACATTCCTCTAGCTGGATTTAGGTGTGGTAAAGTAAAGAAAGGAATGGTTCAGTGTGACACACATATGAGCCATGAATCACTGAATGATAGAAATTGAAACTACACTTAATCAGATACTATGTTGTCATTTTTCACTCGGGTTATAAGAAGGAGAGATGTAAGGCCACAGTCATAAAACATAATAAGTTGGTCTATGGACGATTTCCATATTTTCATGAAAAGCAGTGAACGAAGTATTTTCTTTTTATGTTTATTGCTGGTACCAATTTTTTCAAAACCAAAATATGATGAACGACTTATTCTTTCTAAAGGCCTAAAGATACAATACCATATTGACTTGTGTAAGCGCAGGGTTGCTCAAAGGTCTCAAGTCAACTGTAAAAGACCAGCAAATTTCTGAAATTAGTTTATATACACAGTGCATTTTCTCGAATTAGTTTACATATAGTGCATTTACCACTTTAGATACTGTCAGACACAGGAACAGGAATCGATGGACACATAAACCTTCCAAAACCTATCTGCAATTAAGCCTGCATGTGTTTCATAAAAAAATAGATGCTCAAGAGAATTTCTCTAAACTGAGTGCTTAGGCGAGCTTCGAAGCAGTGTGATGTAAGACTAACGGGCGACTCTTGATGGGGTTCCTTGGTGGGTGGGGAAGGGGTGGTTCCCCATGCTCAATGTTGATTTTAAAAGCGAGACAGGTCCATTTTAAGAAGAATAGCCATGTTTCCCTGTTGGGTTTATATAAGTAAAGACCCATGTGTAATGTCACCAAGCCCAAGAAGGTCCATGTAGTCATGTCATCAGTGGGTGACGCCAAAATAGATGAAAAACTAACAGAGGGGTAGAATGTCCACAGAGTTAGTGAGTAGCTCAAAGTGACACACAAAACCCATGAATCACTCGGTTTCAAAGATGTAAAACAGCAGTATGGGGGTGAGTAGTACTGCGGGGAAAGTGAACCACCATGCACCCACCCTCTGTTTGTGACACTGACACCTTGTACTGACTTCCACCACTGTCAGCAAAAGTCTGCCACAGGTCTCAGAGAAGGAATTGGTTCCGCACTATAATTCAATGTAGCGCGACACGCGATAGCACCCATTGGAACATGTTCATTTTCTAAAAATCACCCCAGAATTAATAGATACATCCTTCCTTCATAATATAGGCTGACTTAAAATATGAATTGACCACGAAAATTTTGAGCACTGGACTATAGCGTAAAAACACCCTGATTCTGCCTAAATCTGCACTGAATAAAATGTAGAATCTAACCTTTGAAAAAATAGGTAAGCACTTTGAGAAATGCCCTCCTGGTATTTTATCCAAAGCAGCAAATGTTCAACAACATGTGTAGTGGTTTTATATATATTGGCATTATTTTCAACATGGTTATTGACCATTCAGTGTGCCTGCAGTATTCACTTCTGACCACAATCGTATATGACTTCCGGTTTTCTGCAGGATTTCCTTCACTGAGACCAACAGTCTAGAGTAGAGCTGTCAAGGTCTAGGTTACATGGACGTAAATGCTGCCCTCTCGTGAGTCATATGGTATTCAGGCCTGCACTGAAGGTGATCTGGCTGATTGGCTTAGAAATCATATGCAAGAAATATTGGTAAAATTATGAAAAAATTCACAAGTGACCCCCAAATAGTTCCTAAATGGAACAGTAGATGAGTTTTTATATTATGCTAAGGTTTGGGGATTTTATCAGGTCTGCAAATGTACATCTGGCCAATGGAGGTTTTGAGGCCCAAAATAGGATAGAACGTATCACTCCCTTAGTTAAGATTTTCAGGGTTAAGCCTATCCTATATTCTACCACATTATGTGTGAGAGATGGTTTAATCTTGCTACGGTCGAAAATATCACCAACGAACATTACGGGGGGGGGGGGGGGCGAAAGTTAAAGCAGAGGTGAAGATATTTGAAAATGATTATATTCATTTTCAAAAAGAGGGAAACATTAATTAAGTAGCAACAAGATATGCTATGGTTTGACACATGGCCTTTACTGCCTGTTAGTAGTATAGGCAAGGCCTTGTGTTCCATCAAGTCTGGGAAAATTGCACCCAGACTTCTTTTTTATTAAGGTAACATGGTTTTGAGATATGTGACATGATGTCCATTATTGACTGTGCAAAATATAATATGATCAAATGAATAAATGAATAAATCGATGAATAAAATCTCAAGGGGTCTAAATTTTCCCTTTTCCACTAATGGCTGGAATCTCACTCCATTTGAATCAGTAAGAAGAGTAAAGAATTCATTGCATTCACATAGAAAATGTGTAAAAAGGGATAAATTATGCATGGGGAAATCAGTCCACCTCATTTGCCAGATAGCTGTCAAACAGTTGTCATAGGAGGCTCCTCAAAATGGATAGAATATGACAAATATGATGAATAGTTCTTGGCAATCCTATGGTCATAGATGATTATCTGCTGCAGCACGATACCATAACATCTAGCACATTGCTACCCGAAGATGTATGCATTGAACTCTGGAGGCCATTTCTTAGAGTACTAGTCTCTCACTGCACACAGCTACTATGATTTGATACCGAAAGTGTCAGTGATCGTAGGTACTTATAAATATATATGACTGCTCTGTACGATTAGCACATAAACTTATGTAGCAATCACATCAAGTTTGGTAGGGCAGTAATAGTGCTGCAGGCACTACATGGTGAATACCATAGGACTGTAACATCACTTATTTAATGTTCCCACTAATGGCTTTGGCACTAGTGGCTTTGCGACTAGATAGTGGAGGCAAAAGCTTTGATAATGGCTATAGGGCCTTAGACCTATGTTTAACTAGACTGAGTATCATCTGTGTCACTGTTTTATATCCTAAGCTTGTAAAAATCGGCACATAACATAGCGATGGCGTGTAACGTAGCAACAGGGTGTAACATAGCAATGGCAAACAATTTTACACTCTCCCAGCAGATCCTCTTGGAGGTTTGAATTTATGTGAGTTTCTCTGGAATAATACATCAGATTCCAACACAATGACATATCAAATGAAAGGTCCTGGTGACTGGAATCTAGATCTAGAATTGGTGATCTGTTTTATTGATAAATGAAATTGGGCAAGGTGCCGATTTGTTTGAACTGAGATCCAAGATGGCAAAAAATGTAAAAAAAATAGCTCTGACCATTTTGAGGCTAGAGGCTATCATGTAAAAACACTCTCTACTTTTCTTTTGCGATTGCATCTATCATTTACTTGATAGCAACAAACCTTTATTATATATGGATCCCTGAAAATGTTATTAGCAGTGAAAATTTGAAGAAAAATCGAGTTAATTTTGAAAAAAAGTACCTACTTTTATATATAGCCTCTTTTGGTTTATCTGTTCCCGGCAAGCAGTCAAGCTTATTTCAATGGGGTGGGGACCAGCGGTGAAATAATGCCTTTTTATATATAGGGCAACTACGATTTGAAAGTGAGCAGTGTTAGTGTGTTAAGAAATGACCTCCTGATGCAATTGGTGCATGTCTACCCTGGTGGTGCCAAAGAGGTACCAGTAGCCATGAATACGCTAGAGTAGTGGGTAGCTGTATGTTAGTGGGGGGGGGGGGGGTAAGGTACCTAGGTGGGTGGGGGTGTGTAGGTGGTTGTGTATAGGGATGCAGGCAGTGCCTAGGTGGGTGTGGGCATTTCTGCTACTGCTACTGTGTGACAGGCTAATGCAACCTAGTATCAACCACTGGAAGGTGATGGAAGGAGGTATGGACAACCAATTAACAGTCAGATTAGTTTGTTTTATTCATTTATTTGCTTTAAATATTCTTTATTCCAGTTCTCTTTTTGCCTTGGGGGGGGGGGGGTAATTACAAAAGACCCTGCCCCACCCCCGGGGATCCTCCATGCAAGAGCAATATTCACCTAAGATTAAATACAGACAGTTGTCAGGCATCACACCAGTGGATCTAAACTAGTGAAAGTGTGTGGGCGTTTGGCACCATCACACCAGCCTCACTCTCACAGTGATGGGTTGGGGGGGGGGGTGCGAAGACTAGACATGTGTCAGCTATTTGTGTACCTCCAACTTCTGCTGCAGTGAATAAGGACTCAATGTGCCATGAGCCATAATGGTAGAGATTCCTTAGGTGATCATTCACAAAACATCTTGGGATCTTGAAATCATCCTCTTTCATAAAGTTGTAGAAATATTGATGGGAGTTCAACATTGCCTTGAATACAGAGTGAACCACTGTAGGGTAAGAATAGGGGGTACAACCTCAGTATATATTTTGAAAAGTGTACTACAGGTCGCTATGTAGGCTACGTAGAAAATAGCAAATGTATGAGTATGGTTTTAAGAAGGTTTAAGGTGTACTAAAAAGAGGTCACATTCCTTAAACAATCTTGTTGGACATGACTATCAATGTGTGTGTGACTGTGCGTGGGAAGGGGGTAGGAGTGTTGGGTTAAAGAAGGGTGTGTGCTGTACCCTACATTCCCCTGTCGTCACTGAGATGTTTTTATTTCTCTCTGGGGTGAGTCAACCACTTTCACCCATCCTAAATTTCCCATAACCACATCCAGAGGGAGCCACTCACCCCTAACCCCATTCCTGCAGTGTTAAACCTTTATGCATGGCAAAGTGGTCAAATGCATTTTGACCAATAGTTGTCTTGGTGCAAGAAACCCCTATCAAGTACCAGGATTGCATTTATGAGGCATCCCGGTTTTTGATACCCTCCTGAAGGGTCAGCATGGTGCATGAATGCAGCACTGGACCTTGTTTCAATAGTTTCTACGACAGGTTCAGGCACCTACAACTTGAGATGGGCCAAATCTTAGCAGGTGATCTTAGGATTTTGGCCATAATGAGTTAATAGCTGGCTACATTACTGGGTGGTCGTACTGCGGTGACAGCAGCGACTCAATAAGGCACCCTGCAGGGCATTTCAAAATGATATCTATAGCTATGGTTTTGAAATGCCCTCCTGGTATGACAGCCCTCAATGTGAATAATTAGTGGGTAAATTTAGCTGGTGCCCTGTTCACTCCTTTGCTCAAACGTACCCAGGCCACTCATACACAGAGAAAAAAAGGAACCATCTTAGTCAAATGTTAGTCAAACAGGCGAGCTTCACCAGCGAAGTCTGGATTTTGCACATGCAAACAGATCTTAGGAATTTAGGACAATGTCCCAACTTGCCTGATTTTGACTATGTTCCTTAAAACAATTTGAAGACCTTCTGACTGCTATTCATGAATTATTTCTGAATTCCGGAACAATCAAGCTGAATATTGGCTCTACTTAAATCAGTACTAAACTAGGCATTTCTATGCCAAAAGTGTGTGTTATAGCTCAGGGTGTGGCTTATTGGGAAGGTTTTCTGGTAACTCCTTTCAATTGATTTAAATATTTGGTTTTACCTCTACAGTGGGTTAAAAGACCCATAACAGAGCCCTGCCATTGGAGAAGCAAGTTCACTGCCTTATCTTGAAATGATGTAATCCCCATGAGCTAGGTTGCCCTGGTTCTATTACAGCACCAGAGACCCAACAATATGGATATGCGTATATTGAATATCCATGAAAAAGGTGTTTGTGTTTCTCTTGTTTGTCCCTTCAATACCCTATTAATGTGGTGTACCTTGTTAAATGTTAGGATGTACTGTAGATGTCTTATTATGACAATATTCATTGAAAACCATCATTATTTTGACATTGATAGACCTTTCCATGATATGCACCTACCAGAAATGTCCTCATACAAACCACACTGCCACCTGGTGTGAAGGAGTTCACTATCCCTTAGACAAAGTGTCTACATTTCTCTCTTGGCTTAGTCAAGTAGGTTGCCTGATTAGATTAGTCAGTGTTACTAGCATAGTTAGATAATTATGGTTAGTCAAATGCTAGTCCTTTTGCCCAATTAGGAATTTTGCCTAACTTAGATTAGACTTGACGAACTCAGTTTTTTGTTGTTGTGTAAGGATCATCTATAATATATTGTAGTTACAGCAGCCCTATGCTCATTTGAACAGAGGGGTGCAAACTAGACCATGAAGGAGGACTGACTGGTCACTATTTAGCCAATAGTGCCTCCTATCACTGGGTGGTATGACTTTATAGTGGTGTGTATTGAGTCAGAAATTGAATAAATAGCTGCTCCTATATATGTTGAGGCCTGTACTGTAGCCCTCTATGTAGTCACTGCTATGGAGCGATTTCTTATACCTCCCACTACGATTTGAGAGCATGATCCTGTCATAGAAACTATTGAAAGACATGATGTATTAAATCACTTTATGTAATGAAATACCAGTTATTTGGACAGGGTCAATTTCTGTGTGCAGAAAACGCAAAACTGAAAATCATGAGTGGCACTAGTCTGTCGGCAAAGCTTATTTAGACCTCTTTCCTTTAATTTCAATGTTGTATATGTATCAGAAACACTTAACGTGATTTTCCAGTTCCTCCTAAGACAGGAATGCACTTTGCAGCGTGGTCTAGATTTTATGGAAAAGAGCTTAACACAAAAATGGCGAAAGTAAGGGATCTCTCGACCAAAGTAACACCATTTTAGTCAGTAGTTGCTATGGAAAGAAAGACAAATAACCTTATTGTTTTCCAAACTGAACAGTCATAAATCATATCAAAAAGGCACCAGCACCCCAGTGTGTGAGGGATTCACAAGAGCCTGTGCATGGCGATGTGTAACAACCGACAGGAAGGATGGGGACCTAGTGATGGGTGATGATGACTGTTTTACATGTCACGAATGTGGTATTTGGGACTATGCACTGAGGGCTCTAGATCATAGCCCCATTTGTAGAACTGAACCAGATCATTAATAGGCCGAAAGGTCAAAGGGCCAAAAGGTGGGTTCTAGAGTATGTAAATGTCACTAATTGAGTTCATGTCGGATAGGGATCTTCAATTATGCTATATTTATATCCGAGAGTCCATACTTACAATTTTGGGATTTAATGATTAGATGGCCTCATCTAACCAATCTGATCACTACCTCCTATTCCTTTTATAAGCATTTCCCTATATATGTCAACCTTTAGAATTTGGTTTGCTTTCTGCTCAATCCTATCGTGTTACATCGCAATGCCGGCGAGCAACTCGCCGTCACTTCTATGTGAAAATAAAATGTGAAGCATAGTATGCAGCTTTGAGTTTTTAAGTATACTTGCTTATGTATATAGAAGTAAGGAAAGTCTTCCCAACCTTTTTGATGCCCCAGGAGAAAGTTTTCTGACGTATTTGTGACCTTACCTGGAAAAAACAAAAAGTGAAGCCATTTATTAGAATTATTCACAAATAGGTATTATGCATTAAAATGGAACAATATGATAATTACAAAGTATAACAGTGTGTGAGGACTTCATGATTTGGCCCATGCTGTGGAGTACTCCCCCCAGGACACTCCAAGGAAAATAAAAAGAAAGTAGGAATTTTATTTTGTTTTGGTTGTGAGGCCTTAATTCAAATAGAAAATGAAGTAAACATCGGGATATGGGTGATGGCTAAATCCTCAGTGGCAATACTTACATTCTCTCCAATATATTACAGTTAGGGTATTCTTTTTGAGTAGCCTTAGTGACTAGCACATACACATACTATGAGTGCCGGTAAGGTGTGAGACTCAGGCCCGTAACTAGCCCTTGCCGCGGGGTGGTTCGATTTTTTATGAGGTGGAACTCGATCAGTTAAAAAGTGGAACCCGCCAAAAATTTCATATAATAAACAGCAAATATTAACTTAATTTGTATACAAATCTGTTTGGTAATGTGTCATTTCAGGCAAAATGTCCTAATTTAAAGGCTTACTCTCTAAAAACCTTAATAATTGTCCGATTCACAAGCCGCAAAAACTGACATGTAGCTTATCATGTGCACTTTTTGGCTAGCTAGGGTGGAACTTTTTTGGCCCATCAGGGGCCTGGGGGGGTTCGTTCGAACCGACGAACCCCCCCTAGTTACGGGCCTGGAGACACCCCGTGCTTACAGAGATAACACATCCATACTGAACACAGCTTTGAGGATGGCTTTTTAACCAGACACATCCCAGTAATGTAGAACACTGCTGTTTTCTTTAACACCATTGTTAGGCGGAACTTGGTGTGTGGGGGTTTTGAAGAAACAGTGGGGTGAATATATATCACTGGGTAACCATTACACAAATCGTACATTTTGCATACAGCACGCAGCAGCTGGTAAAATAAAGAGGAATTATGGGGACTGTCAGTAAAAGCTTATTGGTAAATACCACATTCTAAAGAGAAAAACTAGTAGAAAGCAGTAAAGTTTGCCCCTCTATTTGTAATACCTATGCTTCGAATTTATTAAGCCCCCGGGAAATATTTTTCTCTGTTAGGTTATTCCTATGATTATATTTCACTTTCTATTTCAACAGCAAACAAAATAATTGTTGATGCATACAATAAAGGATTAAATGCAGCGATAAATGAAACGAATACATGTAGTTAATTCCTGAACAGTTTAACACTGAGTTATCCATATCCCATCCATTATCAGCCTACACCCCATAATACATGTAGACATTATGACTATACATGTTTCTGTCCAGACGCCCATTACCAGCGTTCCTAATGAAGTCTATTTGTAGGCCCTGATTATGTATACAGAAGCTGCCCCTTGGCCGCCTCCCACAACCCCCTGCTGGACAGTGATCAGGAATGTATCTACATATATGTATATACAGGGTCCAGGGCCCACCCACCCACTGGGGGAGGAGTCAGGAGCAAAACACATGGTCAGGGATATGTACCTAAATGGATTATTCTCATTATTTGGCCAGAATCTGACAAAAAAGAAGAAAAAAGAAGAAAAACTACTCTCGGGTTATCTAATGTGGTGGTAGAAAAAAAAAACTAGATTTCTCCCACCTTGTGTGTGTGTTGAAGAGTATATGATGTCACCGAGTGCTGCTTACATGTTGGCAAAACGACTATATACTTCTTAGCCCAATAAGAATGACAATGATTATCCCCAAAGTTCCATGCTTTCTGTACATGTAGGACTCAAAATAGGAGCTGCTATTTATGTCAAGGTGAATATTGATGCTCCATAGAAAAGGCAATGAGACTGCGTATTGCACCCCTGCATTGAATAACCTGCGACAATTCCGTATGATGACGTCATAGGCCCTTTGCGCATGGGCAACCTCGGTAAAACGTAAGCAACCAAGATGGCGTCGCATGGCATTTTGCCTCTGCTATGAGTCAATGTAAAGATGAACTCTTATAAGTTTTTGCCTCCTAGTTTCTTCACTCGGGTGTCCTACAGGACACCCTCGTGCAAAAACTGTCGTCAAAAACTTATCATCGTTCACCTTCACCATTTTATTCAACTGCTGACTTAATACACACCACTATGAAGGCATAGCACCCAGTCGTAGGGGCCAGTAATGGCATAATAATGACCTGTCTTACCTCCCATGTAGTCTGACTTGCACTCCACTGTTAGAGAGGGCATAGGACTGCTGTACTCCATGCTATGGGACTATATACACCCGTGTATATATATATAATTAATATGTACAGCGGTTGGAACTATTTTATCTTCCAGGGCGCGCATTAATATGTATGACGTAATAGTAAACATTAGCGCCTATATAAGCTCCGGGATCCAAATTAACCGTCAGTTGGCGGATATCCTTCGAGCGGCACACACCACGCTGGGTGGTGCCGGAAATTTTAACTTTAAATCTTGGTTTTTTTCGAATATTACGGTATAATACCCTGCAATATGGGTAGGAAATCAGCGGGTGGAGCTACTACCAAGCCTGGTACTAAGAAAATACCAAAGAATACGAGGAATAAGGCCAACTCTAGGACTTCGAGCAGCTCTGATCCAGGTATGGTTGACCCGGTGTCACCTGTTCCAATAGCTTCAGGAAAGAACTTGGGTCTAGCTGCTGACCAGACGTTCATCAATCTGGAGGAGAGGACTACGGTAATGGAAGACCAGCTTGCTGATATCAAAGATCTTCTGGAGACCATAGCGGCTAGACAGAGCAATCCGGTAGAAGGGGCGTGTCAGGCGGACTCACGTGGTGATGTTTTGACGCTGGATTCGAAAGGCGCTGTAACCAAGCAACGGGGGAGACGTAGGCAGCGCTCGCCTAGTGACCGGGGAAGCCATGACAACAGGAATCCAAGATGGCGACGGGACCGTTCTCCTTCGTCGGGCTCGGATAAAGATTCGTCTTTTTCAAGAAGTTCCTCTACTGATACGACCCATTCTACACGTAAAAGACATCGGGGTGAGTTCGATCAGAAGAATTATCTAGAGAAAAATTCCAAAATTGATTGTATTGAACAGTTAATATTGGTAAATGTACGTCTTGCGAAAGACAAGTATGAGGAGGGCGAGGATATTTTCCATTTACTGGGTCACCTTGAGATGTTGGTCGAAAAATCGAGTACAAGAATCTATACGGTGTCAGCTTTATCTAAATATGACAAGTCTGTAAAGGATAGGGCAAACAAGAACGGTTTGAAAGCTTTCGAAAGGGTGGATAACTCCAATATCCTTAGATATTTATCATACGACGGGACCGTTCAGGCCCAGAAAGGACAGGTGGCAAAACCCAAGTCTTTCAAATCTAGGTCAGCTCGTACTTGGTTTGCTTTTAATAGAGCAGAAGGTTGTAGGGAGGACCCCTGTAAATACCGTCATGCTTGTGATGTATGTAATTCTCCTAGCCATGGCAAGGATAAATGCCAAAAGAACAAAAAGGATTAGTGTGTAGCCCTTAGGCAGGGTCCTACTTTAAAATCTGAAAATTTGATGCCTGATTTTAATTTAGTATGTACGGTAGACCCTCCTAAGCCTCCCGGTTCTATCATTCCGGGTGATAATGGTAAAAATGATAATGTAAATATTTATAATTCTTGTGATCTATCAAAGAATTTATTTATTTCTTATAGCTGCCCGGTACAGGGTGAGGTTGAACCACTTTTTACGGTGGAATGTTTAAATAGACCCAGCATCAGGGTCTATGACAGTTGTGTTAACGGTGTATGTATGTGTGAGCATTTCATTTATGGTAGAAAGGCTCAGATACTCCCGTGTCGACTGGCTAGCTTTCTTAGGCAGTCAGACCTTATTAATATCAATCAGATTGAGTCTGATTTTCTATGGTGTGGGTTTACTGAAGGTTTCAAAATAGTTGACCCAGGGTGTGATACAACATATGATTGTAAAAATTATAAGTCTATTCTAGAAGATAGATTTTATAATGAAATGTGTAGTATTATTGAGGAGGAGCTAGTCCAGGGCGCTGTTACAAAGTCAGTTGTCAAGCCCAGATGCATACATTCACTAGGCGGTGTAGAGAAATCAAATGGTAAATTGAGACCTATCACTGACTGTAGTATGCCAGCAGATATTTCTATTAATAACTTTATGAGTACAACGTCCAAAAGCTTCTCGTATAACTCTATTAACACTGTTACCTGCCAACTTGATAGAGATGACTTTATGTGTGTGGTAGATTTAAAATCTGCTTATAGAAGTATTAATGTTTATGGCCCACATGTGGGCTATCAAGGTTTCAGGTGGAATTTTGGTAATGGAGACGAGTTTTTTGAGAGTAACCGTTTGACATTTGGTCTAAAGTGTGCTCCATATATATTTAGTAGAATATCTGATTTTTTGACTATTATTGCTAAATTTTATGGTGTAGATAGGATAGTAAACTACCTGGATGATTTTATTATCATAGCTAAAACTGAAGAGGATTGTTTTACGTAAGAGGAACACCCTAATTGAGTGTATGGAATATTTAGGGTTTGTTGTGTCGAAAGAGAAGGTGACTGATCCCAGCCAGGTGTGTACTTTTTTAGGTATAACCATTGATTCAACGACTATGGAGTTGTCGCTTCCACAAAAGAAGCTAGATAAAATGAGCTCGGCTATAGACGAGTGTTTGGGTAAAAAATTCGTATCTAAGAAGACATTGCAGAAGATTGGTGGTTTGATGTCCTTCTGCTCCCAAGTAGTACGTGGAGGCAGAACATTCAGCAGGAGATTGTTCGATCTTTGTGCTAAGGCTAGGAATAGGGGTGTTATTAAACTTAATGAGGAAACCCAAAATGACCTACTGTGGTGGAGGGATTTTTGTAGAATTTTCAATTGTAGAAATATCATTCTAAATGATAATGAATGTACTCCTATGTATTCCGATTCCTCTGTACAGGGCTTTGGGGCCTGGTTCGATAAAGACTATTTTTTGGTACTTGGAATGACTCTAATCCTATGGTAGACTGTGCAGGTCATTTCGTTCGTGCCCCTAGCCTTGATAATCTCAAACTTCACCATAGAAATATAAATGTTTACGAGCTTTATCCAGTAATGGTAGGCCTTAAGCGCTGGGTTAGAAAGTTTTCTAATACCAGAGTTCATTGCATTACGGACAACATGCAAGTCTTGGCTATGTTGAATACCGGTAGGTCCAAGAATAAGTTGTGTATGTCCTGTTTGAGGGAAATTTTTTGGCTATGTTTTATACATAACGTTGAAATATATTCTACATATATTAGGTCGGAGGAAAATATTTGAGCTGACCATTTGTCTAGGCTAAATTACAGAGGTGTCCCACAGAAATGTAAAAATGTTTTAACTGAATATAACATGTGCTGTTATAATTCCAGGCCTGAGGGAGCTAGAGCGGAGAAGGAGAAAGTTTTTGTATAGGGGCGTGGCTGAGTCCACACGTAAGGTTTGCAAACAGCAATTTAGTAGGTACAAAAAATTTTGTAAAATTTTTAACCTCATTCCCCTACCTTGTTCTCCTTCTCAAGCCTCTTTGTATAGTGTATACTTATCAGATAAAATGAAACCTGTATCTGTTCGGAACTATTTGTCCGCGGTATGGTATTATCAGAAATTAAAAGGTTATTCTGATTATAGTAGTAATTTTATTGTAAAAAAGACACTGGATGGTATTGAACGTAATTATAAATGTTCTTCTATTAAAACTAATCCTTTGACTCCAAGTGATATGCTGAAGATCAAATCTAAATTGAATTTGTCTGTGTATGAGGATGTAGTCTTCTGGTCAGCTATCCTATTGTGTTACCGAGGTGTGTTTAGAGTGGGTCATGTAGTGGACTCCCCTCACAACTTTAAATCTATGAATGTGTCTTTGTCGTCTGACTGCGTTCGCATTGATGTTAGGTCTTCTAAAACTGACCAGTATGGTAGGAATCCTTACGTGGTATATTTGAAGAGAAATGATTATTCTGGTCTGTGTCCAGCTAGGTATTTGAGGATTTGTAAAGAATCTAACAGTAAATTATTGTTCACTATAGGTAACAGACCTTTGACTTATAACTATGTTAATACCAGGTTGAAGGCCATTTCTATAGACTGTGGTATTCCCTACAGAGTTTCAACTCATTCACTCCGACATGGTGGAGCAACTTTGTTAAAAATTCTGGTTTGAATGTCGATGATATTAAGAAGAGGGCGAACTGGAAGTCTAATATTGTGTATAACTATTTACATGACTCCAAGCAGGATTTATTAGCCCTAGATGTAATGTTATAGTGTGGAATGGTGTATCCATTGTGTTTGGCGGTTATTTGGCATGTATAGAATTGATATTGACAACGTCAGTTCTCACCAAACCCATTGTCTCCTTCCTTATTCCACTTGTGATATTATTAGGATATTTACTGTGATATTGTTATAATATTTATTAATTATTATTACATCCTCCAGAGCAACATATTAACTTATGGGACTATATACACCCGTGTATATATATATAATTAATATGTACAGCGGTTGGAACTATTTTATCTTCCAGGGCGCGCATTAATATGTATGACGTAATAGTAAACATTAGCGCCTATATAAGCTCCGGGATCCAAATTAACCATCAGTTGGCGGATATCCTTCGAGCGGCACACACCACGCTGGGTGGTGCCGGAAATTTTAACTTTTAATCTTTATTGTATTGTTATTATATACTGTTATATTGTATTACTGTATTATTGTTGTATTGTATTAAATTATTGTCTTATCAATAAAGGCATGTATAGAATTGATATTGACAACGTCAGTTCTCACCAAACCCATTGTCTCCTTCCTTATTCCACTTGTGATATTATTAGGATATTTACTGTGATATTGTTATAATATTTATTAATTATTATTACATCCTCCAGAGAAACATATTAACTTATATATATATATATATATATATATATATATATATATATATATATATATATATATAGTACAGCCCATGACCCTAGGATATGTAGGGTAGATTCATCCACTCTTACCTGTAGACTATAGTCAACCACTTTCAGCAGCACATTGCTATTATTACATGTCATTTAAAATTTCACCCTAAAACAACCTCATTCTACCTAAGGTGAGACATCCATATACCTTAGCCTTTTATGTATAGCCCCCCCCCCCTTTTTATCAAGGAATATTACTACTGCACATGGTTTCTTATATGTTGCCTGCATCATCTTTATTATTTTCATATCTATTGGACCATTGTGTGGTTACCTTTAAATGAATTTTAGTTGACTTCAGGTGGAAATAGCTGATAGTAGGAGTTCGACGTTATCATTGTTAACAGTTGTCAATATGACACATGCACACACCATTGTATATTCAGATAATGACCTGTACTCCTTTGCTATATTATCTTTCGAAATATTATTGGGAAAAGTAGAGATTACTTTTGGGCAGAGGAGTGCACACACAAGCAGCTATAACTACCAACTACTTATTCACATAGAGGGTTGTCATACCATGGACCCTTATTGAGTGACTGCTGTGGTGGCTATGTAGTCAGCAGGCAGTATGATCACCCAGTAATGTAGCCAGCTATTTAGTCAGTATGGCCAAAGTCCTCAGATCACCTGATAAGATTTGGCCCTTCTCAAGCCTTAGGGGCCTGAACCTGTCGTAGGATCTATTGAAACAAGGTCCTGACCTCTAGGGTCAGCTTTAGACCCATGACCAATAATGTTTAAATATACCAAAGCTACTCGAACAGCATCTTCAGTATGATATAACGTTGAAGCAGTACTTTGCAGTGCAGCCCATGTCTAGTACATGTACAGCACAGTTCGAGGGATGGAGATGGCACAGACCGGGATAAGAGAGATATGTAGACTTACAGACTCCAGCTACCGTACAGGAAGGGATTTCTCGAAATGGTACGACTGAACACTATGAACACAGCCACTACACTGCAAAAATGGTGTTTAGATCCTAAACACAATTCTAAACATATTTTTGCAATGTTTTTGTAATCACATTAATTTCCTAAATATGTTTAGCCAAACAATGTGCTTAGCTCAAGTGTTTAGAAATGTAGGTGTTTAGGTTAAAACTTTTGTGTTTAGATATATGAATTTTTGTGTTTAGGTGTTTATGAATTTTTGTGTTTAGATGTTTAAATGATTTAATGGGGATTTAAGGTTTGCAGACATGTATGCATTAAAAACACAGAGATATATTTTTTCCTCATTTACTGGGGGGGGCATCAGCAAGTATTTACTTGTCAAAGTCTCCAAAGATGTCAGCCACAGCTATATACGTGTACATATATTACACACTGCATCAGAATGAGAGACTTGAGAAAGTACAACAGCTTGGAAGGAAGGAAATTGCCTTATCTATTCCAGAATAACATCAAATAGGTGTCAGTCATGGAGTTTATTGATTGTTTTATGGAAATGATGGTGGCATAAGGTGAATCTAGTCAATTTTCTATTGCCCATTCTATTCACATGACATTCTATGAAATGAAACCATGATAAACATGGGATTTGGGGACATTTGTCACAACAATTGATTATAACTGTGTGCAGATAGTCCAGTCAAAGGTAGTGCTGCTACCTGGTGTGGATTCAACATCCAAGTATCTAAACATATTGATGTTTAAATCTAAACACCTATTATTCAACTGTCTCAACTCTAAACATCTAAACATGTTTAGCGTAAATGTTTATGTAGTTAGAATAAAAGTATTCATTTCCTAAATGTGTAGTGGATGAGACACCTAACTGACCTATATGTTTAGGTTTTAAACGTGTTTAGACCTAAACATGTTTAAAATCTAAACACCATTTTTGCAGTGTATGATTTGAAACCCTCAAAAGTAGAGCAGGTGATCGTAGGTAATGTCCTATATGATCAGCACTTAATGTAGTAATTACATAAGGTTTGGTATGGCAGTTGCACCAGTGCATTTATTAATAACCTCTAGATGTAGTGATGTAATGGCATTAGAATGAGGGGTCCCACCACGATTTTACAAGTTGCCAATAACCCTTCAGAGGCCACCTATGCCTAAATGGATCATGATCGTTGGTCGATAATATCCATATCAATCTAGGATGACGTATTAATGCAGAGATGCCATTTACTAGTACATAGAAAATCGGAAATCATCTTATATTTTCTCAATTTGCAATAGGACATGCTGGTAGCAATATCAGGCAAAGATTAGGAATCCCCCCCCCAAAAAAACAACAAAAAAAAACAAAAAAAAAACAAACAAACAAACAAACAGACATAGACATGCCAGCGCATTAATGCATCATGACCAAGGACCATGATGCATTAATCCATTAGCGGCCCTCGAAGGGTTACATTTCTAACCCTAACCCAGTCTGTGTGTGAGACTAGGGTAGGAAGATGGAGAGGGTGTAGTTGCAGTCTCAGCACCATCAGGAGGAGGGACCAGGAGGAGGGGTGGGTGACATTCCGGGTACACTCTGGAGGATAAGGCTGATACCCTGTGCTAGACTGGCGGCAGTCCCAACGCCACTATACCCCCCACCCTTCTCCTCTCTGTTGTGCTCAGATTCACTAGAAATTGATTCACTAGAAATGTTTTTCATTTTCATTTTCCCACCTTATTTCAGATCTCTCATAGCAAGATCTAACCCTGTGCCTCCGCTACACTATGTCCAACTTGGAAATGCTTCACACATATTCTGATGTACAATTTCAGTGGCGGATCCAGGATCTGGAAAAAGAGGGGGCGCGGCTCAAAAGGAGGGGGCGCACCCCCTATTTTTGAGCAAATTTTGGGGCCAAAACATGTAATTATACTCTTAAGTACTGGGGAAAAGGGGGGTGCGCTCGCCCCAACGCCTCCATCTAAATCCGCCACTGAATTTGTACCAACATAGTTCTAACAAAATGTAAGGGCAGATACTGAGGTTCTCAGAAACTCAGCCACACTCCCTTGAAAGAAAAGTAGTTTGACTCACCATCCTACACGTCCCTACACTATGTCTAGATCTACATGAGACATGGCCACCTTGCTCACTGTGGCAGTAGACAAACTGAACTCAGCACTTCATTTAACGCTATCACTCACCTATGTGTATATCATTAGGTAGGCACTCAGTGACTTTACGCACCTTCACAAGGAATAATCAGTTCATCTTCTATACACTTGGGGCATAACGGTTTCACCGGCGGAATTAGGGTAGAAAACAGCTGCTTGATTTCAATATAGACGTGTATCCTTTCTGTATGAGATGTTCTACTTGTAATACATGTCCCTTAATTTGTACCATATTCTAGGCTCTATGCTGTGCTGTCCTACTGCTCTGTGTACCTTAAAGGCTTGATTTAGCACTAGGTATTCAAGTCAGTACTGGCATGGGATATGCACCAAGGAACGGGGTTATTGAAATCAGGTTTACATTATACATGGAAACTGCATCTCTAAGTAATAAGATTAGAGTTAGATTAGCCATATTGGTATTATATCTCTGCCTCAGGCTTTCCCATGTCCTTGTATTTTCTTATTTGATAACTTTGATATGGACCTCCTTAACTTCTTAACCTACCATGTATCATATAACCTTTATCACATGTAGCATTAACTTCCCTTACCCATCCCCAGAACATAAAACAAGTAGATAGCCACAGAACATAGCTGGACAGCCTAAACAATAAAGATTAAGTGTCTTCCCCACACCTAACCAACTACTGTTGACTATAGAACTCCCCTTTTCTACCCCTCTGACCCCTTGGACTGACTGATGACTGATTGGTGTTTACTCTATTCACGACGGTTAATAATTGTGCTATAGGTTAAGAGCAGCCTCTTCAGCTAAATACTAAAATATTTCAGTACCAATGGTACTACATTTTAGACTAGATACCTCCTCTCTTTTAGACCTGCCTCTAGATAATAAATCATGCTCACCTTCACTTCTCTAACCCAATAATCTGCAGTTCACTGAAAACATGAAAAATCTGAAACTAGTCAGCGGTGACTATTTTAGGTACTCAAGTTGACGATACCTAAAACTACAGCTTTAGATAGTCAAAATGACGACTTTAGGTCATCATCCTGACGACCTGAGTCTTCAGGATGACAATCCTGACAGTACAGGGTCGTCATATTGACGACTCAAGTCATCATTTTGACAACCTAAAGTTGTAGTTTTAGGTATCGTCAACTTGAGGACCTAAAGTGGTCACCACTGACTAGTTGTTCCCCTTTCTCAGAACACTAGAGCATTAGCTAATTGCAATAAACTATAAACTTTTCTCGATATCCCAACATTCTAAGGATATGGTGCCTAGTTCTATACAATGCCATAAGTTCCATATATATAATTAAGCATCAATACAATGGCCGTTGGCAGTGGGCTTTGCTGAATAAAAAAGAGCATTTAGATATCAGTATTTGTATTGGTAAATCTGGAGGCAATTTCACTGTTATGGCCAAATTATTAGGTTCTCACTACGATTTAAAGGACAGAAGTCGTAGTGTGTTAAGAAATGGCCTCCAGACCAGTTTTTGAGTGTGTAAAGTGTATAAGAGCACCATGGTTCAATGATAAATCAGTGAAAAATTAACTACTTGTACATGCATCATACCGACATAAGGCCATTGTGCAATAAGGCACTATGCTGCCCCCAAGGTGCTAACTACTTTTAAACATTTCACTTTAAAACCTAAAGACTCACCATAACCTCAATACCATTGTAACCCTACAGCTTCCGCCCACCTCCCTACCCCATGGCAGGTAACTGATAACATGCCCCTCACCTCCCCTGCACCCCTGTGGATGTACCTAGGCGTGAGGCCATCAGGCAGATGAGTTACTCCTGACAAATGAGCTGCTCCCTGAACAGCTATGTGAGCTGCTCTATGGCTTCAGTTGGTGGGTTACAGTATAGTGGTCTACAATAAGGCTGATGATTGCTGATATAGTTTAAATATGGGTTGAATTAACTCAGATTTATGTAGGCCATGGAAGGCCCATTTATCATGGTAAACAGAGGGTGCTCTATGAGTAGGTCTGGTGTGTGACTTCAAAGAATGTCCACATACCTGGGAGTTGTAATTATCATTGACAGTTTGAAACATAGCCAAACAGTCATGTATCACTCACCACAGAGACTGTTGTAGGTGATGATGAGTTAGATGACAGAGGTGATGATTTCTTGGACAAGATTTATAATGAGAGCAAAGATCTGGGCAGATAGATCCAGCAGATATTTGACATTCTTACACTCTTCTTTTGTTATATTGGTGAAGCACATTAAACCATAATGGTGCGTGAAGGGAGTGCAATGCTGTTAGCCTTTTACCTTTGTATTTCCCAAATGCACAGTAGTTTCAGATACCGGTCAGCATTGAGTACCAAACCAGCATCCTTACACCTGCCACCTTTAAGGTAATGAAGTAAGAGCCCAATGAGAGTTTCTGATCCACACTGTTAAAGATAACTGTTGAATCTACTAAGGATCCTCATAAAACTGAAAAGTGGACCACCGTAATTGAAAAGCACTGAACCAGTGTAGCATTTACAAGAAGACCCAGGTGGCAGTACAGTGGTACACACATGTGACCAGATGGGTGAAAACCTGCATCCAGGGGGGGGGGAATTGCTTTTTAAAGTCATGCGCTTTAAAATAAGATATCTTGACCTAAAATATTCCAGGTAGTTCTTCTGCAATTTCTTGCCAAACCTAGGCCAGTGTGATCAATTGAAAAATGCAAATAAGCTCTAAATACATTATATCCTGGCTTAAATAGTGCTAATGCAAAGAATACAGTTTTGTGGAAAAATTAACAAAGAAATGTGATTGTCTTTTTTCATAAAATCAGTTATAGAGGGAATTTTCTGGGTGTGTTTTTGGTTCTGAGTTCCTTATATAAATATCCAACACATTTGTGGCAAAAATTCCCATTTAGAATAATGGAGTGGTTTCCACGGCAACAAGAAATTGTCATATATGCCAATTATCGTTGTTTCCATGGCAACGGATGTCTCTTTTGCATCCCATAAATGGAATGTTTTAAGTAGAAATGGAATAATTCTGAGCGTACCACTGAATTCCCCATCAAAAATTGATCTAAGCCATTTTTTGGTATATTTTTCAGTGTTTTACTCATACTCTGCCCCCTGGTGGCCAAATGCAGAACTAAAAATCACAAGGAATCTCTATGAAAATAACGATGGATGTCTGGCAACGTTAGGATGAGGAATACACAATTATTTCAATGACAGTTTTTTTACAGTGCACCATCATTCACTGAGTCCTGAAAACAGGTGAAAGTGAAACTATCTATGCCTTTGAACAATGGCGTGTGATAATTGCTACAGTTTATAATGTGTCACACACATCAGGTATCGAAATGACATTCAATGATCAGGTTGTTACTATATTTGTCAACTTAGGAGAACAATAAACTTAGCCGTATTTGAGAACATCCTTACAAGACCCAGTTATGATACTACATATGGAGACTACAATGGTATGCTGTGTAGGACTAGACAGAGATCAGAGCATTCCCTGCATGACAAGAGGTTCTACATAGTTCTACATATTCCTCATCATAATGCTAGCCATTCAGGAACTTGCCAATAACAGTTTGGCTCCTGCAACACTTGACGTTGACACCCCAAAAAGAGTGATGATTCTATTTTGAAACACTTTAATATTTAATTACAAGTATGAGGACTGCATAGACAACAATTCACCTCGCCTTAATTCTGTCAGTCGCCAACAATCACAGTCAGTTTCTCAAATGCAACACTTTTCTATCTTAGCACTTGCTTGAGACAGGTCTTTATGCAAGGACTCAATCACACAGGTCGAAACCCAAGCATTTGCTCATCTGCTTTGGATCTTGGGAGTTGAAAGTAAACTGAGGATGTGTTACAATTTATGTTTTACAAGGTGGATACTATAGTATGTGTCTGCCATTGCGTTGCAATAAGCACTTCCATATGTGCTAGCCATAAAACCTTCATGTATCACATCTGACATGATCCACATAGTAATTTTACATATTTAGGGGCCTTCAAAGCCTGTCTGTCATACCTGTCTGTAGGTACATGGTTTAACACGTATCCCTGTAGCATGATACATACTGCATGACATTTATCAGCTGTTTATGACATGGCTCCCCAGGTAGCAAGGATACATTAGGCCAATGTCGGCTTATATTGGGCCAATATCGGCTTATATTGGGCCAAGCATGGACAAGCATGGCCCAATTCTCCATTGCTGATTTGGTCACTACTATGACATAGTATCTTTGAATTGTTTAGCTATATATTCAATTTCGAACAGAGAAATATCTTAAATATGTTTCTGCTCTTTCTATCTTGGCTGAAGATTGTTATCACAATGTGGGTACCGGTACCCTTTGGTTTTTTGTGAAGACGATCATTTTCTTGATGTGCTTGATGTGAACTCCTTCTATACATTTCCACTGTAACACAGAAGACACGTGCCGTACATTCACTACCATTACCATGATAAAGGTATACAATTATTACAATCATGGTTATTCTGGAAAGGTGTCTTTTAAACTACATATTAACCAAAAGAATTTTCACCCAGAAAACTACCCTCTTTCGAATTTGAATATGATGACGTTAATGCTTTGTTTCAGCCAAATGTTGAAGCCATCATTTTGTTCACACTTAATGCAACAAGAGGCAAGATTCCCGTAACCCATATGATTCCAGCTACTGGAAAAGGAATCTATACCTGAGGGCTCCATGTATGAGGTTGGACCAGATACCCAGTATAAGTAACGGTTGTGATAGTACTCGTATAGCAGTAAAGCAGGGATCTGGCATCTATCCTACCCTGATACCTCTGCTGCTGATGCTCCTGATTGTTTGAAACCCTTAGATACTGCTACAAGATAATAGTGAGAGGCGTGTCTGCCAGGGGGAATACCCTCTCTATTAAGTTAACGCCATCTTCATCCACTGAAGATGGCGAATGGACCTCAAGTGCACTAAAATGTGTTAAGAGAGTACTGCGTCTGAGTATACATAATGCCAAACAATTTATTAATTAATATAGTCAGCTGTTTTTAAAGTGACGGGAGGCAATAGGAACGACCTAATCCTACGCTCCCCTTCAGCCGAGGTTGTTCAGTCCTTAATGCCTCCTTCTCCACGGTCTGTGTCCATAGGATGGAGAACCACAGGGATCCAAACCAACAGAGACAGGAGGAGGCAGAGAGCTCTCACATCTGTCAGAAACTGTTATAACTCTACTACTATCGACTTATATCTGGGTGTCTGCTATGGCTGATACTGTAGGTGTATAGTGTTGGGCTAAAATTGCAAGCCCTGATCCCATGATGCGGGCTTCCCTAGCCCACTTAAAAGGGTCTACATCTCCTCTTTCCTATCCCCTCAGGATGTGTGTGGTGCACATATGCACTGGCACCGCCACATTCCTCTGTGAAATTGTGTAATGTAGTTCTCGCCATGAATATGACCTTAGGTGTCAAATTGGCGTAAAATACCTATTACTCACTCACTCACTCCTACTGTGATGACTGATTGTGTCTGTCTTGATGATTCTGATAGGAATTTCATGTGGATGCAAGGGTATGTGCTTATAAATGAGAAAAATGAATGTAGGGGTTTACCAGTGAAAACATATGTAAGATATAATGGAAAAGATTGTACTCAGTAGGAGTTGTGTGATATAATGTTAAATATGGGGAGTTCCTCAGGGCTGCACTTGGGTTTTATTATTGGAATCATGTGCTTGATAGTGAGAAAGAATCGATGCCCAGCTCCCAACGATATGATGACATCCTATTCCGGACAACTCTGCTGCTTCTACACCTACCAGTTTTTCTACTGATTCTCTATTATATTCATGTAGTGTAGTCGTCTCAATTCATATCCAATAAGTCCTCTCTGTCTCCACCTAATTACAGATATTGGCCTACTTAAAAGGATATGCCCCTTGCATTGGCATGTTGATTTTAATACATGTAAACCGGCGCTTATTCAAGACTGACTATATTTAAGACCATATCCATTGAACAAGTTCACTGAGTATCATCTCAATACTGGCACATCGAGACTGAGATCACTCAAAAGTGAAATATGGAGTAAAAGACAGTATTAATTTCATCTTACTTTTCATAGTATGACAGCCTATGGCATGTATCATATAGTGACACTAATTATCAATTGCAGAAACTGCTTGGAGCTTAAGAGGGCACAATGGCCATTAGGATTTGGGGAACTGAAAATAGGTGCGATATCAAATCTATGGCAATGTCTGCACCTCTTATTTGGTGTGAGCCCTGTTTGCCATACCTTGATCAAAAACGATAAAAGGTTTTACGGAAAACCCTTTCACTGAAAACCTAGAAGTTCTGAAACTAGTCAGCGGTGACCACTTTAGGTCCTCAAGTTGACGATACCTAAAACTACAGCTCTAGGTAGTCAAAATGACGACTTTAAGTCGTCATCCTGATGACCTGAGTCATCAATATGACGACTCTGTACTGTCAGTATTGTCATCCTGATGACTCAGGTCATCAGGATGACGACCTAAAGTCGTCATTTTGACTACCTAAAGCTGTAGTTTTAGGTATCGTCAACTTGAGGACCTAAAGTGGTCACCGCTGACTAGTTTTGGATCTTCCATGTTTTCAGTGTTGCTAATATGTGAGCCACGGTTTCACTCCATGAATCCCTGTTGAGTGATTAGTGGATGTCCCCAGACAGCCTGTTTAATTAAATATAGAGGCTATTGAATAAGCCATTACCATATCCCTTCATGTAGCACTCGTATAGATAAAAGTGAATAACCTTCTACCATGTAGCACATCTGTCCCTGTTATATCTACTTTGCCTTCACAGTAGCAGTATTACCCATTCTTACCCTGGTGTTACCTCTACCATACTAACGGTTAGTGTGTGTTGTTTGGCTGGGTTTACACTACCTGACTAATTTGACATGATCCTAACCATAATGAACCAGACTGCCCTCATCTGTACTGTGTGTACATAGCTGAAGGTAATTAACACAGACTCTGGAGGGAATTTCTCAACATGGTATGACTATACAGAGACACTACGATTTGAAACCCTCAAAATTTGTCCAGGTGATCGTAGGAAATTTGCTACGACTGCTTTGTACGATCATCACTTGATACAGTGATTACATAGGGTTTGGCAGGGCAATCGTACCAATGTTATCATTAGTGACCACTACGGGTGTAATGGCTGTGGAGTGAGGGATCCCACTACTATTTGAAGGGGATCTAGTTGTACCATCTTGAGAAATGCCTTACTGTACTGGGAAGCTTCTGTTTCTATCTATATCTTGTTTCTGCCTCTTAGATCTGCTTTATAGACTTATCTTTGCTCCCTTTTCTCCTACGCCCTTCCCTCTACATCTCCGCTACCTGTTCTTCACCATCTGTGCTTTATCCTATACCTGCATTCTGCCTCTTTAAATATAATGGATATCCCCTTTCCATCAGAAAAAAACCTTAAATGATGATAATAATTCAGACCTAACAGAAGAAAATACCAAAGTTGTTAAGTGATGCTTTATCCATTATGCATCATTGCAATGCCATAGGATGCTGTGCTGGCGAGCTATTAGACTTGTTCAGTTCTATTGATATAAGAAAAAAAATATTTATTGTTATTCATTTATAAAGCTGAACAGTTAACAGTTAGCCATAGACCCTGTGGTCAGCATGGTGAGCTTATCATCAAATCATCGATCCAGAGGAACATAAATATACGAAGGAAATATGCAACCATTAGAGGGTTAAGGAAATTAGGGTCATCATCATACCTTCCCCAACTCAACACACCTCCATGCAGCATACATGTACCGGTATGTGATACATCTCTGTACAGTCTGTATACTTTACAAGTCACACTCTGACCCCGTGACAGCTCCAGCTTGGCATCAGTTGGAAACTGAGTAGGCGTTGGTCTTGGCTCCCCACCATCTATGGTAACAAATTATCTCTCAGGCCAAGTCAGTATATTTTTTATTATTCTCATGTGAGTTAGTTAGTATGCATATATGCACACAATGACAGATAATGTCATGGTTGAGTGGAGACATGATGTAGTTTGATAATCATGAATGCCAATCAGAGGGGAATTCTAAGAGGGGAAGTGTATTTTGTGGCCAAATCATTTATCTAGCAAAGGCATTACTGCCATAGCTTGTGAAGATCAGACACAGTTTGAATGATCAAACTACACGAGTAAGATAGTGACATTTGAGATATTTTACAGAGCATACTGTACCATCAGAATTCATTTTTCTGAAAGGGTTATCTAATGAGGTGAAAATATCTATTATAAAAACCTTTTCATATTCATCAAAAGTCCTTTAGAAATGGGGGCATTGGCATCAAAGGGTGCTTTTATCTTTATATATAATTATATCAGTATGGTGTAGAAAGTAGGTATTTAGAAACTATTGAATTTTAGTACATGTGTATAGGGAATAGAGCTGATAGAGCTGTGTTTTATTATCCAAATATCTCAGGACAAGAGGACATAAGCACTGTAAAGGTACACAAAGCACTAGCTTTATACAACAGGAGGTAATGAGACTTAACTCTCTGTACATAGATACAGATGACATCATCCTTTACAGCTAGGTCACTGTAAGAGTTCTCACTAACACCTACAGACTAAATATTGGCACAGGTAGAGCTATAAAATACACCTGAGTTGTGAGAGATATGGGGGGAGATAGGGGGTGTAGGGTGTGCAGGGGAGGCAAGACTGCATGGTCCATTCCACCACCACGCTGGTACACACTATATCTCCAACACCCCAGGTTCTTCTTCCACATGGGGGCTTTTTATAATTTTGTTTAGAATATCAAGTACAATTTACAATGACATAATGCCTCAAACAAATATTTTTCTGTATCTATTGGCGCAATGGAGCAGAGGCATTTTGATGTTGATGCTAGAGGAAACGAGAGTGAACAGATTAATGTAAAATAACAAGCTAAGCAGTCTTGTCTGAGACTCCAAATAAGGGTTAGCCCTAGATAAACATAGGATCGAAAAGGGACTAATGATGATATTACCTCTATTTCAATTCATGTATCATTTATCTTTAAGCCACAGAATGGAGCCATACAGTTTTTCACCTTTTATACATTTCATGTCTGGTGAAACAGACCCCTGCAGGATGCTAAGTACTCCAGTCTTATACATACACAGTAGGTCTTGTGGTAAGCATCCTATACTGCATAGAAACCGGTGCCAAATAATTGACACACCACTAGACCAGCAAATACACCCACTGCCTTTAGTATGGGGAGAGGGGAGCCAGATTTATGGTGGTTTTATAGATCTTTGAGAGAGGTTGATATCGTATATATGCCAATGTTCTATGGCTGTATACCTTCCCATTCGCTATTGAAATAGGGAGATCCTTAACTGTTAAGGTTGAATCCATTATTATTAACTCAAAGGTAATAATTGCAAAGATGTGATGGATTTGTAAACATATGTAATTAGGATGAGTTCCATTGAGATTGGGTCCTGTTTATAGTTGATATAAGTATATATAGGTACTTATATCAAGTAAAAACAGGCTATTTTATTCACTAGAGACAGGGAAGCCAGGGGACAGGAATACCATAGGCTCCATGTGCTTAAACAAATCACTACCGTTTGACCAGTAGAATTAGGTTCCAACACCTTTGCAGCCCATTTGCACCAGGATGGAAGCAAAATATGATATAGCGTGGCTTTAGTGGCGTCTATAAAACATGATGAAATGTTTAATACTATAGATTCAATGTAGTGAAGAGATCTTTTATTGCTGTATATGTACGTATTCACTGTAACTATGGGTGAGGCAATGCTTTTATGGTGTATGCCAGTACAATTCGATAACTAAGCATATTTAGACATGTATAAAAAATGCAACATGGAACATCTTAACGTGGTTTAACCGTAATTATACGAAGATATTCAAACTGAAAAAAATGTCAAGCTAATGGTGGTTCTCAGGCAACTTTGGAACAAAGACATATGTTGTAACGCAATGGTTTACTGTACAAGCTATGATACAAAACAGGCTCCTCTGTATACTATGAGCATGTATACTACTAGTGGGTGTGGCAGAGTATATGGTATAACTATTAGCCCTATATACCCTATGTCTGACTCCCACAGTGGGTTGGTATGTTGTATAGTGGGTATAACAGGGTGGTCTGTAGGAATGTTGATGGACTGAAGATTGTAGGCTAAATGGGAATACAGCAGAACAATCACCACAATGTGACCTCTATCATATACTCATTCTATCATACTCATCCATATAGCTCATAGTAAATGGCATGCAGATGGACTATGTATGTAAACAGTTCTGAACAGAAACAAATTGCTCAGTGAATGAAGGTATATTGCTAAACACACATACACTAGATCAGGTTTAGATGCAATCAATCATTTGGCATGTGAATATCATGGGGGAGCTATGGATGTCATCCTTATCTCGAATTAGTGTTAAGGACTCTCAGCAGGCAAAATTCAGTTGAACACATTTTTGAGAGCTTTGTAGAGCTTAATAATTAGAATATCAACAAAAGAAAAAAAGGTCCCCAGATATTGACTTCAGAGATACTCCCAAATTGTTGAAACTGTAAATTTCATTCAATTCCCATCCCATAATGCTGATAAAATAAGTAGAAGCTAAAAAGAAGAACGTTTTTCATTTAATTAATATTCCATAGGGTTCCAAAGTCAATCATAGTGGAATCTATTTGAAAGAGTAATTAAGTATGGTCCTCTTGATGTACAATACAACTAGCCTAGATACACATATGCTTTAAATAGTGAACAACATTGTGTTAATCTGTATTTTGCCTGCTAAGAGTCCTCAAGTTAATGTTAACTGTATTTATGACTTTATCAGGCTCTACTCCATACACTCCTCCACAGTGGACTTTATAGATGCAGGGAATTTAGATATACAGTTTGTACATATACAGAGATAAGGAATAAAGAAAGTGCATGTTCTATGGTCCTAGATTATCTCTGATGAACTGAAACACTTTTGCAATACATGCTTGTCTAATCTAAGCCCAGTACCCCACTGGGCACACACCATTGCAACAAATAACGACGATCAAACATTATCAACGTTATTTCGACTTTGATTCTTTGATTGCTAGGGTGCTAGTCACTGCAGTAAAGGCATTGGCTTCAGGGAGGGAAAACAAGTTATTCAGAGTAATAAAAAACAGACATGAGTTTAATTGAGGGTCAGATTAGTTTATCAGTTCCTCTCTATGTGAGCTGCCCCTGAGCAATTCTAGAATTGCTCCCCCAGTGGCAGTCATTACCTGAGGTTATGATGAGCAGCTCGTGCAGCAACCTAAGGAGCAGCTCACAAACCGGACAGAGAGGCCTGACGCAGAGGCATGCGCTCACATATACATGATGCACCTTAGCTCTTTCCCTCCTGTCAAAATTCCTAGCCCCCTTTTCATGGTCATGAGAAATATGTGCCCCCACCCTTTCGTCGGTTCTAAACTTTACTTTATACAAGTACGTCGACTTGTGATCATACCCGAAGAGATTCTCTTAGGTACAAAAAAAAACCTCAACGTTTATCCATTTGAAAAAAAGACTCATGCCAAACGAATACCCTCTTCTTTTCCGAAATTGCAAAATAACAAGGGTATAACCGCCCCCCCCCCTGAACCACTGAATTTAGGACAGTTGAAAGTTTTATGCTGATTCCATGGGGATTTGCGGAGAGAAAATATTCCCTGATTACTGATTTTAGGAACGAGCATGGATGCTGCTTTTACATACAGAGAGTGCAGGGTGAAGGTGGTGGCAGAACTGCTGGGTTTCTCAGAGTGTGTAGGAGTAGGTCAGGGGTGTTATGGGGGCACCAGCTGCAGCATACTATACATACACATATCATACCTACAGACTGCCTTCAGACCTAATCCACATAATGTAGTAATAATCTCTACATCTACAAGGCTATGGGTAAACCTGATAAGATATTGGTCTGAGTGTAACAGATCAACTAGATCACATGTCATTCATCCTGACTGTTCTAGGACTTGGTCTTAAAACTAAAAAGTCATTGGACAGAATACAGACTTATTTTCATTTACATTTTGCTAGAAGATGCAGCATTTTCTTGAGTTTCTTTAACATAACAGCATAATTATGGGAACATATTTATACAAAAGCTCCATTCACTCTTCAATTCCTTGCAGTGTGTTCAAATAAAGGGTCTAATGCCTACTCAACTTAAGTGTTTCTTAAGTTGAGTATGCATGAGTCTGCAGACTGATTCCAGGGTTGATTATTGTGTACATCTCTCCTAGAAGTCCTAACCCTAACACAGGTGGGGAGGTGTAGCATTGAATATGTAAGAATGAATTAACTCTTGAGAAAATGTTGCACTGGCATGTGAGGTAAACCCTGGGTAAAAGCTTCACTATGAAATTTTAGGAGTGCCCAAACACTTATAGAGGCGAGTGCGGTATTACCTATATATCTTTTTAGAGAGACAGAGCAGCTCGGTGACAAGCTCCCACACGATACAGGAGTCACTGATGGCCCCAGTTGTGTGAGGGGTTCAGGAGCAATGTCTGCATACCATAGATCACATATCATACCTACAGGCTAGACTTGCCTAAGTGTGTTATGTAAGAGGAGCAGTGAGTGCTTCATAATCCCTTAGTCGATGTGCACATGATGTACATAATACCTCCTTCTCATTTCCCACACTGGACTTATGATGACTAAGGTTATTGGTACCAAACACAGTCCTACTTACCATGGCATTTCAATATTAGTTGCTGTTTGGTTAAGAAATTCTTTCTTATGAACTAAATCATTACAAAATTGTGACTCTCCCTTCACATCTCATTAAAACTTTCAATTCATAGTTTGTATAGTCTGTCTCGCCCTCATTGCACCCCCTCCTCCATTTAGTAGGGGATGCACCCCTTATTCAGGCTAGATTTGTGGCATAGGATGATGATAAAAGAGGAAACAATTGAATTGCAAAAAGGAGTGCCTTCACGTTTCACATTTGAATAAAACATAGGCCGTATTGCATCCGGGAAGCAGTGACTAAAACCAGAATAATAGACAAGGTACAGGGACCATAGCCCAGGGAGTGAATACAGGACTAGAGTTTATCTACTATACAGAAGGCTTCTGTGTATGTACCCACCCCTTTTCACAATCTAGACCTTCCCATCTCCCTCCCTACATACCCCTAACACTTCGGTTACACCACCACATACCTCCTCCTGTAGCAGGGGCACTCAGGGGTTTACTCTGCATGAAATTGGTTACTGATTGCAGTACTGACCCCCAAGAGCTGCGACTGTCAATTTACCCGAGAAGAGGAAAAATGGGGGCTGTCGATATTGCAAATGTTTAGAATCGAGGGCTATCAATAACTTTGAAAACTGCTTTAGGAATAAAGGAACCTGAGACATCAAATGGCCAATAGACTCCTGCCTTCTTGAAGTAGGGATGTGTTTAAATAATGTAACTCCTCCCTGAAGGGCCTATAGTAAAAAAAAAGGAGGCTGTAGTTTCACAGATGGTACCTATAGTACAGAACTATACAGAGCTGTCAGTAGGTACCCTCTTTTCAAAAGAAGTAAAACTCTGCTTCACCATTCAACTTGCACTCACCACATTAGTCTGAAAAGTCACCTGCCTTGTTTAAAACAGAGAGAGCTGCACTATCAGGTACCTACTCATGTCACACACTCTATAGTATATTATACTGACTGACTTCTATAGTATATTATACTGACTGACTTCTCCCAACTACGTACCTACTCAAATCCCCTCTTTCTAGCACCATACTTGAATGACCACTTGTGAGCAACAAAAGGGACAAGCTATAGCTACGTGAAAAGAAAGGACTGGAAACCAGGGCATTTTTAGCCAGCTCTTCCTTTTACTATAGGAGCAACACCCTCCTGGTGAGAACTAAGACTTCTGTAAAGTGGTAATAAGAAAGGATATATGTAGGTCTGAGTTGATTTTAACCAGGTATTGGATGGTTTCACGCAGGGATATATAAGTATAAAGGTGGTGGAACCTGGCTAGTGTCCAGGAGGCCTTTTGTCGATTAAAGGGGTCAGGCCAGGGGGGGGGCAGAGGCATTGCCAAGCCACCAGCATGTAGTCTGGACAACGGGCCTAGTTCTAATGATAATGGTAAATTTATATATGCAATGATTTGAGGACTATGTATATCAAAATGGGCAGAGTGGCTATCACAAGCATGTTTGCTTTTCAGTTCATTTTCTTTTAGAGGGATTTAGAGGAAATATTCTCCAATAACATTGCTCCACCACGTTGTTAACCATTAACTAATTCCAAATGGTGGAATTCTCTCATTCAAGTACATGGGTTTCCCTTGTCAATACAATACTGCAGTGCATTTTATTATAGCCATTTTAACACGTTTGATAGGAAAGATCCCACAGTTCAAACTGAACGTGATTTTTTGGTTGGGATGTCCAAATAAACCAAGACTCCATGGGCTACTCCATTAGCAGCTGGTGCCCTCAGTGGTGGGTGTGATAACTACAGGAGTGTGTAGGAGAGATACCAGCACCACTGACTACAGGGAAATAGGGGCATTACCCCACATTTTCATTTAGCTTAGATCTTACCATGGCTATAGTGTATTGAGGCCGAGGCAATGGCTTCACAAGTACTGTATTTGCCAATTCTAACCCTCTGTAGTTCAGGTCATTATATTGGACCAATGGGATTCTGAGGATCTATTCACAGGAGGGTATTTCAAAGAAGTGTCATGAATAAGAATTATTTTGAAACAGCCTCCAGCCTTTCGTTTATGAACGTGCACTGGACTTAAATAGAACTGATGGATAAATCAGTAGTAGGCTTAAGTTAAATTCTGGTACAACATTTACAAGAGATCTATCCTTTCTTACCCACACAGAGCTATAGACTCCACTGAGTGCTATCAGCTGAACAGTGCACAGTAAAAGGAGGGTTGAAGGGTTTGGGAGGTGTAGGTGATAGGTCCTGAGTTGGGTCGAGTTCAAAAGAGAACAATCACCATCAGTCTGCACCTTAGTGTACTTCTGACAGCAGTACATGCGCTGTTCTATTGTCTACCATTCATTCCTCTGATCATGATGATCCAGAAATCCACTACGCTGATGCATTATGACATTGTATGCCTCACACGTTGGCATCACTGCGTCACATGATCCTTTAAGGTTTAAAAGGCACTGAGGCAGGGCCTAGCTAACACTGAAGCTAAGTAACCTAAGGTAATGAATGTTGTCCTTTTCCACTGCCATCTAACTTACTCTTCAGGACATTTGCACAGCCTGTAACTAGTTTTGTAATTACAGATGGGGTTACTACCCGTGTTAGTCCAGAAGATGAACCATGTGGCCCATTCCTAATGCACTACGATTGCACTTAGCACTACGACTTGAAACCTCTATACTATTCCTATGTGAATTGTGGTAGGTGCAGTCGTAGTATGTTGAGAAATGACCCCCAGAGTAAAGGGTTGTGGCCAGCGGGTTGTCTGCCTGAAAGTTTGTAGTTTAAGTTCAGAGGGCTAAACGTTAACTGGACTGGACTTAACCACATTACCCTTGTTACCACCCTCGGGTCGTGAACCCGTTTCCAGGTACATGTTCCAAAATGCAAAATGTACTGACACATCCTGATGGCTTTTGAGGATCTCAGGGCCTTACCAAAGGGCTAGAGAGGTTACAAGGTGTGCGGAGGGGTAGAGGGCTTACATGGTATCTGGCTGAGGTCATCATTGCAAGTAGCCATTCACCCTTCAACACTTCTACCTCAATTGACCAGAGAGATAATATAGTGTTGAGAGATATGTAAGGTGACCTGGGTATACAGTGTTGATAGGTTAGGTGTGAGGTGGCCATGGTATATGGAAGTAGCGGTATGCATTAACAATCTATGAGAAAATCCCCTTCATTCACTGCAGAAGTGTTGGCTCTTATCAATGCTTATCTCACACGGTACCAGATCAAGCAATGGAGTCTCCAATAGGTAACCTGGAATCTCGGTAGACTTCACAGAGTGGAATACTGGGTTGTACTCATTCATTGGTCTTACCCGGGGTCTTACCCCTCTAGAGTAGCATGAGATACGCCATCATACGGTCCAGGCCCGTAGCCAGAGGGGGGGGGGGGCTCAGGGGGCTCTTTTTTTTTTTACTGCGACACATGACCTGAAAGGAGCAAAATTATTTCGTGGAATTCCATAGAAAATGTCTTGGTTTAGCAGAACTCTTTTGAGTAGTACTGCTCGGTGTGACTCAAAGGGTGGAACTTGGACCTCAAAGGGCAGAACTCATCATGGGCAAGTGGAACTAAAGGGGTAGTGCATGAAAGGATGGAACTCATCACGGGCATGAAAGGGGGGAACTTATCATGGGTGAGTGGAACTAACAGGGGGTCGGACCTGAAATCACCCATTTTGCATACTTTTTTCGGGGGAGCATGCACCCAGACCCCCCCAGCTTTGTTGCTGTGCTTCGCTTGCAATTTTCGCCGCTTCACCACTCGAATATTTCTATCAAGTTCCACCTAAATTATTTGAGCTCCCCCCCCCACAGTGAAGTCTGGCTACGGGCCTGATACCTATAGTATATGTACCACAGTTTCTGGTCAATATGGGGTATAGCAGATCATTGTGAATGCTAATCCTACAGGGTCCAATCAACTCAAGAGGAATCAGTAATATGCAGCAATGAAGTGCTGCTGCTGCTTTGATGTAGCACTAGGATAAATGAACATAAAGCCTCATCATGCAGTCTCTCAATGGTTAAGTTTGGTAATATGTACTGTATATTGCCTTTTCATTAGCCAGCCACTCCCTCTCGATCTATACTGAGAGTAAACCTTCAGGGGCAATTCTAAACTCAATCCTTCAGAGAATTGAGAAACTTGAGTTCACCCTGGGAGTACAAGACTGGTAGATCCATTGTTTGGCTGCAGGGTGGAATGTATACTACTAGATAAGCATTATACATGTAGATGATGGCACACCCTCGCTATCTGTGTAGGTCATATGGCTAATCTCATCATCGTCATACTCAAGGTAAAGTCATTATCACTCTACCCAGGAGGTAGTGGTTTAGTAGTGGGGCTGGACGCATACAGCAAGAAAGGCTGACTTCCAGTAGATAAAGTTGTGTTTATGTTAATTTTAGAAGTATCCACATACATGTATGTAAACATCTTACATTGGGAGAACCATAAGACAGTTATCATCTCTAAAATAGTCTCACATGGCAGGAGTCTAAGGGTATAGTCGTAAATTCTTTAGTTAAACACTGAAATGTCCAAAATCCCTGTTTAAAGCATCTCTGAAAAGTAACCCTTTCTTGCTGTAAAATGGCCTATTTAAGCACTGTAACTTACAGGTCTCACTGCTTACAGTGTATTTGCCGCATGAAAATGGGACAAACTAGTCTTGTGGAGGCCAAAAGATATCAATGGATGGACTGTCTGGATTGAGTGATGCTAAATCTTCGAATCATGCTGACAAGAATGGTCTGTCCGTTCACCTGATTAAATGAAGTACCTTGTACTGAGTCTCACTATGGTATGAGTTCATACAAGGTTGTATAGAACTCTTATCATATTTTACTGGTGGACATCTTATTGACCTGGAGATGATTTATTTTTTTATCATTTCAGCTATACAATCCCCATTTCTATATACACAAATATTAACAGATGCGTTGGCACTTGTTGAAATGCATTGTGAGAGCAATTCTATGAGTTGTGGGTTGGGGTGCTGGGGCCGTGCGGCGAAGGCACCTCCTTTTCTTTTCTCAGCTCTGGCCGTGTTCCAATACAAAATCATGCAATCATGCGCATTGGAAGAAAAGGTGTCCCACGCCAAAACCCTGAACCCCTGAACTACAGTACTTATACACATAATTATATATGAATCAGGACCCTGAGCTATACCCTTCAATGCAGATACTCAGGAGGTCATTTCTTAAAGCACTACGACTGCACACAGTCACTACGGTTTGAAACCCTGAAAGTGAAACTTAGTATCAGCAATCATAGGCAGTGCGCTTTGACTGTTCTGTACGATAACATTACTT
Source organism: Acholoe squamosa (assembly GCA_949317995.1). Classification (NCBI taxonomy): domain Eukaryota; kingdom Metazoa; phylum Annelida; class Polychaeta; order Phyllodocida; family Polynoidae; genus Acholoe; species Acholoe squamosa. The sequence goes on from OX439043.1 coordinate 67,254,786, forward strand.
ATGTAGTTATCACATAGCATTTGTTAGGGCAGTCGTAATGCTGCAGACAATACATGACCAATACTATTGGGCTGTAATGTTAATAAATTAAGGGTTTCCACTACAAGTTGAAGTGAGCAGACGTAGTGTGTTAAGATATGGCCTCCTGCACTGTAATACCGTAGTGGGCTGTATCACCACCTCAGCGCTCATAGATTTCAACCTGCCTCTACTCCTGGCGCTTATTCAAGACTTAGTTTATAGTTTGTTTTTTTTTTAATTTCAAAGCTGCAACATCCCCGGTGCTTATTTAAGACCGGCGCTTAAATACAGGCCACTACGGTAAGTCAGACTGCTTATAAATATTCTCCTGCACAGCCAACAACAATGGTCTGATATCTCGTTAACCTTATGTTTCCTACAATCATAATTTCTTTCCTGTCCATCACAATAAGTTTGTTGCTAGGCCAGTAGATCATTATGTATTATTCCTACAAATCGTCTTACCTTCAAATCGTCTGCTCTCAACTTCCATAGTCCATTCACCCTGCTGCGTCCCCTGTGACGTCATAGGAGGGGGTGATTGTGACGTCATGACGATGTCGTCTGATTCTCCGACGTTCCGCAGTACGTCAGTGACGTCATGACAGGCACCGTCTTGTAATCCTCCCGGTTCGCCCAGCTGCATCTCCCGTACATTGAAAGAGTACGAGGACGGCGGGCCCCGGGGGTCCTCTCCTCCCTCCATTATTAATATCGAAACTCCACGGTCTGAACGCTGAGGCTGACCAGCCAAATCAGCGTGACCGGGGATGGACACCCCTCCTCCTTCTTTTTCTAATTCCTCAAAATCCTCCAGTTGAAAGTCTATAAATGCTTCCTCCTCTTCTTCTTCGTCCTCCTCTTCAGAAATGAATAAAGTCGACTCTGGCACAGGATCCTCAGCGTCTGTGACGTAATTGTAGTCCTTTTCAGTATCACGTCCTAAGCAGACGACAGTGACGCCCTTTTCTCTGACACAAAAGTCGTCTGCTAGATCCTCATCACGGACGCTGGACGCGGGAAGGTTGTCAGCAAAGACGTTCTTTTTGCATTGGTTACCAGCAGCAGAGTAGACGACAAATTCCTTGTTATTTTCTCGATCTGAATTTGGAAAGTCGTCTGGTACCGTGGAATGGTAGGGGGAGTGGCGTCTCTGACGGACAGAGAGCAGACGTACGGGGGAGCTGTGGTTGAGGTCGTCGTCGGCGGCTAGGGCTAGTTCGGCCTGGATGGTGGTACGGTACAATCTGTTAGCTCGAGGCCTTGCACGCCAGACTACATCTCCCTCTACATCCCCTCCTCCTCCTACACTAGTTCCACCAACTGCCGCCGCATGGACGGTAGCGCTGCTGGTTGTGTCATGGGGGTGGGAGCTGCTTCTGTCACTTTTGGTGTGGTTGATTGTTGCTGTTCCCTGCCTCTGGCTTTGGGAGGAGTTGGCTGTAAGTAAGAAAATGAGATAATTAAAATAGTTTTAAAGCTGTAAAATCTGCCCTTCGGTTCCCCCGGCCTCTAGTTCACCTATCATTATTATGTAAGGATGAAGCACTGTCTACATCTGCCAGATATTAATGGCCCATTTAGGTATACATGCCTAGAACAAATCCATTACGAAAACATAAATGGATTGCACTGCATAGAATATTCGGATTTTGGCAGGATGATGTTTGCCCTTCCAGACAGTCTAATGCCTAACAACAGCCCCAAGTCAATGTAATACATTCCCAATAAGGCTAAATGACAGTGAACTTATTGCACCCACGCCAAACCCTCCGCATAGAATTCCATGGTGTTACATGCCCACATTTATACTTGTTATGAGTCACACCACTACAAATAAAGATGTAAGGACTGTTCCATATGCCAAACACTTTTTGCCATTCCGGCATAATTCCAAAAGGCCATATGAGCTTTCTTGCCAACGTCCATGACCAGAAACCATAGATAGTCTGTCATAAAGACAAATTGATAACCAAAGGGGACTGTTTTCTTTGGACATCATTTTACTGGCGTACAAACTGATGTAGTTTTATGTAGAATAATGTGCATAGAATGATTCGGATATTAGCTAAGGAATAATTAATAGTCTTGGCATTTGCTGTCGTAGGGCAATATGCAATCAGAGGGTCTTGGGAAATGACCTCCAGATCTATCTCTTTTAAACCTAATTGGAAGGCATCTGAAACATAATCTGGAGGCCATTTCTTAACAGGTAATGACAGCACCCTCCTAGTCGTACCAAACTTTCCATAGGAATAGCATTGATATTTTGCAGTCGTAGTGCTGTGTGTAATCGTAGCGCCTTAAGAATTGGCCTCCAGTGGGGATTCCTTTCTGAAATGTAGTGAGATTGGGGACGGGAAATTGGAGTTATCAGTCACTGAATTAGGTTCCATGCATGCAGTTTGTTTTCAATATTGGGGGAATCTAGGTCATTTCTGATTTGGGGGCATCTCCCTCCCTGACCCAAATAGTCTCAATACACCTGATAAGATATATGACGGCAGTGAACATGTCTACAACCAATAGAGTAAACATTGAAATGATTGAAGATTATAACCAGCACCATAAAGGTATAAACCAATGACAAATAGAATTGCAATTGACGAGGTATTATTTCATACCATCAGGAATCCTACTCTACCCCTTTACCCATGGTCATCTGGTCCACCCTTTGGCACCCAGTGCTCCTAACTAGATAGACAGGTGGGGATATGGCCCAGGATGCACTGACTTGTCACTAATCCACCCTCCTGGAATATACCTGGTTAAACCTATAAGTGCCGCTAATGCATTAATGCATCATGCCCATTGGTCATCATGATGTATGAGTGACACGCCAGGACTGTATTCATACATTATGCCAACACTATGGGGTTGATAGACCCCTGTAGGGTCAGCATGATGCTCCAATGAAGTGCTGGCAAGCAGTCTCGCCAGCACCTCATTGGTGCATCATGCCGACCAATGGGCATGATGCACTCCTGTATCAGCAGTTAAATGATAATGTAGTACGTTTATCTGGATTATTTGTGAGTTCCTGGGATTTCCTCTGGGACACCCACCTAGCTAAAGATGCCAACTGCTATAAACAAATGTAACAGGCATGTTTTTGAAGGCAGTTCTTTCCTGGGTGCCTATACATTTCCTTTTCCCATAGGTGCTGGCAAAAAGTGTTTATTTTCGTTGAAAACTTGCATCTAACAGCCTATACTCAGTGCTTGGGGCTCTGTAGGGCCTCCTTCAATGCTACCCATTCTTAATGACAGCTTCTCTCTTAAACACTTGAATACTAGCCATATACTGCACTCTGAATATGGTACACACTGACTAGAGTATGGCTCTAAGATCGGAATAGTGACCTAATCCTAAGTTTATGCTTAAATTCATGTTTGATGCATCAGTCTTTGCTGGTTGAATGTAACTGTGTTGGCATAATGCATCTATGCAGTGCAATAGCCATACACCCTGTTGATAAGCAACTCTGTATGCTGTATCAAATCATTCTACTTCCCTTCTCATGCTTATGTTATATACACATTCTTAAGTCGGATCAAACTGAATTGAACTGGATCCTGAACTGAAATGTATACACTGATAGATACTAGTAACTCCTGGGTCCAATTATAAAATATACCCTGTTCCAGTAAATCAATCGTTAGGGTTCAACTGGAAGCCTTGCACAACTCAAAAATATATAGAAAAAAATTTGAGAAAGGATCAATAATGACCACAATATGGGTTGTACTCTTTGAAGGCAGTGGGGGACTATGTGTACACAGACAGACTATGCTGTGTACATCAAGAGTTGTCCCAGTAACTCCATACGTAAACCTAAGAACTGAGCTGCTCTCACCTACTCATCACCGAGAGACAGGTGGAAGGCAGAAACTACAAATTTACAATACTGTAAAATGTTTTGCTCCATAACTTTGTTTGGTTGATAAGCTGAATTGTCTATTTCGTGAGCCTTTGACCCGGTGCCTGTTATACCATTGAGCAGCTAATTAACCTTCTTCTAATACCACTGTATAAGATATATCAACCCTAACGCAACGAACGCCGTTTGTCCAAAGCTTATTTAATGACCATTTACTTATCCTGCCATGCAGACTACACGGAGGAAATAATGGCATGTGGGAAAGTTCCAAATGAATTGCTACACCAACTCAAAAGGGCAATAAAGTCAGCATCGCATGGTGGTCATACAACTTTGAATGATAGATACATTTTTGAAAACCCTTTCTCAGTCTGCTCAAGTGTCCGGCCGGATCTTTTAAAAGAGTTGGAGTACTAAACTGTCAGGTTTTATTAGAGGGGGCATCTGCAGCGCAACATCTTAGTGCATATCAATTTAACACTAACGTTTACAGATGGAAGATGGTACAGGGACTGATGGAATGAGCAATGAGTATCAGGGGTTACAGGGGGGTGTAATTAGGATGCACAGGTAGATGCACATGTGCATGTTGTATGTTAAGGGTGGTTTGAAGGCCTAGCAGTCTCTAGGTAAGAGGAGTAGCTCCAGCTGTGAACAGAAGGTAGGAAAAGCTCACATGAACTCACACACCAGGTAGTAGGGGGTATGGGGGACTCTGTGTAAGGTTTACATAAGAACTGAGTAATGTAGGCTATGAGGAACAAAGTGTATAGATACCAATGTTAATTCACACTTGTATAAAACTTGTAACCCAGTGGGGAAATTTTGAAAATGATTTTAGACATATAGGTGCAAATCCTAGATTAAAGGCGGATTTATATCTATACAAACGTAAGTAGATTTTCTTTTAACCCTTTGGGTGTTCAGTCATGCCGCCAAATTTGTTTTCTTTGGGTTACAAACTCTACTGCAAAACACAGATACAGACAGGTATATAACAAGAATGGTTTATATTATCCTCCAGGCCCCGATTTAATTTCTCAGAGTGGACCTACACCACAAAGAATCCATGAATAAGTGCATCTGGACAGGGGAATCACCAGTGCATCATGACAACCTCCTGTTTAATTCGCTTTCAGAGATTATGCCAGGTGGTAGCTAACTCATGCTGCATTTCTGTTTCTTGACAGAAACTGGACACTAAACTACCAATGCATCATGCTGGCCTGTTAAAAGAGTGATGCTCCCCCCCAAATGAAAAGATGAAGAATTAAAAAAATAGATAAATAAATAAATAGATGAAAGGTAAAAAAGAATATACAGCTGACCACTTATTCTAATTTATCCAAATCACTATAATCAAAACCATAAATACAAGAATATACCATCCAGTGTCTGGTTCAAGCATGCTATCGTACACCTGGATATTTATGCTACCAGGAGCTTGTTGCTCCTATGGTAAATAGAGCTGTCAGTATGTGACCTATTTTCAAAATAAGTCATGCTCTGCTTCACCTTTCAACTTGCACTCACCTGCCTTTTTTAACACAGAGAGAGCTGCACTATCAGGTACCTACTCATGTCAAACACTCTATAGTATATCATACTGACTGGCTTCTCCCAACTAAGTACCTACTCAAATCCCCCTTTTTTAGCACCATACCTGAATGACCACTTGTGAGTAACAAAAGGGACAAGTTATCGCTACATGAAAAGAAAGGACTGGAAACGAGGGCATTTTTAGCCAGCTCTTCCTTTTACTATAGGAGCAACACCCTCCAGGACCATCTTCCTGACATCTCATCTTCCTCTAGTTCCCAGGTACCACGTGCGTGTGAGTGCTAACGGAAGGTGAGCGTCTCCTGCCGCCAAGGTATATGTTGGTGATAAGGAGGTGTTGTATGTTCCCCTCACCACATCCCCCAAGTGGCCATGTTCCTCTATACACAACCACAGGTTGGTATATATACACACAGGCCCAGGTGGGAACTCAGTCTGTGTGATAGTGCATTAATGCATCATGCCCATTGGTCTTCATGACGCATGAATGTAGCCCTGGCGAGTAACTCGCCAGGGCTACATTTGGGGATGATACACCAGATCATGGGTCATGGATGGTCAGAATGATGCACTGATGATGTTCTGACAAGCAGGCTTATCAGCACTTCATTGAATTTTGTGTAACATGATTGCCTATGGGCATGATGCACTCCTAGACCTGCATCAACCGGCCGCCCTCAAGGGGTTGGGACTTGATGATGTGATCGCCTAACCACGTCCTACGAGTCACCATTCCCTCTATACACAGGCACAGGTTGGTATATACACAACAAGGTGGGAGCTCAGGAACCGTACACCTTTAAGGAACAAAATGATGCATTGTGAATGGGTTGTACCGATATATCAATGGTAATGGTACTCTAGCACATACTTCGGCAATGTCCCGTGCCACTCCCTTGAATGCTTAAACCCATCTATAGGGTCTGCTGTCCTTAAAGGGTTTAAGTATTGGGCAGTATTGTAAAGAATGTGACTTAGTATATAATTCAATTCAATTCATATTTATTTGTCTCATTAATAGCTTCAACTTCAAGGAATACATTATATTCAATACACAATTGTAACCATTTATGATATATTATACACTAAATGACTGTAAAAATATTGTTTTGCTATACAAATTAAATATGTACTTATTCAGACAAAAAGGCTGCCGCTTAATAAATTAATTTTAGTTGGCCACCCTGTATTTAAAATGCATTGTATAATGTATTTATAATTTAATTAATTTAAACAATAAATACATAGAAAAATGACATGGACACACTAGACTAAACAGGACTGCACAAAGCTGGAAGAATAAATTAATGGATATTTAAAGGAATTCTCATAAAAACGCTTTCCTAATACACATTTCATATTGAATATATTGTAACATTGCTGGTGAAGATGAGAATTTAACAGTTACTGACGTATAATGTATATTAAGAAAATATAATAAATAATATTAACAATGAAGCAATATAATTGGGATAATGTTATTAAATTGTAAGAACACAACTTATCATTATTTCAAATATCTAACAATTCTATTAAATGTTTTAAATCTATTAAATAGAAATAAAAATAGAAGAGTATTCCCCAGTATTTCTCTTTCTAAATTCTATTGAATTACAATTAATGGATGTATTATAATGAACACTGCGCTTATACATTTCACATTTAGGTATGAAATTCGTCAACAAAATGTTATATCTCAAGGTGAACATAGTTTCTCTGATGGTGCTGTTTTTTCTAATATTTTTCCATGTAATGAAAGTAGTGAAATTGGTCTCAAGTTACTGAATGACTTATCATCTCCACCTTTAGGTATAGGGACAACTTTTGCAATTTTCTTGATGGTATTATTCCAGTAGATAAGGAGAAGATATACACCAATTGTTCGAGAGTATTTTTGGAGACAACCTTTAATATTTTGGAGTTAATACCTTCAATGGCTGACGATTTATTGATTTTAATATCATCAATGATTTTAATATCATCAATGAAACTTTCAACCTCCTTCTTATAACTTTGGATAATTTCAAGTGAAGTTGGTTTGTTGTAAATACCATCATATGTCCATTTTGAATGGAAATTTACTTTCTAGATTTGTCCCTACATTTGCAAATCTTTTTTTAAGAAAGCAGCTGTTTTTTTTCATTTTCTTCAATAAAAAACTCCTTCATCATTTCCAAGTTGAATTGATGTTTCATTTTTTTAGAAGGTAATATCTTAGATTTTTCCTTCCAAAATTTGGATGGATCATTTTTGTGCTCATCCGTTAACTTTAGTACATGCTCCTGCCTGGTAGTGGAGATTTTTTCACTTAGATCATTCCTAGCATTTTTTGCTGTTAACCTATCTAGTAGATTATGGGTTTTATATGATCTAGAAAGTAATCTGTCTTTTTCATGAATCTCATCTAATAACTCCATCATGACCCAATCCTCTTTAGATTTTCTGACTCTGAATTTGTTGATGGGACACATAATGTCTAAAGGTTTGTCAATTGTTTTAAGTAATAAGACCATAGAAATTCAGGGTCAGAACTTTCATAGATCTTAGTCCAGGAGATATTATTGAAATCATTTAAAAGGGTTTTATCATCAATTTCTTTCATTGATCTCCCTTCATAAGTTGACTTTGTATTAACCTTGTCAGGGATTTCAATCAAACCGGATATAATACAGTGACCACTAATATCAATTGGAATAATTGACATTTATTTGCCAATAAACAAAACAAAAACAACAACAACAACAACAACAACAACAACAACAACAACATTGTAAGACTCCTCTATATCCAATACATCAGTGAATCAAGGCAAGATGATTTTCCGTATTTTTTTGTGGAATTCTTTTGGATGACTTAGTCCAATTTAAAAGGTCATACTGCATCAAAGTATTTACTAGTCTATTGCTAAAATCCTTTAAGGCTGGGTCTAATAGATCAAGGTTAAAGTCTCCTAGAAAAATCTAATTATTCTCGCCTCTGATTGAAAGATCACTGAGTATGATATCAAGAATTAAAAAAAAAAACCTTTCTATGTCTCCATTAGGTGGTCAATATACAGTACAGACAATTTTAGATTTTCCTTTTTCTTTAGTAATTATAACACATAAAGTTCAATTGCCTTTTCTGAATAATTATGCTTATTTAGGAGCGATGTAGAACAACGTAATTTATTATACACGTAAATTCCCACCCCTCCACCAATTTTAGGTGAATGATCATTGTGATCTGAACAACCTATAACCACCAATATTGTAAGTACTCAAATGGTCTTTGAATTTACTTTGTGGGAGGGGGGGTCATGTTGAGCCGCTGGGCACGTTGAGCCGCCTTCTTGCGTTTTTATCCATACCAAGTATTGTGTTGGCTAGTCTACTATGTTTTCCCCATGTATAAACAAGGCAAAACACTAAGATTTCATTAATTTGTTGATAATTTTGACAAAGTTGTACAACTTTATTGGTTTTCTCGACCTAAAACTAACTTTTTGAAGGTGAGGAACTTTTGTTCTTGCCTTGTTACTGCACACTCCTGGCCTACGATTTTCAGGCAATTGACAGTATATATATCAACCATTGTAGATAATGTTATTAAATTCCTGGGCATTTGGCTTAATTCAAGCAAAACAACAGTTTTCCAAAATATTAGCAAGTGGAGTTATGGTCAGAAATCCATTAAAATATAAATTCTATGGCATATACACCTATACATGGGGCAGGCCTGTATTGCCAATAAGTGCATTCTCACCCAAGCCAATGCACAGGGCAGGCCAATACACAGAGCCCAGCCTATGCACAGGGTAAATATGGTATTCCTGACAAAAAATACTTTTTCCATGTAGAAAGAGTTTTTAGATAGCTTTATAGACTGACAGAATGTTGATAATTCTTTTCACTTTTTATCTAAGGGGGATCTGTAATCGTCAAAAGCTCTCATTTTTTAATGAAATGTCAAAATGTTGAAAAGGTGACTCTTAATATATTTTCCCTATCAGCAATCACATGGACAGGTAACAGGAAGAGTTCATTTATCTCAATTAGAAACAATTGTTTGGTATGACTAGCAACTTCTTACATCTTGAACATGTGGCTCAATGTACCCCAGGGAATGGTTCAACCTACACCACCCATGGGGCACGTTGAGAGGCCTCAAGACTTGTTCTTTGAAAAGTCATAAAAACACTGCATATTGCTTATATCTTATGACCCAAAGGTATGGCCGGAGATGTACACTAATGGCTCATTGTATATTGCAAACAAACTTGTCTTTCATAAGGTCAGGAAAAAAAATAAAAGTGTGAAAGCGGCTCAACGTTCCCCCCTCTCCACCATGTATATAAATAGTGGAGAATGTAAAGTCATGTTGGTTCTGATATTGGTATAAGGAAATCACATGGCTTTATTCATAGGAACTGTCATGCATCATTCTAAACAACACTGGTAAATTATCCTGAATACTTTCAAGAAATGGTTAGAGAAATTACAGATGATTCAACATGCAAGGAAATATTAAATACACTTTCAATATAATATCAATATATACAAACTATCTACATATATCTAGGATAATCATAGTTTGAGTTTAAAACGTAAATTCACGAAAGGTTTTGAATACCATCTCCAATAGAAAAAAAAAAAAACTCATTTTATTTTCAAAATTCCTGTCACCAGGATTTGAAACCTATGCAATGGTTACCTTTGAATGTGAAAGCAGGGTTGCACCATGTGACCATGAAGCCTACCTGGTTGCTCTATGTGATAGGAGGCCAAGTCAATTTTGACCTCTTTTGCTAACCACTTATTGATGTTTCAATCAGCATATTCCAAGTCGACAGATGAAACAGGTCTTTTGGCAACATTGCACAATGTTAAATCACATTTATAAGTTCTATCTAAACATGTACTCAATGCCACCAAGACTTAACCTTTGTCTAACATTAGATATCAGTTTTCATTTTTATTGGGAATATCAGAGGCGTAGGAAACAAAACTTTCATTGGGGGGCCCAGCGAGGGTCCTATCACTACCACCTTGAATTGTTGGCTCAAACACGATGACACCTATACATATGTATAGATAATTTGTATAGAAAAGTAATTTTGGTCAATTTTAGATCTGACTTAAGGCTCAAGCCTATATTTTCCCTATCCCAACACTATATCAATCTAATTTGAGATGTCTTCTCCTTTTTGTTATGAGTTCTTTGCAAATCTTTTGGGGGCCCAGACATACTCAGCCCCTTACCTCCTCTATGTTTGGGGGGGCAGGCCCCCCTGGTCCCCCCCTTTTCCTACGCCCCTGAATAATTGACATCACTGTGGTCACTGCATTGGTACATCATGATGACGGGTAAATATAAAGCCCCGAGGAATCCTTACAGGGTTGAGCCTCTGTTCAGGCTCAAAGGTCAGAGGTGGTGTGAGGGTAAGGCTAAGGTAAAATCCGTTCACACCCTGAAACCCATCCTCACTCCTAATATAATTATAGGCTACCCTAGGGCCTCTTAGCTACTTTCATGTTGGCCCATGAGCATTATAGTCAAAGAGCCAATTGACCTTTTACCTTATTCTTAACTAGAGCCAGACTTGTACATAATCCATGAGCCGCAGAACACAGGGCTGCATACAATGATAGCAGAGTTTCTGTTGCCCTATCGAATTTTACACAAGATGGAAAATGATATATGATAATAGATGAATATGTGCATAACGTAGCAATCTTATACATTGACACACCAGTTTGCCTTGAATCTCCAACTGAATGAATACACGCCCATGGAATTTTTCACTGGGGTCTTCACATTGGGTGGCATTAAAGGAACAAGATGATATCTTTCTTGAAAACATTACAAGGACAGGCAGATGGCCCCACCTGATGACTCTGTATGCACAGTTTCAGATTGGTGTGACAGCCCCTTTAGATGATGTAGGGGCCTCCTTTCTCATGTTTGGAAATATATCCCACGTCTGAGTCAAGCTGGGTGGTGCCTAACATGCCCCTCCCTCCTCCCCCACCAATGATACTGTCACTAACCCCCTCCTCCTCCCTAAAACCACATATTATTGCCCATAAGTCCTAAACTACTCACTGTTCTATATAGCATCCAAGTTAATAATTGCTAATCTATTCGTAATGCAAATGATGGACTCTTGTGGTATCGGATTGTAATAACCATCAAAATACGATTCCAAATACTGTGATAGAAATAGCTATACTAGTAGATCAAATGAGTAGAATACATATGGGTCAGGTCGTCAGAAAGTGTAAGATTTTGCCCTTGAAGGCCCTGAAAAACTTATTTTCTAATTACTTTATATAACCTCAACAAAATTGTCAAGGTACATCTCCTCAGCTCAGAGGACCAAAAAATACCGATCTAGGCCATCCGGTTCCATTTTTATTGCTTGTTTTGTGTCATGTAACGTCCGGTACCAAAATAATGAAATATGGAGGTAATTGAAGTTACTCTCAGTAATATAAGAATGTCCCATTATGCATAACAAACACATGAAATAACAAGGCCAATATGTCTATTATTGACTTCAATTACAGAATGGAACAAAATTTGAGTTATGCATGCACAGTAGCCTGCCTCCTACATGATGATAAAAGTACCGGACGTTACGTAACGTCCGGTACTTTTATCAGAATTATTTCACATAAGCTGCTCTCATATGGAGACAAATGCTGGTAGACACACAATTTCTTCACCAAAGTAGGGGATGATAGGGTCCTTCATATGGGAAATAACAAAGATGTTGAAACTTCATTTTTTCCATGTTTTATAACCGATTTAGATTTAGGTACCGGACGTTACAAATTACAGATTTCCATTTTGAAAGACACATCATGAAAGATTCTCACTTAGTAACATGTCCAAACCTCATGGAAATGATACCTATGATCATATACAATACAAAAAATAACTTTGGGATACTCTATAGTGTTCTTTATTCAATACAGGACACTTGTAAAAAATACAAAAAGTATAAAAAAGAACAAATTTGGCCGTTTTTTCACTTCGGCAGGCTATAAATCCTAAGGTTTTTGATGGATGACCACAAATCTACATTTTTCTGATAGCCCTAAGTGTTCTCTATCAGATGAGTCTATGTAAGACAAGATTGGTTCACAACTTCTTTCTCCAGAGCCATAAAAGTCCAAAATGACCCAAAAACACAAAATCTACTGCTTTCTGGCGACCTGACCCATATACAAGGAGCTTGCTGCATTCTAAATGTGAAGCACCTATATGCTATAGATTATTCAATTATTCAAGCATCATAAGCTTTTTCAGACTCTTCAATCTGAGTCCTTCAGAACTGTTGGTGCAAAATTACCATGTAATAAACGATAAATCACGATTCCCTAGTAAGTCAGAGTTTCTAGGTTGTTATGTGGTCACCACCTAGTGTTTCATGTGGTGTGCAGCATTGTTTGTGGAATGGGAGGGGTGGTGAGTAGCTCTGGGCAGTTATGACAAACACTCATCTCAAGGGGAGGTCATAGGAAACTGGTAAAGGAGATGTTAGGTAGGTTCCAGCATTCCATAAAAAGATATGACTTGAATCAGACATGTAGCAACGTGGTTTTATAAATCAATGTAACATACGCAGGGGTAGATTTCAGCATCCTCTCTCCTTTTCAATTACTTCCCAAAAACATTCAGGGCAATTCTTGTATTTTCCATCTTAACAGTCAAGCTGCTGCACATGAAGTTCATTTGTGCAGTTTTCACATTTCACATGATTGTGATTGCAATCTCATCCCATAGTGAGAGCTCTACATGTGAATACAAAATTTCAGGGATGGCTCGCCAAGATGCAATCGTGCAGAACACTTTTCAAAAGTCTGTACCAATCATAGCAACAAACAGAGAAATGGGGAAAATGAATCAACGCACTATACAGCCTTTGGGCCTCACCTTATAACAAAGGACTTCAATGCTAAATAAAAAAGATAAAATCCCACTCTCTGTCTGCATATATGCAGCCCTGCCACACCCTATAGCCTGACTCATGTCCCACTACCAGCTACATATATACGTATACCTCCCACTACCATGTGTATATACAGGGTGACAAAAACCTCCTGTACTGGGTTATGAGCCATCCTGACATCATAGTATGGTGTTAAACTTACAAATATGGTGTGGCCCCAAAACACTGATTTGATACTGATTTGATATTCTGATCTGATCGTGTCTTGGTCAATTAGAAAAATAGATGCTTTTTGGCTGTACCATACAGGTATGGCTTATTTGCGTGTTACTGAAAAATGTGAAATTAATCCCTATTCGTGCTTAGCCAAGGTGAGCCTAATGTTTTATGTAGGCCTAAACATCGCCATTGTGCCAAGCTCACAACGAAAGGAATTGATGCAGAAACCTCCTCCAAATGGTGATAGAAGTTGAGATATATACGAAATCATAATCCCAGTTTGGCCAGTGTGCCAGACTAATTACCTGTAAATCAGCGTTATCTAATTGCTAAACGACATAAAAATTTAAAATCTGAAAATGTGAATCTCCATACCCTTATGGTGCACAATACCTATCTTGTATACATTGATAAAATCTACTGAAAAAGGAAATCTGATCGGGCCTTATTACAGTATAGATCTATGTGCTACATTTGCACCTTTACCACTCCCTCCAGCATGGGGTGGGTCTATCATGTAGGAGGAGGGTAAAAAACAAGTTAACTACTGGAGGTGACACATCCTTACTGTGGGGGCTGCTGCCTCTGTGTTTATTATTCCCCAACTTTTCTTTTTCTCTCTTCCCATCTCTTTTCCCCTATGTGACAAGACCCTGTGTAGATTGTAGTGCAGATAATAATCAGTAGGTGGCCAAACTATGGCGTCTTTGCATTCTGAGGGGTAGGGGATCGGGCGTACATATGGAGATATTCATTCTCGTTACAGAGCTAGAGCTAAACAGATTTTAATCACAATACTCCTTTCTGTGCATGCTTAGGTCCATAAGTAAATTGTCCAAACTTCCACGCAGTAAGGCCTATTCATTTCTTCACATTGTGAGCAGGGCCTTTTGTTGGTTGAAACAATATATATAGCTCATAACATTCTAAAGATTTTAGAGTGTATGGCTGTCCCCATAACACCACGTTCAGGGCCACATGGTGCCTCCGGGGTCATGTTCCTTGGTTGTCATGATGCACAAATGTAATGCTGGTGGATCTTTCTCAAAGCACCACATCCAAATGCATTATGCATTAATAATAATTATATTTTATCGACAGAAAAAAGAGAGGTCATCACTGACCATGTGTCATACATAAATGGTTCTTTACATATATAGCAATTATATGAATATGTCCACTACTCTACTCTACTGGCACACATACCCACTCTTTGTTACAGTGATGATTACATAAATATCATGGTATACACAGCTGTTACATAGACAGTTCCTGTCTCTGTCTAAATGCATTATATATAAACTTGGCGAGAGCTTTGATGACATCAGTATCAGTATTGTTCATAGCAGAAATGAATTTCTCTACATCATTCAATTCTTGATAGTTTTGATTTTTTTTCATTCATAACATTGTAAAACAACTGTCTTGATAGACTATGAGAGTCACATTGGATGAGAAAATGTTTTTCATCATCTACATGACCACTAGAACAATATAGACAAATCCGATTACACACAGGTTTCGGGGGCCAGCAATGCCTCCCTGTTTCTATACCCAGGTTATGAGAGCTGAGTCTAAAATGAGCTAATGCAGTATGGTGGGCTTGGTTAGGGATACAGAATAGATAACTTTCAAGCCTGAACTCAGTTTTGAATATTTTGTATGTTCTTAGTTTTCTCCAGCTGATGTTATTTCATTAATTGTTTGTTCTATATATTTCCTATTTAGCGGTCCAGTTACAGCAGTGATAGCTTTAGGGTCGTCACAAGTTGTCTGGTTAATCCAGAGTTGAATATATTGTTCACCCAGTGAGTTCAACAAGCTTTTAACACTACTACACTACTCTGGGAGGTTTACAATTCTTTCCCAGTACCTGAGTGCTCGAATATCCCATTGCGCTTTTAGAGGTACCCTCCTTGTATCTGCATATACTGCAGCTGTTTTGTCTGCTTTCTAGCACTCATCATCGATTTTAAGTACCTTAGGTGTGTGGAGTCTAGTTTCTCCACCTTATTTCCCTTTGTCAGGCCCCATACCTTGCAACCATAGTCAAGACAGGGCCGTATGTGGCTATCAAATAACTTGAGCGTCATCCTGGGATCTGGTTTTCCAATATGTTGATAGCAACATGAATATGATTGATAGGCAGCTTTTCTACCCTTGTCATAAAGAAGATGTCTTTATGATTAGTTGTTAGTATAAACCCTAAGTACTTATAATTTTCTGTGTTTCACCATACTTGAAGGTGTTAGTAATATCCTTCTTTTGTGATGAAATATCATGATGTTTGACTTATTTATATTTACTAGTAGATGCCATTTTCTGCAGATAAGCAATGCTCATACCACAAACATCAATTCCAAGATTAGGGTCAAGATGTTCACCAATATCTAAGAGAAAGCATTTAATAATTAAGGACTGAGTGCTTCACCTTGTAACACACTGTATAAACTATCCATGTCCTCACTTAATTCAGAGTTGACCTGTACCTTTGAGTGAGACTTCTTGTAAAGATTCATTAGAACTTTAAGTGCTTTCCCTTTAATCTGCTCAGATATCAACTTATAGAATAATGCTTTCCTGTTAATGTAATCAAAGGCCTTAGTAAAGTCAATAAAACAACAAAAACGAGATTTAACTTCAGCCTGAACCATTTTCACAGCAGTATATAGTATAAATACATTATCAGGTGTCTTACCTTTATCTTCGAACCCATTCTGTAGAGGGTCACTCTGATTCAGCATATCATTTTTGAATTTCAGTCTATTATTAATAATTATTTCAAAGAGTTTGCATGTACTGTTCATAATAGTAATTTTAATTTCCTATAGTAGTCAGGATCGCTTGTATCACCTTTCTTATGTAAGGGACTTATTATTCCTTCTGCCCATCTCTCTCGAAATTCAGCAGTGTCCCATATACAGTTAAACATAATAACACACATAAGGATGATACCTATCATCATATACAATACAAAAAAAAACTTTGGGATACTCCATATGTTCTTTATTCAATACAGGACACTTATAAAACATAAAAAAAGTAAAAAAAGAACAAATTTGGCCATTTTTTTTCCACTTTGGCAGACTACAAGTCTGCGAGTTTTTGATGCATGACCACAAATCAACATTTTTCTGATAACCATAAGTGTCCTCTATCAAATGGGTCTATGTAAGACAAGATTGGCTCACAACTTCCTTCTCCAGCCATAAGAGTCCAAAATGACCCCAAAAACACAAAATCTACTGCTTTCTGGCGACCTGACCCATGTATACCATCTGTTCCGGCTGCTTTCTTATTTTTTAGAGATTTTATTGCATCTTCTACCTCTTCTATAGTGATAGGGGAGTCTAATAGGGATTGTATCAATGCATCTATATCCTCTTAACGATAGCTACACTCAAAGTTATCGACAAATGTTTCTATTTCTTTCATATTATCATAATCAAAATAGTCAATATGTGGAGGAGTCTGCTGCTTCTTGAAGTATTCAACCAACTCTGCTATTTTGATATCACATTGGGTCATTTTACCTTGTATTCGCTTCCTAGACTTCAAGAACCTATTATTATTTTCTATCTCCAACATTCTGTCAAACTCAAGACCCATTCTTCTTTTATCACACCTTTTACATTTCTGGACTAGTCTATTGTATTCCCCCTTAAGCATGTTATACATTTCTTTATTGAATTCAACCTTGAGATCATAATTTTTACCATAGTCATGCACATCCCTCTTTGCTAACTTGCACTCAGCATTAAACCATGGATTTTGAGGGAATTTAGTTGTTTTAGACCTTGAACCTTTTTGGACAGGGCTTGGCGAGTCAAGAAGTGTGTAGTATCTATCAATTTTTTTCTTACTGTTAATGGTTGGGTCAGCAGCCAGAAATATTATATGATCTCTAAGTTGTTTACACTCTTTGCCTCTGAGATTCTCCTTGTATAATTCTTTTTTCATCCCATTCCATTTATATGCCATATACTGTTCAGTTTTGATTTGACCAATATCAAAGTTAAGATTAGCACCTCTTAGTGTAAAGATCAATGGCTTGTGGTCAGAATCTGGTAACAGATCACATATTTTCATATTTTTATATATACCAACAGAGCTAGCCTTTCATAATAAGTAATCAACCACACTCTGCCCATTTGCAGTGTAACATGTAAGTCCACCTGTGTTATCTACATCTCCTAACCTGCCATTAAGTACTACTAGGTCTGTATCTTTACACAATTGGATCAGCTTCTTACCATTACTATTTACAGTTTGATCATGAGACTTTCTTACGGTTAGTAAGGTACCTGTGACTAGTGTAAGTGTGTGCATTTAAGTCACCACAGAACAGTAAATCAACATCCTTATGCTCCATTTCACCAATCTGCTCACATATAATGTCAAAGTAGTTTTTCAGCTGTATATGTGATGCATCCTTACCTAACCAGGGACATGTTAGGAAAATGGATTTCATGATTATACTGGCTTCACAGAGAATAGATCAAGAGCTTCAGAACACTTTTTGTTTCATTAAAATATCTTTATTTGTCAATTTTTGCTGAATTTTCAAAATCATAAATTGGCCATCATTCGTTCCGAGAAATAGAGCTCTAAACAAAGGTCTTTTTATCACTGTATACTCATACTGAAAATAGGGAGTCCCCACTGTATCAGTGTCTAGTCTGTATGTACCAAATATATGCCAAGTAAAGCTGGTATCAATTTAAAGAGAAAATGTTAAGCTACATGTGGATATTAATATCTGTTGTCTTTCTTTATTTGATACCTTTCTTTCAAAAGATTGATTAAGATTATATTGTAGATATATCGATGAAAATTGTCGTGGTAAAAATCAGCGACAATTATCAATTTGGCCAATTTTCATCATTTCTACTAATTTTTTGTATTTATTCTTTCATCACATGAAAGGGAAGATAATAATGGAAGCAAATACCCAAAAAGCTCCAAATGACTATAGTTAGCATTTTCCACCTTTTGACCTCATTATCTCTGGTCTATGATGGGCGAGATCTGCCTGATTTGGTTAGGATGCATCACATATGTTGATCCTTCTGGTGGTATATATATATAGAGCACCTAACAGCACATCACATACAAAACCAAAGTATTTAGAGTTAAGATGGATCCATATAAAAAAGTCAGATACAGCTTCGAGTTATATAGCACCTTCAATTTCTTTAGAGATTTCTTTGGGATACATGGTTGAAAATCCTTGTTTTTCCAAATTTCACTCAATATTATGATGTCGTGAGTAGATATGATAGACTGAATATCAGAGTAGGTGAGTTTGTCCCCCACACCATGGATGTTCCAGTGTACTATTGTTATATTCTTGAGGGCATCATTACTAAGGGTACTTTCCAGGGGGTATGCATGCCTCCTGTCCTATTTATTAGGGAAGGCAAGGTGTGCAAGCCACTCACAGAGGGATTGTTTGGCATACCAGGTGAGATGGATTTTGTCCTGTAGGTTCAGGTCACTATTGTCAATGAGGCAGCTCTTAGGGTTTTTTGTGAGACAATGTTAAATGTATGCCTCTAGGTGTGCTCGTACTGTGTCCAACTTGAAGTTGTTATATTTTGGAAGGCCAGCTATCATGATATGTGTGCTAAGGCAGGCTTGTCTCACATTCTTTAGAAGATGATCTATAGAACAGTAATTAATGCACTATGCAATAGAAACCATAAAGGGTTAATACATGAAAGTACTACTCATACTGGAACGACTGACTTCAGTTGGCGGCTGTATACATACATAATTATCTCTGAAATAGCTACGCCCTACATTTACAGTGCTAATCATCCTCTCTGTGTCTGGTGCCTGTATATCAACATATATTTCTTTTATCTTGCTACTTACCACACAACATAACATACCCTAACTACCACTGTGCCAGAAATAAATGTATGTGTCGAGTTACATGGTCAAAGGAAGTTTTAGGAAGAACAGACTTTTTATAAAGTTTCCTTTCAATGAAATGTAAACACTGATGAATTTTGGACTTTAATGTTATGGGAGTTTTCATCAGTGTTTGAGCCACAAGCAGCTGATTTCATCATAACAAAACCACCGATTCATAACTGACTGATGGCTGTCAGTCATGGATGGATGGCTTAGGGACAGTATCCTTAGTCCTCCCCAGCTTTCTAATTTTATTAGAGCTTGGAGTATGATTATTTGGTTTACAATTAATCCCAAATCATTTTTATTACACTATCACTGCACATGGGCGGCCGATGGGCAGCCCCCATGGCTGCATGTGACTTCATGACCTAGTTGAAAACCTGCATGTAGCTGCAACATGATTGAAATCACATTAGCGTTAAGGTCCAAATTTCATCAGTGGTGTGAGCTAGAGGCATGTGGTTGCTGTTCATAGGGCTGTAGTAACATATACAGGTGGAAATGTCCAGTTCCTTATCGATAAAGAAACAAGAAATAATTGACGAAGAAAAACATGTGCTATTAGAGACCTTCAACGTGTGTCAATAAATTCAGCAAAGTTGAGGGCAGAAAATAAATATCAAGTTGAAGTTCAAAATACTCTATTTAGGCTGTAATATGTGCAGGGAGGTTGTACAGTACAATTCTGATCAGTCCATCCGCATGTAAGTGTAGATAGAAATGTAGATATACCCTCTCCTGCCCTAACCACAGCTGCTACAATAGTAATACACTGTAGCCTATGCTAGCTCATACATAACATTACAGATAATGAGGCCAGTCCTTTGACTTCTATGTTATGTTCCCATGTGATCTTTGCATACAATTATCTTCCTATGCATTGATCAGCATCTATTTAGTCAGCAATGCCGTATTTATGCATCATACTGGCACGATGCACCCCTATATATACAGGACTGGTATACACCTACTTTTCCCTTTTTAAACATATGAACAACTATGCTGAACCTTTTCATATTAAAGCTCTATGTGGCTCCTAAAGGGTTCAGCCTTGTTTGGGTGCTATTATCATATTCTGAAAGCCCCCCAATCCACCTTTATCTGACGCACTCTAGGGTGGAGTGGATGGGGCTTCAAACCTCTGTACCCGGAAATAGGTACGTGATTACTATATCAGGTTGCAGTACACCAATTGACGGGAGGTGGCAGCAGGAGACACTTTTTAGCTCCGCACTGAAGGGTGTTGTACAAAGATTATTGGTCTAAAATCTGACAGTGGGTAGGCAAACCAGGCATCAAATTAATCCTTAGGGTGTATATTAATCGATTTGAGTGTTATTCAGGCTGATATTTGATGGTAAGTTGAGGGGGGTGCACTGTATTTAATTAGAGAATTTATTGAAATCATTCACTGCAAAACCCCCAAATTACGGTATGTCCGCACTCTACGGCCGATAGCGGAAAAGTTAATTACATTGTACCACATCTCATGGCCCTAAATTAATGGGAAAAATGTATGCCTACAAGAAAATAATAGTGGCTAAGCCCAGAAATGTGCATGGATATTTTATTTTTGCCAATATGCTATATAGGCCAACAGTGGAAAAATAATTAGTGTTTTGCAGCCATCATACCCAGCCAATCACATACATGCCATAGTGGCCATTCATGTATACTGAGGTTGCAGGTTCCTTAATAGGGGGCACCATTGCTTAATCTGGTACCTTGCAAGGTAAGCACTGGTTACAGCCAGCATAATGGGTACCAGGTGTTATCTAATGCACCCTAGAACGTCTGCACTGAATAAAGGGAATCATCTCATTGGTCAATCATTAATGTTCTACGCCAGGATGGTTGAAGAAAGAGGTAGAGGCAGGCTTGGAGATATAAAATTTATTATATAAATTATGTTGACAAATACAGATAAAACATTGTGAATATAAGTGTAAAAATATGTTGAAGGTATAAAATAGTACATGTAAATGAACTAAGTGCTACATAAGTGAGTGAAGTGAACGATTCAGTACATTTATAAATGAGAGGTGTGGGTAGGTGGGAATTGAAATGTATGTTGAATGGAGGAGGTGTTGGGAAGGAGTGAGGCCGAGTGTCAGCGGTGAGGAAACAGGGGATAGTTAGAAAAGATATCACCAGGTGGAGTGGTGGAGGAGAGGGTGTAGGCACCTGGCGGACATCAATGACCACCCCTTACCACCACAGCGACTATGGGCAACCGATGCGCTGATTCCCCTCAAACCCATTCGTCATTTCACAATTAAGACTTTGGACTCTTAGTGCTTATATAGGGAAAAGAGGTTTCTTTTGAATTAACTCCTCCCTTACAGTTCTATCAGTTGTGGAACTGAACCATTTAATTGCTGCATGATTTTACAGGGCGGTTTTGTATGACTCTATCGCGAGGGATATAGTACCACGAATTTACTGCGATTTTCTCTCGAGTGTGTTTTCTTGAAGAAGAGTTGATCACCTACTGTGACAATCCCGATGCGACATCAGATTGGCATACAGTGTTAAGAATTTGCAGCAACCATCAACTTTAAATTGCTGTCTGTAACTTATCTTGCACATTCTGTCATGCAACGGCATCTTATTGATTCTCTCCCATGAGTTGGTGCTCATGAGCATTCACAATGGTAACATTTTTACGATCAGATTCTTGTGCAACAGGCCAGAGAGCTTATAGTATGAGAGCAGGCAAACAGAAAGTACAGCTCATATGCCAACATGATGGGGTATCCATTCTGCCTGCCTGCTTACAAATGTACACCATGGTATACGTTATCGAATTTCATTGCTTTTCTGCACTCCAAAAAAAAACAACTATTGAATCTACTAGGAATCCACGTAAAGTAAACAACCCTGCAAACACAGTCCTGAGATGTACTTGAGACATTCATGACTTGTGATTCATCTGAATATTGTACATGTTCACTTAACAAGATTTTGACTTGTGATTTCCATGGGATATGACATATTCATTCTTAATAAGGTCCCCTGGCACTGATTATATCAAGCAAAACACTGTTTTTAGTTGGAACTATTTAGCTGTCCTAGGTTTACTGGGGCGGAATACTATTGTGACACCATAACTAAAGATATAGACACATGTGATGACTTGTGATTCTCACCACACAATCCACAGAAGAAACAGAGTCAGCCTGCTAAGTCGGGACTATCATCCAGCTTCAAGGATACAGCACCTTTAGCTTCTACCTAAAAAGACACTGTGAAAGGTACAGGCAAAGGGCTGCATCAGACCTCAAGCAAAGGTAAGGGCCAGGAAACAGCCTTGGATAGGTACAAAAGGTTGTTCAGCAAAGCAGAAGTGAAATCTGGCCTGCATTATTCTGAGGATGGCTCATCCCAGAGAGCTTCTCTCTACCAACCATACACAGGAAAGGACACCTCCATGCATGGGGGTGAGTCTTCCATGGAGGACAGGTCTACTGACTATGGTGTGGAAACCCGTCTGCTAATTGGTACACCAAGCAAGGACCTGACCATCGTCGGGCCGGTGAGGCTGAGCTGGACAAAAAGAAAGCCGAGAAGGTCAAGAACGACCCAGTGTTGAGGATGATGGAAAAAAAATCCGAAAACCTAGAAAAAATGGTAGAAGTTTTGTCTAAACCCAAACCCACTAGTCAGCCTCTTACCTCAGACCCTGTTTCATCAGATGCCCAACTGTGGGCCGACTCTTTTGTCAGACAGGTAGAGCAGATGTCACCGAAACTGCAAAGAAAGTTCATGCGTCATGTCACTAACATGGCGTATGATGCATTAGACGGGGACTGGCCTTCTAAGTGAACTTGATTCATGTTTGTCGTTCACGATGATTATGTATAAAAGACGGAAGGTGTCAAATAACACACGACAAGACAAATTTGTTTGAACATTTTGTATAAAAAAGGAAAAGAACTTTGAGTTTATTAATATAATTCTGCAAGAAAACCTTGCGTGGTGCTTAATATGGAAAATTACATGTTCATGTCTTATGTTACTATGACAAGTATTTATCCAAGTTTTTACAGTTGGTGCTCAAGAACATTTTGTTTTAGATGAATGATGCATGATTCAAACTTATGATTTTTTTATTTTTGGTTCTCTCGACGCTCTAGGACTTAACTTATAAAGGTGAGCCTCTATATATTAAATGACAGTACAATCAGCGTCTACAAACTAAAAGTGTACATGTATGACATATAGGGCTTCCCGAATACAGGTGCCATTCTTAAGACTTTCCCTCAAGGATTCTGAAGAACAAGATAAATAATTTATTCTATGCTTACACACACACAGATAAATATATAATATATATATATATTTTGGGTTCATGTTTGTTCACTTAGCAGGGCTAGAGTTCCTTATATCCTACCTCAATGAAGGGAGAAGCCTACACATGTATCAGAAAAGTGCCTTAAGCGACAGTATATTCCAGTTCAAGAACTTGTGTTGATTTCTTTGATAAAGGTTCATGTTTTTGTTGTAAATCATACTATTTCTTTATTTCTATCTGAATGATATGCATACATAAGTTTGACTCATGAACCACAGTGTACATGACTTACTTAGATGAATAGGAAATGTCTCTGACATTGTCATTACTGCCCACACACTAAAGTTCATAGACTCCGGGGTCCACACTTAGCGCTTAAAGTAGAAGTCATGTTGCATCACAACGTCCCACTGTTTGGGAAGTTCTCCCTCCTTGGTCAGACACCATCCCGCAAGATTGTTCCTCATTATCTTGACCCTGTCTGATCGGTTCCGTACAGTAGTAGGCTTTCCGCCTGGGAGGACCTTCTCTGCACGCCACAGACCTTTGTGCTGTTTGTAGTCTTTCCCCTCCCAGTCGCAAGCTTCCTTTGGAAGGTATGCTCCTGGGGCCACCGTTCTAAGGTAATTATGCAGAGCCACACATGCCAGTACTATAATGTCCACATTTTCTGGAGCCATTTCTATTTCTCGGCGGAAAATCCTGAAATGAGTGGCCAGGATCCCAAAGGCGTTCTCCACACACCATCTAGACCTGCTCAGGCAGTAGTTGAATATCCTCTGCTGGGGGGTGAGTTTGGTGGAGGGATATGGCTTCATAAGTCTCTCACTCATCTCAAATGCGTCATCACCAAGAAAATGATAGGGCAAGTCCCCGTTGAAGCCTGGAAATGTTGAGGGTTCTGGCACATTAAGGGGGGTACCTGGGGCATCAATATCCTGAGCAAAAGAGGAGTACTTCCAGATAGTGCTATCTGATGCTTTACCTTCCGCTCCAACATCCACATATGTGAACTTATAGTCTGCATCAACTAAGGCAAACAGAATTATGCTGTAATATCCTTTGTAATTGTAATAGTTCGAACCAGACTTCTTTGGCTTCTTAATCCGGATATGCTTCCCATCCAAAAAACCCAGAACATGTGGCATGTTCCACTTGTCGTGGTACCCTTTGGCTATGGCTAACCACTCATCCCTCGTGGTAGGCGGCTGAAACATAAAAAAAAAACACAGTCAGATAGAAGCAGGCTTAGACTTGCACTTCTGCAGAAGGGTAATTCTTTTAATGACACACTCAGACTTCAGGAATTTTTTTTTATTACTTTTTTTTAGCAGAGATGTACTTTATTTTCTTTTTTTTGGGGGGGATCATAAAGTTAGTCTAATGACACATACCTTCAAGTATGTTTCATGCAGGGCTCTGAAGATGGCTTTGCAAGTGTCTCTCACTATGGGTAGCACCGTTGACTCACCTACAAGGTAACCCTGGTGAAGAGTTGTAACACTGTCTCCTGGAGAGGAAAAATACATAATTAAAAATTATTGACTGAAATATTGTGTGAAGTTAATTAAATTATTTTTATATAAAGCAACTCACAACTTTTTGGCCATAAATCAAACAAAATGTATTCATCTAATTCTGAACTTAATATAAACGAGAAGGAAAAATTTCACCCTTTTCTGTCTGTACAGACTCAAACTTCTTACCTCGTGTCAGATACCTGATAGTCAAGCTCAACCTCTCCTCAGCTGTGACTGCATCACAGAAAGATGTGTCCTGGTATGTGATGTATGGTCGCACCATCTCTAGCAGGTCCTTGTACACCTCTGGTGACATGCGTGTGGTCTTCTTGAACTCAGAAATGCAACCGAGCTGGAAATAAGGCAAAAAATATATTAATGCCAGAAAATTTCTTTTTTTTTTTTAGGTTTATGGTTTTTAAAGAGATGACACTTTTTACATAGGGGTCCATATAGACTCCATCTCATGAGTGTGCATCTTGTTTTTCAGGACATGGCCAATTCTTTTTATTGATATATTTTAATTCCATGAAAATAATAAAATAACAGAGGCATGAGACTAGGCCTTATGTAGACATCGACATGGGGATGACAATAAATGTATGGGTAAAACAGCATAAAACCCTCAGGAAATCCTCTTCTAGCCTGGCAAGGGATCTTTTCATCCTTTCCTCCTTCCTTGAACGCAGATATGGGTGCATCCAATACATGTGTGACCTCTGCACCTTGTGGTTGCGCAAGATGTAGTCAACATCCAAGTCATCATCCATGATGACATAGGCTGCCAGGTTCCTCAGATTCTGCAAACGTTCCTCTTCTATAGACTGCGCCTGTGCCTCCATCTCAACCTGTTTTCTTTTGTGTGACATGATGTTTCGAGTAGGAAAGAATTCCAAACACCACCGACTTTCCTCTCAAACAAAGACCCAAACAGAGGTCACGTGACCATGTGCACAGACGGACGCGTAGTGGAAGTAGTTTCAGGCCTGCGTCTTCCATGCGTCTGCTATAGACGCACACTCACGGTCAGTGGAAGCGACTCATGCACCTGCGTCTGGAGATGCAGAGCCATGAAGCTGAGTTTTTTGAAGATGCATGGCCTGACGCACGGCTGAGACGCATGCGATTGCCCCCAAAACAGACGCATCGCTGACGCATTAGCTGTGGGTCCTAGTGGATTTAACGCTATATTAATCCATTGACTTCAGAGAACATGTTTAGTGTAGAGGAATAACTCTAGATGAAAACTTGTGTCATGACTTGTGAATGCCCCAAGAATTCACTCATTTAATTCCCAGGAATAACTCAAGACATTTAGATGTGTGATGACCTGAGATTCCCACAAGATCATTCATGAGAACTTTCAAATCTCGGGTTATGTTTAGAGGGAATGATCCCTGTAATTGCATGGCAGTGAAGCTGTGTAGTTTCTACAATGAAACAGTGCAGTGGTACAATGAATCTACATGAAAATGACAATGGATCTCTGGCACCTCTGGGACAAGGATGTCACGATTATTTCGATGACAGTTTTTACAGTGTGTTGGCAGTCATCATGCTCTACTTCACCTTGTAAGAAGGGGCTGGACTAATTTGCCACGAAGGTTATTGCAATACGTATATGCCCCACATTCTATGCTTGGATGCATGATGATCTTCACCATTATGCTATTGGTATACCTCAGGAGTCCATTTCTTAACACACTACGACTGCTCATCTTCAAGTCATAGTAGGGACCCTTAATTTAGTGACATTACAGCCCAACAGTATTGGTCATGAAACACCCTCAGCACTACGACTGCCCTACCAAATGCTATGTAATATCTACATAACTGCTGATCGTACAGAGCAGTTGTAGGTCACTACCTATGATTGCTGACACTAAGTATTGGGGTCTCAAATCGTAGTGACTGTGTGCAGTCGTAGTGCCTTAAGAAATGGCCTCCAGACTCAGTATATGTACTGATAGGGCGGCGATAAGATGTTAACAGTATACAAGTTGTGTCTACTTGTAAGTGTTCTTATACCAGCTCTTATACCATTATGTGTATATGGGGATCAAGAGAGTGAAACATGTACAATAGACAACGCTGGGACTAACTTAGAACAACCATGTGTAAGTACAGAGCCCATTGGAAGCATTGGACACATTGAGGAGCAAACAGAGCAAGGAAAGGTTGTAGGGAGGAAAGGAGAAGCAGTATCAGCTAACACAGGAGAGAAACAAACCAAGGTAGATCAGGAAGAACAAGATGCGGATAAGGCAATATGGGATGAAGATATGAGCAAAGAACACAAACAAAAGGGCAGAAAAGAACACTTTCAAGGACAACAATATCAAGACGGAGATAAGGTAGTAAACCTGAAGGAAAGAGAGAAGAATGCAGGAGAAGAGGAACAAAAGGTAGGCGATGTTTCAGATACAAAAGAGAAGGTAGCCGGGAAAACTGATAAACAGAAAATGGAAGCAAACTCTAATACCAATGAGCAGAAGGAGCAAAATCCAAAAGGAAAGAAACAGCGTGGCCGTCAGCCAAGTGCTGACCCTCAGCGGATACCAAGTGCTGTTAACAACGATATCAAAGAGGATAATGCACGTAGAGCTGAGGACAATAAGAAAATACATCTAGATATTGAGGAGTTTACTAAGAGGCAGGCTGCTGGGACCCTACAAGGTGCTAAGACAGAGATACACCTGGCCCTCCAGGTGTGTGGAGACAGGATGCCAGAGACCTTTGTGATGCTAAAGTCAGCCAGGATGCTGTCGAGGGTCCATATTCACTTCCATGTGTTTGTTGAAGAGGAACTTAAATCCCAGCTTATAGAGGAGGTCGGTTTATTTTATATTGCTTTTGCAGAATGATTAAACTTAGAAAGAGTGGAGATAGTGGAGCAGGGTGGGGGTGTATACTATATATATATATATATATATATATATATATATATATATATATATATATATATATATATATATATATAGTTTTGGTTTGAAAAAGAAATGGATTTGGTCATTTTCTCTTCACCAAAGATGGCTTTATTTATTACATCTACCTGGTGCCCTCTTAATATAAAAACCCATCTACACATTTATCCATTTTTGGCTGTGTAGGAATGTCCCTTATGTAATATATATATATATATATATATATATATATATATATATATGTGTGTGTGTGTGTGTGTGTGTCCAGCCAAGGCAAAAGGGTCCCCCAAGGGGAAAAGTTAATTTCTAAATTCAAGTCATGAGCTTTTCAATGATGTATTACATTAGAAAATATCTCTGCTAGTTTTTGAGTTATGGCTCTATGAATTCGGGTGGTCAGTAACAATCGATATAGCAAATAAACTCTAACTTGCATATTTCCCGAGATATCTTCAGATAAGTATAAGTATGCATAATTATGCAAATAAGGAAATTTCTCATATTCTTTAAAATCATTTCCTTATAGAATTTGACCTAAAAATAGGATTTTTACCATTTTTTGAGTATATTCATCCCTGTGAGTGGGGCTATCCATGGGCTGTTTTTATTTCTCTATTTTGAGTGGAAATCTTGTTTCCATGGCAACACATATCAACAAATACACTGATGTGTGCCCTGAAATGCCCTAAAAACGTTCTATTTGCATTCCAAATTTGGAAGGTTTGGACCAAAATTGGAAAATTCCCTGTAGGACTGTTGAAATCCTCATGAAAAACTTGTATAATACAATTTCCGGCCTAGTTTCCCCTTTTTAAGGCTTAGTGGTGTCCCCCTAGTGGCCAGAATTGGTATTAATCCCCCTTGGACGGTCCTTTTAGCTTGCTGCCTCACATATATATATATATATATATATATATATATATATATATATATATATATATATATATATATATATGAATTGAAGATCTCTACTTATCTTAACTGCACTCAGAAACTCGGCGTTTGAAATGAGGGATACTTGTTCTAATTGGTACATGTCAGGTATTGTTGTGTGTAATTGTCCTATGATCCCTGTTCCCCTGCATGTAAATGGTTGATAATTAGTTTTGGTGATAATATAGTATGTGACCATAATCTGTTGTATAGATAATTGGATTTATTGCACCTGGATTATGTATCACACTCATTTTTTAATAAATGGTAGATTAGAGAATTAAACGCTGTAAAGGAAGATTATCGTGATCTTAAAGATAAAAATCATCTAAAATCGTGCCTAAATATTTGTCATGTTCAAAGTTACAAATATTTAGGCATGCTTTTAGATAACAAGTTTTTAGGCAACACATTAAACAGCTAATAAAAATATAGGTTTTCGCTTATTCACTATGTCCAGAATATGGTGCCCACTACCTTGCTATGCTCTTTTGGGAATATACAAAGCTTACATACTGCGCATCATAGATCAAGGTGACATCTTGTATGATAATCAAAATGCTGACCTGCTGAAAAAACTCCAAAGATTACAAAACAGAGGTTTAAAGATTTGCGAAAATGTTAATATCAGAACATCCACTCTAGAAGTCCACAAGGAAGTTCAAGTCCCATATCTGAGCTACAGTCTAGTATTGTATGTTATTCATCTCTCACTGAAGCAATCATTGATTAGGATTGATTACCTGTTGATCTTTGAAAAAAAAAAGATTATTTAGTACTTATTTAGGTTTTTCCGTCTTCTCACCAGTTTCTCTCTTACTGATCTGCATAACATCAAGTAGACTGGTCAACTAACATTTAGACCATATGAACCCAATAAAATCTGGGTTTTATGTAGGATTATATCAATTTTATTAATATATCAAGCCTCTCCGATATAAGAAAAGTTCCTATACTAGTACATATGTGTCAGTTTAAAAAGCATTTGTTGAAAAATGTGATATATAGTGAGTATCAACTATACAAAGCCGGTTGTATTTATGTTGAATGTTCTGGGGGGGGGGGAACATTTTCCAGTTACTCCAAACTGTAGCCTCCTCAGCTTTTATTGTAGATATGTTTTCACAAAAAAAAAGAAAAGAAGGTACATGTAAATACTTTAATTTCTGCAATAAAAGAAATTGTACCCAAAAAAAGACATGCTCACTCTAACCTGTCACATAAGCACTGTGTCAGCATATATCAGGGAATGGCAATTAAGATAATTAGCAATTATATCATTACCTAATGATGGTCAAGGATGCCCCTTCATGTTTCATGTTCCTTGGTGATTTGACTCCTTGGTGACTCAATTCACCAGCACTGCATTTGTGCATCATGCCAACCCTCCAGCAGTGCATCGGGGTCAGCATGATACCCAAATGCAGCATAAGCGGGTAACTTGACATGGATGCATGCATTTCTGCATTATGAATAGAGACAAATGAACACATTGAATATTTTGGCACAATGTGGAGCTTACAGGGTTATCTAGATAGGGCGAGGATTAAAACTAATTATCCCTTAAAGGTTGGTATGGGGGAAATGGTTTTAATTGTAAGTCAGTAGGTCACCATAATTATCCCAATTTTGTGAAATACATGTGTTATCAGCAAGAGATTCGCCACAATATTTCACCTTTCTCACTTTGTGTGGTCTAGATAAGTGTATTGAAAGGCACCTTTGTTCTTTCTCTTGGAAAGACTCGTCTTGGGAGTTGATGAATTCCATCCCAACAAAACGTTTAATCATCCATATTTATATGAGACTTCTAAATATATTATGAACATGCATATGGCTATAGCTGTGTTGATCATCTTTAAATGTAGATCTATTTCACTTTCAATTGCCCAGTGGAAGTCATGGCCATTGGAAGAAAGAAGACGGACAACGATGGACATCAGGTCATTATCATTCCCGGCAGAGAATGCTAAACTATGGAAAGGATTATTCAAAACCTGTGCTACCCAACGTATATTCTTACCGGTAAGTTGCAGATTGATTACTTTCAGTTCTATATCATATTATGCTTGCAAGTATCCTTGCCTTCCTAGTGGCTCCTTTATCAATCCATTATGATTACTCATAAGGAATAAGTTCCTCTTTAGATATTCTCAAATGAGCACGGGTCTTGTTTTGGCTCCAGAGGATTATTTTTTCAAATTTCTTACGGAAGTGTAGGTGCACCTGAACTCCTATTTAGTGCATGCATTCTTATAGTAAAAGAACAACAACAACCAAACAGTGTGCTGAATTCAGTGTTATAATAATAACAACCCAGTGCTCACAACATTTTTGATATATATATATATATATATATATATATATATATATATATATATAAATATATGTATTTATATAAATATATGTATATATATATATATATATATATATATATATATATATATATATATATATATATATATAGTAAGATACATTGGTATTTAAGTACATATAGACAGAGTTTAACGACGATTTGTCTTTTCAGGCTGTTCCTGCAAGCGTGAATGTCAGGCTGTTTCCAACAAGGCCGTAGGCCTTGTGAGACAGCTTGACTTCCACAAGTATAAATCTATTTATGTATTCATTTCATGTTCTCTTGGTAAAAACTCCCTCAAACCCCATTTTTGATGAGGGGTTGGAGGATATTTTGATAATGTCAGAGTGGAGAATGGGGGTTTGGAGAATGGGAGGGTGTTTCTCCACACCCACCTTGGGAATGGCATTACTCGTTCCTCACATGAACTAAACCTGTTTACTTTATATCATCTCATTATGGTACTAAGACTGCCATTCTGCCTTTTAGGACCTTCTTGTGGAGCTGGATGCAGTACTTTACATAGACACCGATACACTCTTTATGAGACCTCCAGAGGACTTCTGGCGTCTGTTTCACCATTTTAACGACTCACACATTGCTGGTTTGACCCGGGAAAATGAAGAGGGGTCAGAGAGCTGGTACAACCGCTACTCGCGCACTCCTTATGTACTGCCTCTAGGTTTTTTGAATTTCCTCTTAAACTTTATATAATAAGTGAATCATCAAGATGGTATTACTCGATATGCTATGACAGTCAGACTTCAAAACGTAGTGGGAGCCCTGAGGCATAATAATGTCATTACAGCCCTACATCTAATAGTTACTGATGATAGTTCCTTTATGACTGCCCTTCCAAACCCTATGTACCCAGCAAATTGTTGTGAGTCCTCGTCAACCTGTTTGAAGTGGCTCACACAATCATGTCGCTAGATGGAACATGACGTCTTTATAGCACAAGATCACCAGGAATAGCAATTGCTATACCACGTGAGTCTAACACACAGATGCGAAAGATGACGGAATGAGTTATCACTCAAAAAGGAGTCACCATTGATGACCAATCATGGCGACAGATGACGACAATTTGCTGGGTAATTACTAAGTGCTGACTGTACAAAACAGTCATAGGGCACTATTAGTATACTCTAAATTTGAGTTTTTTTGTTTATTTTTTTTTTAATTGTAGTGGCTGTGTCTAGTTGTACCATGTTAAGAAATGCCTTCCAGGCCAATCATTTCTCAGGTTGACACAAGTGATTATCTGCATTTCAACTTATGTAATGTAAATTTCATCCCTAAACAACATAAAGGAACTACATATACCCTACTTGAGAGAAACGATGGGATACCCTATATCCAATAAAAGCATATTTGGCAAGAGCCCCCGTGCATAAGAACTGCATCATTAGCATCTGGTCTATTAATTGTGACGTCATAGACTGGATGGAATAGGCCTGTCTCCTGCCTTTATAAAAGCAAATGTGGTGCTTGTATATATATATATATATATATATATATATATATATATATATATATATATATATATGTTGAAATGTTTTCTGCCGAGCAAAGGCTACAGTTTGTCTACTAAAATAAGTTATTGTGAAAATAAGGTCGTCTTTTTTCCTTTGAGGCAATAACCAATTAGCCTGTATTAAAAATGGACGAGGATAATCCCCAAGTCGATAGGTCTATATGTCAACAGTTTAGCCTACCCTATCATATTGATAGGGTAGGCTAGACGTCCACATACCTTGAGCCGTCCACCCCACAGATCGGCTGATAAATCATTTCGCAATGTTGATTCAGCGGCAAACTCATGTTTATGGATATCAACTTGGGTGGACGTTCAAGGTATGTGGATGTCTCTAGGTTAACTTACCCTACTACTTACTATCATAAATACAGGTGTGAATTCTGGGGTCATTTTGATGAACCTTACACGTATGCGTAAAGAGAACTGGGTGTCTGACATCAAGTCGTACCTCCCAGTGTACAGAAAAAGACTCGCCTGGGGCGACCAGGACCTCATCAACGTCTTCTTCCACTTCAAACCAGGTAACTTGTTTGATATAGTAAACACTGGAGGGTGTTGCACATAGAGGAAAAAGTAATTTGCCTCAAAAGTGCCTCACCTGCAGCAGTCACTTTCTTTTTAGACCCTTCGTCTTGGACAAAAGCGCTCATGTCATTCAGGTACAAGTACTTTTCAATGAAGATCCTAGCTACTCAAAACAAATGCAATAAGGTACCTGCTTGTGCAATACAGAATATTGCACAAGCAGGTAGGTTTTTCAGTCTAATATAGTGAGGCCAAAAAAAGGTGTGTTTCCAGTTACATGAAATGAAACCCGAGGTTCGGTAGGTCAGATTTCTTTTTTTCTTTCTTTATTTATTTATTGCAAAGCTGTACCTGGTCCCATTAACTGAGAGGAGTCTTCCCTCTGTCCAATATAGGCAAGTCATATATCAAAAGAAACGTAGTTTCAGGGCAGATTTGAAATACATACATGTATACAAAATAGTGATAAGGGACGAGTCATTTATTGCCAACGGGGGGGGGGGGGTGGAGGGCTAGATGGATTTTGGCCAATTGACAGATATTTTTTTGACCACACACCACTATTACGAAAATGATCGCGGCCCCCCTTGGATACGTGCATCAAATGACACGTCATGATGGGCATTTGAATTGCCCATAATTACCCATGTGAAGGTTTATTGGGGTTTGCCCCCCCCCCCCATCAAGGAGCTTTTTTTTCAAAACTACCCCCCCTCTATATCTAACAATCCACCCCCCGCCACCTGGCAATAAATGGCTCGTCCCTAAGGTTTTAAAGATCTCTAATTATCCATTTTTATACCATGTCTATGTCATATGTCACATGTTAAAACCAACGAGAAATTCATTGTCAAAGGTGGGTTCCTACCTGAATCTATTAATTCAAAGTGCTGCCTACATGCTAACCACCCCAACCCCCCCCCCCCCCCAACACCCAAACTGGTAAGGTGATATGTAGGGGCAGAGCCTCTACTCCCGCAGTGAATGTTTATTTTTTATTGATATTTTATTGGTTTTTGACGGGTAAATCGTGGTACAAATGCATTTAAGTATGGATAAGTTGACCTTGGTGGAGGGTGTATGGTAACTGCATGTATGCGCGAAAAAAAATTTGCCCCTGACCCTCGGGGATGTCAAAATTCACCCTGGGCCTTGTTGGTACTAAAAAAAATAAATCGGCCCAGTTGGGTGTTTCCCAAGGTGTCCATACTTGTTACCAGTCATAGGAAAATATTATTTTAAATTTAAGAGTGGTCATAAGGTTATGACTGATGGTGTTTCTAGAAGGGCTTTATTATCTTTAGTCATATTTTTCTTATGACTAGTCATATTTTGCTGCTTATTTAGAAACACTTATCAGTTGTAACTACATACTTATGACTGGTTCAGTTACAAGTTTCAGTTGTAAGTTTATCATAGGTAAAAAGTTATAGTTTCAGTTATAGGAGGCAGGAAACCAGTGTAAAACTGGGAAAATAACCCTCTGACTTCATTCTGAACAGGGGAAATTACCCCTCTGATGTCATTTGGAAGAGTGTAAATCCCAAAAAGTCACAACCGGTTATAAATAATGCATGGTTATTACCATAAATCCTCATGTATAGGCCATGGCTTTTACATAAGAATAGCCTAAGATGCATCCTATATAGAATTACCTGAACTCATGGTGTGTCCTATAGGCGAGGATCCTACTCTATAACAGTGCTAAAGTTACCAAAATCTGACCCCAGATGAGTGCTATAGGATTTAGCCTCAGTTAGTGTGCTTCCTATACGTGAAGGGCATCCTATACGTGAGGATTTACAGTAGGGCCCTTTGCATGATCACATACCCAGTGCCCACCACTAGGCTGAGCCCTCTGCCTACTCTACAGGGGCGTAGGAAGCAAATTTTTATTGGGGGGGGGCAGGGGTCTTGGTTGGGGGGGGCTGCTATATTTTTAAATAGGCCCTTTTCCTACGCGCCTGCTCTACCTAACGGGAGCATCATGTTGACCCTACGGGAGTTTTTGTATCAACCCGAAGGGTCTATATGATGTTTGAATGTAGCCCTGGCGAGTTACTCGCTAGAGCTGCATTCATGGATTAGGCTAAATGCATCATGCCGACCAATGGGCATGATACATCAATGCAAAAATATGGTTCCAAAGACCCGTGAGTAATTTACAACAGGGAGGTGTTTTTTTTTTAGACCTTGACCAGGCGGGGGGTCAGATGGTATACTACAGAAGTACTAACTATGTGTCAGCTGTTTGTGACCTGTCTCCAAGTCTAAGTTGTACAACTCAATCATCGAAAAACTTATGATCAAGTTAAGAGTGGTCATAATTTTAGCAGGTATCCATGTGCAGTTAAATCACGTTTTAAAATTCAGAAAATATGTCGAATTTAACCAGAAAACGCCCATAACATGTAGGAACCATGTACAACATGATGGTATTTTGAAAAATTACATTTGCATACATTTTTGATCAATGTGGCTATCAAATACCTCCACATGTTTTGACCCCTAGAAACACCAAAAAACAGTCATATGATCGGTTCTAAAAGATTATGACTCCAGTCATAAACCAGTTATATCTCCTTGTGAAACAAATAGTTATGACCAGTCATATCCTACTTATGACTGGCTGGAGATAATAGCAGTCATAACTTTACAACCAACCCCCTCCAGTCATAGAAACAGAAAAGTTATGACTATTATTATCTTTGCCTTGTGAAACACCCAACTGTTTTGCT
Organism: Acholoe squamosa; assembly: GCA_949317995.1. Taxonomy (NCBI): domain Eukaryota; kingdom Metazoa; phylum Annelida; class Polychaeta; order Phyllodocida; family Polynoidae; genus Acholoe; species Acholoe squamosa. Next base: position 67,291,154 of record OX439043.1, read on the forward strand.
AGGGTCGGTCGCGCGTACTGGAAACACACCTTTTTTTTTGGCGTGAGTACAAGTTGAATGCTGAAGCAGGGCGTGACTTCTCAACATCAGAGGGTACCTATGCATTGCCAGTGGCATTGCTCTCTTTAGCTTATATACAACAGTCGCCAGGTAAGGCTTCAACTATTAGGTCACATACGATCTGTGGGGTACGCCTATATCTCAGTATAACCCCCAATCTAAGTAAACCATGCATATATCAATATTTCACTTACCATAATGGCCTAAACACTTATCAATTTCAATACCCCTCCATTCCCGGTGCTTTTACGAGACTGGCACTCATTCAAGACATAAATTTAAAGTGTATTTTCCAATTTTACTGGAGGGTGTTGCTCCTATAGCAAAAGGAAGAGCTGGCTTAAATGCCCTCATTTCCAGTCCCTTCTTTTCATGTAGCTTTAACTTGTCCCTTTTGTTGCTTACAAGTGGTCATTCAAGTATTGTGCTAAAAAAGGAGGATTTGAGTAGGTACCTAGTTGGGAGAAGTCAGTCAGTATAATATACTATAGAGTGTGTGACATGAGTAGGTACCTGATAGTGCAGCTCTCTCTGTTTTGAACAAGGCAGGTGACTTTTCAGACTGATGTGGTGAGTGCAAGTACTTTGGTGAAGCAGTGCACAACTTGTTTAGAAAAGAGGGCACATACTCACTGCTCTTTCTACAATAGGAGCAACACCCTCCTGTACCCCGGTGTTTATCTGAGACCAGAGCTCATTCAAAGACCAAGCACTTAAGCAACCCACTATGATGATAAAATCCGGAATTGAAATTTAATGCGTCCACATTGTTAATAGGGTGTTTAGTCTTTTGACAAATAGATTTCTAATGGTAGAAATTATAATCAATGACCAATATTATAGAGTTGAGAAAGCACATTTTATTTTTATAAAAGGTTTAAATCTAATCCACTTTTGTGTACTTGAAGTATTCATATACACAAATATCTCTCTCCCACAGAGTTGCTCTTCCTGTTCCCTTGTCATTGGAACTTCAGGTCTGACCACTGTATGTTTGGGCCCCTGTGTCCACCCGCCTATCAACATGGGGCTAACCTAGTACATGGATCTCGGCGTGTGTTTATCAAGAACAGAATGCCTACATTTAAAGCCATCTACACTGCATTTAAAGAGGTAGGTAGTCCGTAGTCCCAACGGAAATGAACATATGAAAATAAAAAGTAAATCACGGATGGTGTTTTCTGACCTCTAGCAAATGCAGATGTGTATTTCCAAGCAGTGTGATGGTTGTCAGGCTGTTTTTGAGAGCAGGAATTTTTAAAGAATGCTCTCATTCAATCAGAATATAACTATTATAAGGTCGTAAGCCTTTAACTGCTTTGACCCATAGGAAGGCCTTATACACGGCGATAACCTGTATTATTTTTCAACTAAAATGTTAAAATTCAAACCCAAAGTCAGCCTTAATCGAACTTGGGTGCGCATTATATGCAGTGTCTAATGTGGTATTTAAGCCCCATCTAAAATGGTTAAACAAGACTCATCACACTGCTGCGGTAGCATTAAGAATGCTGTATTTATATCATATTTCCTTCTCTTTTATAGCATAAGTTTGGAGAGGATCTGAGTGTATTAGTCACGCGCTTGAGGGAGAACCTTGCTGCACCTAATATATCGGGAGGAAGATGTGGACAAGTTTCAGCAATTATAATAAAACAGCTACAGGAACAAGTTTCACTAATCAAATATTAGCCAAGATTAGCAAGCAAACAATATTAGAAGCACAGCAGCATCATTTGCCCAGTTTATCATGGATATCTATTGACATATAAGTGGAAAGCCAACCAGAAATGAACATGAACATGAACAAAGTGCGTTGTCATTACATTTGACAGAGCATATTTCTATAGGAACCCATTTCTTAATGTACCACGATCACACCCAGTCCTACGACTGCAAAGTCGTATGCTATTCCTATGGGATTTCTGACACAACTTGGCGGTTTCAGTCATAACATGTATAGAAATGACCTCGGGGTCTGCATCTTACTCATTCTGACCCTATCATCTAATAGACTCTCAGTCAGTCATACAGTGCCAAAATAGCCAATGCACAAATAGTATGCATACAATTTGTATAGCAGCATGTAGCCCATCCTATCATCATCATGCTATTCTTACATTATCCTAAAATGAACACTAGACCTGTGACTTAGAATACCACTTAAAAGTGGGGGGGGGGGGGTACGGATAACAAGTTGATGAGTGTGTACTTCAAAGGAGAGACATTGAACAAATTATTCATGAAAATGTTGACGTATGGTGACTGTCATTGGTTACGCCTATAGAAGTATGACAGTTGAAGCATATATAACAGGGTGATATTTGATACATCCAAGAGTCATACTGTCACACTCATAACGATTTTTCAAATAGATAAATAGTAAAGTAAAGAGTGCCACGGAAACAAAATAAACAACTGCCACTTAGTTTCTCTGAATTCTTTGATTTTGAAATTTATACCGTCAGTTTAAAAGCAAGTAGTAGCTTCTGTACAATGGGATTAGAGTGCAATAGTACAGGAGCTGAGGTTAATCCTACCTAATCCTTCGACGATACATGTTTACATTGAATTGTATTGAATCAAAATGACCATTTGTTTATTCAGATATTTAATTTTGAGCATATAAATTGAAACAGGAAGATTGATTCTAAACCTATGTGTAAACCAATCCACACACACACACACACACACACACACACACACACACACACACACACACACACACACACACACACACGTGGTCGTATTTTATTTCGCGCTGTACATATTTTCACGGATTTCACGGGAATTAAAAGTCCATGAATTCATGTCCTCAGTGAATGATAATAGATGTGGACCCCTTCCACAGGTCGACTAGGGGTAGGGGCTGAGTCGGGGGGGGGGGTAGGGGTAGTGTTTGGGTGTGGTATGGATGTGATTGCAGTAATGTATGACCTCCCAGGTGAGTCTTTGAGTGATATTTTTTGTGTTCAGTATAAAAGATGTGTGTAGGTGAGCACTGTATGCGTGACCTCCCCCCTCCCCCATTTATTTTTAACTCTGTAACTCTGTTTCCTATAACTTCAGAGCGCAAAATATAAATAATTATGTAAGTGTAGATGAATACCTCTACTCACATTTTTTGCTTCTCCGAAACATCCTTAAGGTCAGAGGCGAAATTAAACTGCTAATGATGAAAAATGTATTCCAAATTCTCTGTACCCAGCTTCTTATGTTAATATTTCAAGGGGATACCTTCAGAATCCAACTCAAGACCCACAGAAATCTGCAAGATTCTGCTCGGAAGATCCCGTGGTGTACAGTCATATGTTCACTAATGAGCTAGCAATAAAGAGATTCCTCGACTTGACTGTTCTTCAATCAGATTATGGTTCTCCTGTCTGATGCTTGGTCCCCTCCAAAGGTTACATAGTCAACATTTCTGCTAGTGTGATTGACAATGCCACTAGAGTAACCATCATGTGTCTACACATTTAAAGTTTTTGGTCATGCCCCTTTCTTGAGCAACTTCTTATACATTTAAAGGTAGTGCCACTCACAGGTCATTTTTGTCCATTTTAGACAAGGTATAGGTGGCCATAAGAATATGATTCCAGTAGTGCCTCAATAAGTGTAAAATCCAGATTTCATATTATGATATAAAGTCCTATCAACCATCTGTCTCCTATGAACGGATCAGCCTTGTTTCACATATATGTAACATATCCACTCAGGTCAATCACTATTAGTTGAGTGGTTCACATGTTTGCTTACCCTTCACTATATCCTCTGTTACTAAGAGCCAAACTAACAGAAGCCCCCCCCCCCTTTTACAATCACTCCCATACTATCCATTTAAGGGCCACTGATGCATCATGCCCATTACTCATTAGTCATCATGATGCTCCAATGAAGTGCTGGCGAGATTACTAGCCAGCACTTCATTGGAGCATCATGCCGACCCTCCGGGAGTATATGTATCACCCCGGGAGGGTCGGCATGATGCTCCAATGACATGATGTACTCCTGCAGCAGTGGTGTTTAAAGGGTTATAGGGTACTTGACCTTTGGGCACAGGGACAGGGGTGGGATGGGTGAATGGTAGCCAGGAACTGGGGGGGGGGGTAGGGGTTGTCATTGGATCTCTGGGAACAAGCACGGAAGGCCCAAGGGGCAGAAGGCCCGGGGACTGTGGGCCCCTTGACTCCAGACCAATATGACAGAAGGCCCTAGTACCCATATAGCCCTCACAGACATTTTGGCAAAAAGAACATGTTATTCACATGTTACTTACACATGTGTCACACATAATAACCACTTGTGTTGATACCATGAGTAACATCTGAGTAATGAATTAGTAACCCATAAGTCACATGTGACTGGTCATGTTAAAAACTAGGAGTAACATGTGAGTAACATGTTGGTAATGAGTTTGTAAAACATTATGAACATGTGATCCACCAGGTGGTTCATCCATGAGTAACATGTTAGAAACATATGAGTAACATGTTAGAAATGTGTGAGTAAGACGTTAGAAACATGTGAGTAAGATGTTAGGAACGTGTGAGTAAGACGTTAGGAACGTGTGAGTAAGACGTTAGGAACGTGTGAATAAGACGTTAGGAACGTGTGAGTAAGATGTTAGGAATGTGTGAGTAAGACGTTAGGAACGTGTGAGTAAGACGTTAGGAACGTGTGAGTAAGACGTTAGGAACGTGTGAGTAAGACGTTAGGAACGTGTGAATAAGACGTTAGGAACGTGTGAGTAAGATGTTAGGAACGTGTGAATAAGACGTTAGGAACGTGTGAGTAAGATGTTAGGAACGTGTAAGATGTAAGGAACGTGTGAGTAAGACGTTAGAAACATGTGAGTAAGATGTTAGGAACGTGTAAGTAAGATGTTAGGAACGTGTGAGTAAGACATTAGGAATGTGTGAGTAAGCCTTTAGGAATGTGTGAGGAAGACATTAAAAACCTTTCGAGTAAAATGCTAGTAATGCATGAGTAATGTATAAGTGAGTGAGTGAGTAATAGATGTTTAACGCCATTTCGACAGCTAAGGTCATATTCATGGCGAGAACTACATTACACAATTTCACAGGGGAATGTGTCAGTGCCTGCGCATATGTGCACCACACACATCCAGAGAGGATAGGAAAGAGGAGAAATAGACCCATTTAAGTGGGCTAGGGAAGCCCATAATGTATAAGTAACTTGTAATACATAATAAACTTGTGAGTAACAAGGAATGAAATGTGAGTGTAGAGTGAGTAATGGTAAGCAACACATTAGTAAAATGTGAGAAACATCTGAGTGATAGGGCTTTTTTGTTAGTGGGGCCCTCTGACCGCATGGCCAAAAGCCTTTTATCAGTGGGCCTAAAGGGATATGGGCCTTATACCCCAAACCCGATCTCTGGTATCCCTGATAGATCAGATTTAAACTTGTTCACATGATGCCTCCCTCCCTGGGGAGTGGACTATGGTAATAAGGGTTCATGTTGACCCCCACCCCCGCCCCCTCCTACTCATGAAACCAATGCAGCATCCATGAGCTGTGCTTCTGGTTGGAAGATTTGCAATTTGGTATGGATATGGGCCGGTGCACAACAGCTAGACGCGATGCTTCCGTAAGCATTAAATACTAAGATCAAAGTAGCCCTAATCAATGACATGTATGTATGCAGAATGCACAGGTTAATCAATGTTTGCAGTAAGGCTGACTTTACCAGTGTTTACAAATTACACTCGGCCTATGCAGATGTCTTTTACACTGTCAGGGCATAAATAGATAAAGGCATAGAGGATATATCTCAATAATGAATTATTCTGGTTTATATATGATAGCAATGTCGAATTTGTTGTTGGTTTGACGATATACTCAGTAAAACTTTAGATTTAGCACCCGTACTCCACCCCATCGTGAATCCCTATAGGCAGGTTGAGAAAAACACAACAGGACCTATAGGAATTCACTCTCTGGTATGGAACATCTATACTACAAATCAAAACTAATATATTTGTAGAGCAATTATGTACTCTCATACCCGGTGTAGGGTATAGGAATGTCAATAATCGTTGAATAAAACTTTTCTAGTTTTAAGTGTGATATTCTTACGTTTAACGTAAACCTGAAAATAACGTTGGACAGTTTGCTGTAGGCCTATGCACTCCCTTATATCACATCTCTTATATCACGCCATTTCCAAACCCGCTCTGCTTATACTGCTTCCTCCGTTCAAAAGCATAACATAGACAAGGGGTTAAGATTTGGGGGTAATAAAGTTGTTCTTTATGATATAGTCAAGAAAAAAACAAACAAACACATCTTAACCTATGTTTTATGTGTCATGCGTGATGAATAAACCAGTTGCCGGACGACTTTTATCCCCCTTCTTTTTGGAGGGGCATTGTAATAATTTGAGAGAAGATCTAAACTTTTGGAACACATTATCATGATTATGGTATTTCTCTCTCACAATCAATGGCATACCCTTACTACTGACACTTAATAAGCATCAAATAACCACAGACACCTTCCGAATACTATGAGACTGTATTATGTACAGTATATCGTATCAGAACCGTAACAATGACCAATAACACCACAAAAAAGGCCCTAACACCAACCTCAGCTATATATGTAGGCCGTCACTTTTTGACAGGACATCAAGGGACGCTGGTCAGGGTGCTGTCCTGTGTCCTGTACAACCACTGGGCGTCCTCCAGTGGACGGACTGAGCACTAGATGGGCAGAAGGCCAGGGAAGGCAGCCAAGGGGAGTGTATGGTGTTTTATTTGTAGGTCTCTGCCATGGAAATACATTTTCACTATATTTTAATGCAGCATTGCATGCCATAACTGGTGTGCCCCAGAGGTATTGAGCAAAAAATCCCACGCATATCTTTAGGGGCAACCTCGATTTACGACATTTAAAAAAGAACCTGCGTATCGATCACAAAAATCCGGAATGCTGGCCATAAATGTACAGACACCTGCATAATTGACATTTTTTGCAGTGAAGAAATTCAGTTCAGACCCAATCCAAACAAGCCCAAAAATGAATGGGCATTACTGCAATAATCATGTTTTATTTTATAACATATGAATAAGTACCTACTCAGGACCAGTTATGAATTTGGACAGAGTTATACTAAATTAGCTAACTATTTTATCCACCCAGAACTCATGTCGTGCAGAGGTCTTCTGTTGGTAAGGATGCACTGAGTGACCCTGGGATTTCCCTACGTGAGACCTGAAGGGACTTAATTTATCTTCAAGGGCAGATAATGCTGGAGTACACCATGACTACTGTGGGCATGATGTACAAATGAAGTTTGGGCGAGTCAGCCCACCAGCACAAATTTCAATTTGAGCATCCACTGCATTTATTGATCATGAACCTTTAAAGGGTTAGGTGCTGCTCAATGTACTAGTCTGGGTACCAAATAAGCACAGTTATTCAATGAGTGCTGGGGTAAGGGATATAATTGACCTCATATTCGAAAAGGTGCTGAGATTGGTATTCAAATTATCCAACAGAGAGGCAAAGGAGGATAGGCTCTACCCTCCTTGGTAGAGGGCAATAGAAATGTATAATGGGCAGATCCACTGATCGATTTTTGGGCCATTTTGGGGCTTTATTAGCTTTAGGGAGCTACAGTATAAAATGTAGATCACCATTCTTCCTTATTCTAGTCAAATTTGATAGAAAACATATTTGAGCTCTAAGCAGAGTGCAGGTTTATTTAATATATATATATATCAACCTATGATTAGATGAGTTACAGTGGCTTGAGGTTGGACAACACGCCAAAAATGCCCTTTTTTGATCACTTTTCTATCATTCCCAATGATATTTTATGAAGGTAGACAGCTTTAGAGTGTCATAAACCTGCTTTAACATTGGTAGGGGGTCATAGCTATCTATCAAAAATGTTTTGGTCATGTCACTACCTCAACTTTCTGTCCCACATGTCTTATAATACTGAACTGCGAGAAACCTCACATACGCAACAAATTTTTCATACTCCTAACTTCCATAAAAAATTGTATGCTCTCTGTTCTTATTAATTGTGTTGAGCAGGGTCCCTAGGGGGTTATGATGGTAAATAAATAAAACTGCTAGTTTGTCGCACATATGAGCTAGATCTCATAAACCAAAATGTTGCGTATGTGAGGTACACTTATACATGTCTTTAGGCTATATAAATGAAAAATTCTTTTTTTCTAGTGTATTTTTGTTTAATATGTATAGAAAGTGTTTGGGTGGGTCATAGTAGAATGGTCATAACTCCATAGCTCACTCTTAGTAGGAGGTGTTTCAAAAGGAAATGGGGATTAAATCCTTACTAGTAAAGAGTCAATGTAAGAGTGACTTTTGACCAACAGAAAGTAGCTGATTTATGTGGAAGGTTAAGGGTACACATAAATGGGAAAAAATCATATCAATTAGTGGAATCCCACATATCTTTTAAATCCATGATGTCAGGAATATATCAAAATAAGATACCCTTTTATAATACCTTTTTCTATTGTAAAAAAACAAAGTAGATGCATGTTCTGCACCTGGGTGATTGATCTTACTAGCTAGATAATTGGCCTATGAGTGAACTGATCTTGATTTCTGCCCCTATGTCTAATTGACAGCTGTTTCTAAAGGACCAGTCTTAAGTTCCAATACTAGTGATAGCTTGTTTTGAAACACTAGTAGTCATTCCCAAATGACTGATCTTAAGTGGTTACTCTTAGAGTGGAAAGATAAATAAAGAATGCTTATGAAACAGGTCTCAGCAATCATGCATCCTCTTGCACTGGTCTATAATTCCAGATGCATGTATAGTACCTAAAATGTATTGAAACTGAAGGTAGAACTAGGGAAACTTTATAACTCAAGTGTATCGACAGATGTCATTGAGATGGGGTGTGGCTGGACCTTGACATGCACAGTCTGTGAGTGTCAAGGCCATTCTGAAAACCCCTCACCTGTGGGGTGTTTCAGAAGCCGGACATGATAATGAACATTAAATATCTGTTTCTAAAACTGTTAGATTCTAAACTTACAATTGCAACCATTATCATCTCTCACCAGTCATATAGTTATAGACACAGTAAGGTAATGGTAATGCTTTAGAAACACATGCAGGTATAAGCCTACAATCACTATTAAAACTGTTATCATATCTCCTTCAAATTCTCACATTCACTCCTTGGATTCCAGCCCTCACAGTTGTCGAAATGAAGACTCTGTTCCAGGGCCGACAGGTCATATCTAATAGGTTTACACTACATCAGTTTGGAATACTAGAAGGCTGGAACAGAGTTTCTGCTTTACCCATGAGGTGGCATGCTCTCTGTGGAGCTACACACAACATCCACAGACATGACACAGCGACGCCACTTTGTGTGTAATTCTGGCATTACCTCTGATATTCTGATATTTCCCCTGTACTGGGTACCCTTTCTCAATGTCAGAGGGAACTAAATCCATTTCCTCTATGTTTTGATATAGCGTAACACACAAAAACAGCTGCCTAAAATGTTTGTTGGTTATAATTTCAACCCTAGCACAATTAAACCATCCCTCATACACAATGTGACAGAATGTTGGATAGGCTTAACCCTGAAAATCTTAAATAAGGGAATAACATGTGCAGTGAGTGTCATGCCACCCTATTTTGGGCAAAAATATCTTCATTGACCAGATTAACTTTTGCATGACTCCCATGCAAAATCCCCAAACCCTGGAATAATATAAAAACACACCTACTATTCCATGTATTAACTATTTGGGAACACCTGTAATTTTTGTTTTGTTTTTATAATTCTACCGATATTCTTTTATTCCAATTCTATACCAATCAGCAGCCAGCACACCCTTCAGTGCAGGCCTGAATACCACTCATGAGAGGGCAACATTTACTTCCACGTGACCTCAATAAGATAAATTTTCTGTGAAAAAAATCCCTCTTAGTGTATGTTTCAGTGATGGGGGCAAAAACCTCCAGCACTAAGAGAGTGCTGCAACCTCTGCGCTCACCTGAAATCATTCCTCAACACGGCAGTTCTAGATACTGAATTTAGTGGCTATCAAAAGATAGCCACTAAATTGCAGTCCAAGTAAATGGTATGGATAAGATCAGGAGCTTAATTCAAAACATCCTGGGATCACGACCCCAGCGATCTTAGGAATAAATCAGCCTTATCCTATTAAGCGATCTTAAGAGTTGACTGGGTTCACATATCCTAGCCAGCACAAAGATCACATCAATCTTAGCCTCAGCCCTCCTACACTATTCCAAGAAGAACTGACTAGGCACAGGGGTAAGAGTCCCAAAATAAAGGAATAGCTGTGGAGTCACTCTTCTTCACAAGAGTGCTTATACCATCTTTCCCCGGCTACCAAAGAGCACAGGGTGCAGTTGACCCCCATGAATGTATGATTTATGCTTGCCTATTAGAAGCATTGTGCCCTCCCCCAGGACAAAGAGAGAGAAGGGAAGAATTACCTTACAGTGCACTTAACGCATGAATAGCCCTAAGAGCCCTCAAGGACACTCAGCAAACGTCCTCCCTCCCCTCTTTATGTATACAGCAGGCTATTCACTCTTTCGATCAGGAGTGTTCCCTGTAAGTGCTCTTGTACTCACGTGAAACCACTATGCATTTCTTTCACTAAGATCGCAGTGATCTTAGTGGTGGAAATGGAATAGTGAAGTGATCCCAGGACTAGCTATTCTGGACAGGCCTGCAACGACTGCATTACATAGGGTAGACCAGCCAGGTCTTATGATATGTGCCTACACTAAGATCGCTGGGGTTGGGATCCCAGGATGTTTTGAATTAAGCTCCAGGTTTATATAACAACATGTATCATGATAATGGAAACACTTTTCCAAGCATACGATGGCACATGCCACACACCTGACCACATACCTGTCCACAGCAGTAGATCCAGGATTTGGAAATGGAGGGGGCGTGCCTCCTGCTCTGTAATGGGTGGGGGTGGTATAGCCTCGTTTAAATCTACCACTAAATAGTGGAGCACAGAGGAGGGCTCAGAGCAGTATTTCTTGTGCCACCCATCACTAAAATATACTAAACACACCATTTACCATTGGAAAGCTCTTGTCTCATGGATCTCAGATATGCTGGGTGTAAAAAAAAAAATGATAGGGTTTTTGGCAAGGTCAAGGTCAAAAGGTCAAGGTCACAGAAACAAAATCATCAAACTGGATAACAATGGATTGCAGACTTACCATGAAATAATATAGCTATTGTTCTGATTTTTGGGACATTAAAGGTCTAATGTGAACCCTTCAGAAAATGTTTTTCTGCTTGACCTCTGTGAAGGTCAAGGTCACTTTTCAAGGTCAAATTGAGTAATTTTGATGATTTTTGGTGAAAACGCCTTCATCTTGGCTGTCATAAGGTGCCAGCTTATTGCTCCAGAAAATCAATTTTTAACAATTAGGAGGCAGATTGAACACTCCAGATCTTATGAAGATATTCACTATATATTTAGAGTTATAATGGAAATAGCACCAAGCCATATGGAAGTCAATGACACATCTTGTGGTATGCAGGGACCTACAGGCTTTGAATCAAGGTTAGCCACTTCCGAGCATGTCATATTGTATTAAAGCTATTATGGTAGAAAGGTGAACCAGAGTTTCTCTGCAATTAAAGCATTCTAATCTGCCATGCTTGACCTTGGGCATGACCTTGACCTTAGCATGACCTTGGTGATGACCTTGGCAAAAGCACAAGGTCGGACACCAAAAGAGTGTAATCAACATTCATGTAGGCATACTGGTATGAATGCCAGATTTAAAGATGATCAGGCTATGCTGTCTCCAACTTATTATGGATTACATTGACATTGGTGTGACCTTAAGCAGGGTCTAAGCTGAAGGTCATCCAATGACCAATATCATCTAGAGGAAATCACCAATACACGTGCCAAATATCATGTAAATCCAGCAAGTACATCTACAACAAAATCTTTTACTTCTGAAGGAACAAAAAATTGGTTTTTCCCACAAAATTCATCAGGGGTAAATATTTCATGTGAGACACCTCCTTGACAACAGAAACAAGATGGCCAATAGTGACAGTGCATTTGCTTTTTTGGGTGAGTTCTTTTCTAATTGAATTGGGTTAAAGGCAGTTTGCATGTGGTAACTGCACATAAAATTGAAGGAATTATTATTCTGCAATAGAAATTATCATTTTGACCCTAGCACAATTTAATTATGATGATAAAATGGTGAGATTTAAGTGACAGGACGCTGTCTGCTATGTAAACAACCTGGAACTGTAAACAAACAAAGTCCAATAGGGTACTGCAACTCTTCAAACATTGCTTTACATTTCAATTCATAGTTGAACGGATTCTTAACATAAATGGTTCAGCAAGACACCAATCAAAAGCTGAGACATCATGCTTTAATAAATGGACGATTGTACCTTAATAGACAGGCTTTGGATATAAAGGGCTAAGTCCAAGGAAGTTGCAATAGAAACCTTGGCTACCTCTAAAGGAGTTTTGGAAAACAGCTTTACCTGCAGTCAGCAACATGCATATATATATATATATATATATATATATATATATATATACACATACATACATACAAACATACACGGGCTTCCCTAGCCCACTTAAAAGGGTCTATATCTCCTCTTTACTATCCCCTCAGGATGTGTGTGGTGCACATATGTGTGGGCACTGACACATTCCTCTGAAATTGTGTAATGTAGTTCTCGCCATGAATATGACCTTAGCTGTCGAAATGGCGTTAAACATCTATTACTCACTCACTCACAAACATACATACATATATATATATATATATATATATATATATATATATATATATATATATAATTATATGTGTGTGTGTGTACAAATATATATGCATATGATACTGATTTTGACTAAATGCCATCAAGAAGCAGCAGTGCCAATTACCATACACAACATTAAAAACGGTTTTAACGTAAAAAGGGGGAAAAACGTTTCTTTTGGCGGTTTTAAAAGTAAAAAAAAAATAAGATAACTACAAAAAATGGCTGGATAGTATTCGTCTTACCTTCAATGAGAAAAGACCGTAGCACATGGACACTGATCTGAAGTTGTCTTGTGAGGAAAGCAGGGCAGGCGTATAAGGGTCAAGGCAGAATCCAGAAAGGGAAATATGTACAAAAACAGGCCTGTTCCTTGTAGACGGTAGATCAGCGTAAAAGGTGAGAAGAGAGCAGTAGAAGTTTGTACAGGAGGGTGCATGAGAGAGAAGTGATGAGGGCAGATGTACTGATGTCAGGTATTCTAAATACTTTTCCATGCTCTCTATACCTTTTCCCTATGTCCCTGCTCCAAACCAATGTTCCTGCTTTCCTTGGCGAGGTAGTAGATTATATGTATTCAATTTTAGTATGATTACATGATCTGGAGGGTCTTGCCAAAAGAAAACGAGGAAGAACCTGACTAAAAACTTTCAGAGATCACTGATCTGTGGGAGCATGGTCTAACTCATTTGGACTGCAATGCCAAACAATCCCCAGTATAACACATACATTATAGCAAACATGCACTCTTTGAGTATCAAGCATCCATGCACATTTTCACTTTTTGCACGGCAAAAACGTGCATGTTTTAAAAAATTAAAAAGGCGTTTTCTTTTGGCAAGACCCTCCTGAGGGCAGGACAAATATTCTTACATGTTATAAGCATTTATTTATTTATAAATATTGGGGTAATGGGAAATGCATTGTTAATATCATTGATTATCTAGACGGTTGTGGCAGAGGTAACTGACCAGAATTAAGTTACTGGGCGTGGCTTTGAGAGTGTTAACAGGGATACCAGTATGGGGGGGGGATGAGCAGGCAAGGATGGGAAGATTTGGCACTGGGATCCATACATTGGCACTAGCAGAGTATAAACCAGGGAAACGGACTATTTGGAGGTACACAAGAACAATATATATAGGGGTCAAATGTTTACTGGTAAACGGCCCTGGTAGACTACTGCCCCTGCGACTAGCCTTTTCCTTTTACTTGTATATCTTCGCTAACTGTTAATTGTCACCATGGTTCACCAAGGCCAGCCCTGCATTGTAGCATTATGTCAGCCCTACAGGAACGTATTACACATACACATGGTTGGCATTATGCACAAATAGAGCTCCAGTGAATAGAATTACTAGGCTTGCATTCATGAACCATTACAAACAGTCGGCATAAACGGCCTATACAAGTCTCTGATCATGTTTTAATTAGCTTATGATATTGTCAGAAAATAGTACCCTGCCTGTTGTCATGTAAGGTGGATGGGACTGCAGCCAGTCTACATGTAGCCCTGAAAGGGGCAATTATGAAAGCCAGCCACCTTCTCGTAGCATTTAATATAATTATCTCTACCTTTATTATATACATACCTGGTAGTAATGCCCCCAGGTGTATCGTGGGTGGTATTAAAGGTATGTAAAACAATATATTCAAACATATTACCGTGATTTGAACATATCTCCCTACGTTTAATTAAGTACCCATCACAAGTATCTTGTACCTACCTGGGTGTAATGCCCTCAGGTGCAGTGTTGGTGCCAGGCCACCTCCAGGGTCCCTGCCAACAGGGGAGAAGGTCACCCTGCACCTTCTCCTGCCCCTTCTGCTCCTCCTGCCCCTCCTCCTGCTGGAAAGAAGCTCCTCACCCTGCCTGCTGAAGGCACTGAGCTGCTCCCCCATCATCCTATAGGCTGGGAGGCGCTCAGCTTGGTGCTCATCTATATGTTGGTCCTCCTCAGGGGTGTTTAGGGCTATGTTGATGGTGATAGGGCGGTCCAAGACACCCAACATACTGCTGTGATATGTGGAGTAATGTCCTGTATAAGCGCTGGGTGATAAATAAGCACCGGTTAATACCTGAGGTATGCCAGGTATTGGAATATCTCCTATATTTCCTTGAAGAAGCTCCAGGGTAGATTCTCCCTCAAGTTCGTAAGCACTAAGTAGCTTTCAATACAATTGGTTTTTAGTATACTCCTTACTTATAGTTTTGTTGTCTTTCAGTCTATGGTATTTATGTTGAAAAGTGATAACGTTCAGATGTTCTGTTCACTGGAAATGACCAGATACAAAGGTCATATATATTTGCCTATATGTGCCAGGTCCATTTGTGACGGGTCACACGGCCCATTGATTAGATCCTGGATGGAAAGTAATGGTGGCAAAGATCTCTCTCAGTTTATCAGTTCTAGAAGCTTGCCTAGAAGGCAAGTCGAAAGTAGAGAGGGCTTCCTGCTGGAAAAACAACAGAACTCGCTTAAAAATATCTGAGAAGAAATATCTAAAAGGTTGTTCACTTTTTAAAAGTGTCAATTTACACAGTCAAAAGTGTCACTGAAAACAATATCCAAGGTGTTCCCCTGGATTCAAAATTTGAACACTGTTTTCCGTTGGTGACCGTTAAAGTGGCGCCAAGCTCCAGCTTGACCAGTAATCCATGTGGAGGAGGGAGGAGGTGTTGGGATATATAGTGGTCACCCGGAGGGGCCTGGAGTGGTAGGCCAGGGAGGCAGGGCCTTAGTTAACTGTCTCCTATATTTATATATTTATGTTGGGTTGTTTTATTGCATTGTTTTATGTGGTGTAAGGTGTGAGATTGCAAGGTGTTTTGGCGGTCGGGTGTACATACATGTATGCATTGTGTAGGTTTGGGCATAGGGATGGATAAACCATGTAGGAGGTCTAGATGGGGGGTCCCCATGTCACTTGTAGATTTTAAGAAAAGCCTATGTCACATGTCACTAAATTTGAAATTTCCTATGTCCTTGTCACCTAGCTCCATGTCACATGTCGATTTTAAGAAAGGACCATGTTCCATGTCATTATCTTTTTTTTCTCCTCTGTCTTTGTCACTAGACCTCTATGTCCCTTGTCGATTCTAAGAAAAGGCCATGTCACACTGTCGATTTTAGGGGTCTAGACCCCCCATTTATGTATAAATATATATGGCACAGCTCGCACTATGTCCTCTGGTCGGCATGATGCATGAGTGCAGCCCTGACGAGTAACCCACAATGACTGCATTCATGTGCCATGCTGCAGGCACAAATGGGGCTCCAGATGGGGGCTCCCATGTCACATGTTGATTCTAATAAATGCCTCTGTTGTGTTGTCGATCGTTAGTCAGTCACGACAACTTAAGTATGTGGCTGGCAATAAGGCCAATAAGGTATTCATGTCATGTAGCATAAAACTCTATTAGAGGTAGGAGAATGCTAAAGTTAGATCTGGTGACTGTACCAGGATGTGAGACAATTTAGTCACAACAGGATACAAGAAGGGGATTAACTCCCAATAGGATGTAATGTGAGGGCTGACTCATTACAGGACATTGAAACAGGAACTCCTCATACCAGGATGCTGGTGATAACAGGACATTGAGTCATGCCCTTAGCAGGATGCACTTTAAGCAGGATGTAATCAATACCTCCGGGAGGCAGAGCCATAAACTTGATCCCATAACAGGATGTAGCCACAGCCTATAAAGCCTAACATCCCTGCCTGATTAAGCAGGGTGAAATTCATTCATGGACACAGTGCTGGCGAAGACTGCTTCGTGATACTGGGTGACTGATTGCCAGTTCTATACGGACTTAGCCCTTTGTGATTACGTGGAGACAGGGCAGAGCCATTGGCTTGGTGTTACTGCATATGGGATAGGTGTTTTCCTGGTTGGTATTGCGTGTTGGACAGTAGAGCATTGTGACTTATGAGTCATTAGATGCATTCTCGGGACATTACCTCAGGTTGATATGAAATGGTGCATAATGTGTGTTAATCAGTAAATAAAGCCTATGATATATAATTACCTCTTAGAGTGCTCTCTTGGACTATTACTTAGTACAGGCCTTGCCTACTACTTTGGTATGTGGAGTTGGGAAAGGATTCGTTATTACCACTAACAACAACAGGAAGAATTAAGGTGAGCTTTTAGACCTTATGTTACCCCAAATCCCCCCAACAAAGCATCCAGAATACATACATATGTAACTAAATCCCCATGTCGCATGTCACCTCTGTAAAACCGCTATATCCCATAACCTATATTGAATTTAGGAAATCAGCTAAGTCATGCTACTTAATATTTCTTTACCAGCCATAGCACTGCATTGAAGAATGATGGATTAACAAGTGAATGATAACGTGGATGGCCATATAGATGTATATTATGGATGATATATGTGGAGTCATTGCTTTCGTTATCCATGAGATCGTTTCATGTAACAATGACAATTAAAGGCCATGTTTCAATGCACATTCTGTTAACTAACATCAAGCCCTGTTGTTTTTAAATGTTTCTCTGTTATTTAAGTTTTGTCTTTTTTTTTCTTCTTCGGGTTATGGAGTTGTTGTATTTTACTGGAGCTGCAATTTAGCATAGGAAACAGTAGAATACCCACAATGTGACCACACCAAAGAAAAGGTGTCCCTCACAGACAAGGTATACATACAGGACCCAAAGGCTACCCTCGCTTTCTTTCTTTCTTTCTTTCTTTCTTTCTTTCTTTCTTTCTTTCTTTCTTTCATTCTTTCTATCTTCCTTTCTCCCTTTCGGGACCAATATTTCGAGCATGATTTGATAAAGGATCTACTTGGGTATATGTTGGATTATGATCGTGATCTGGCTGTTAACAAATACCATTTTACCACTGCTGCATATTCTATTCTTTCATATCTTATATTTCTGGTCCTTATGTAGCGTTGTTGTAGAAATTCGTCAATAGTGCAAATTTATTCTATAAGACATGCACGATCCCACCAAGAATGTATGCCTACCACTGAACAGGACTCGAGTTGGGAAAGTTCACAACTTGTGCAAGAGAACATGATTATCTCCAGAAATTTGGACTCCCCAGTGCATCTTATACTCAAGAAAAACAAAACATGTCGAGTTCCTGGGAATATCCCGAAAGATTCCTGAGCAATTCTTGAGATCTAGCTAGACTAGAGAACTTTCTTGGGTATAAGATGTTATGGTGTGTCCAAATTTCCAGGGAAAATCACATTCTCTATTCTTCTTGTATTCACAATTCGGACTCGGGAAATTCCTGAGTAATTCTCGGGATCTTGTTCAGTGGGATGTAGTGATGACCTCCAATCTCTTAGCTTTTGAATAAAATTACCTATTCAAACAAAAAAAAAAGACAAAATGGGTTTCCCATGGCTGATAACACGTCAACAGACAGCTCTAGGCTGTAGTACACAAAAACACAAACAGGGAATGACTTCATCTATCATAATTGTACCCAACCTGACGTATGTACTGTAAAACCCCATCGCATCATACCCTACAGCTTATGGCCCATTACAGGAGCTTCCCGGGGTTTATAAATGGGTTTTATATTAAAAATTATACTGAGGAATGGCAATTAGTTTGAGTCCAAAATTGCTGCTTATAGGAAGCCATCAGCTCAGGATGCGGCACATATACACAGGGGTTTATGTTAGATAAGGACCTGTCATCACTGTCGTCATGACTGATTTAAGGGGGTCGTGCAACTGCTAAGTGTAACAAGATTGCTAAATGTTATAATAACACTTAGCTCAACCATCCAACTGCTAACTGTAACAAAATATTGCTGTAAGTGTAACAAATTAAGTGTAACAAAAGGCAGATATCTGTCACAATTCAACTTACACTCCAATCACAGCTAAGTGTAACAAAACCTACATTTCATATTTAACTGAGGGGACAAATGTAGCCACATTGGCATATTGTATTAGCATAATGTATAATAAATAGACACAAGCTTCTTGAGTTATCTAGTGGCTGTATGCTAAGTGTAATTGTTACAATAATCAGTGCAGTTATATAATTGAACTGCTAAATGTTACAACACTGCTAACTGTTATAATAACACTTAGCAGTTAACTATCCAACTGCTAACTGTAACAAAACATTGTCAAGTGTACTTTGGGGTCTGTGATCTCTGAACTGCGGCTCTGATCCTGTAATCAACACTCTCGTTGCCAGTCTAAGGCTCCCACAGCCATGACCGCTACAGTATTGATATACCTTATGATATTGTGTGGCCCTCAACTTACAATATAATTATGTGAAAGTGATACACCTAACTGTGATGTTACAGATAGCATTTATTGTAACAGATAGCAGTCCCGGCCTTTACAGATGATCTAAGTTTTGTTATAGTTAGTAGCAATTTTTACACATAACAGTTGGATGCTTGTAACACTTAGCAATTTTTGTTACACTTAGCAGTTGGATGGTTGACTACTAAGCATTATTATTACAGTTAGCAGTTTTGTTACACTTAGCAGTTCTACAGTCCATCTTGTAGTCCGTCTACGTCATGTGCTACATCCTGAGTTGGTCTGACGGAAGGAGCTACTCCCCTAACCACAACATACATGCAAACTGAAAGATGTCTATTAGACTGGTACAGGTCTCTTCAAACCTTCATCATGGGCTGCTAATGCAGGAGTGCATCATGCCAATCAGCGTCATGATGCACCAATAATGGCTGACCTGTTCGCCAGCAGTTTATTGTTGCAACATTTCGACGGCCTCGAGAAGTGCATCAGCCTTATAAAGTCAGCATGGTGCATGGGTGTGGCCCTGGTATGTTACTTGCAATGTTTATGTTCTAGCATCATGACCAGGTTAAGGATTTAATGAACTATGCTTATTGACCTCCTTGACGAACAGATGAAGTCATGCTAAATGTGGCTTCCAAATCTTAAAACTCTCTTCAATTATCCCCTTTTTTTGTCCCCTCTGTGAGACTGTCATATTTGCTGGCACAAAACCACATGTATGCACTAGTGGCATTATGGCCACAAAGGAACAACTTAATTTAATCAGTATGTATAATATAACATGTATTATGGACATAAAGCATATCATGTATACATATGGAGAGATGTTTAGCCATGTTTGTTGAAATACATTTTACACATGGAATGAGTATACGTGACATACGCCTACCGCATCCCTATGTTCGACATACATTAAGCTATAACCAGCGCATGGTCATTGATTTGTTTACATTATTATGCATACCGTCATTTATAATAGGATCTGATTCAGTTCAAGTGCCATTGAACTGGGTCCCTCTCACAGAATCACCTAGACACGACATCAGACGTGGGTGGTATTGATAGACTAGGATAGTGTAAAGCAGTTTTGGATGGACCTACATCTTATGTAGATAATAGGACTAATTCTAGTGAGTACCTCAATGATGGGAGGGATTAGACTGAAGCCACACCTTTCCTGTATAGTTGCTGTGATTTTGCTACACGGTAAGTTAGCTCAATTTTTTATAATTATGTATGCAGAGTAATTCAAAACCTTTTCGTTTTTAATAGATATGTTGGGTAAGGGCCTGATCTTAAATCGTCTAGATAATCATTAACATGTATACGGACATATACGCTATTTGTATATAGGCCTACACTAATATCATTGATGTTAAGTACACATCTTCATGTCTCTGCTGATTTGATAACACTGGTTGTATACAGGAAAACCATCACGATAGTACAGATTTTTAGATCCACGCAACAACCCAAACACAAGGTACTTCCGGTAGGCAAATTGCCTTTACCATTACTGTGATGGTAAATGTGCTTACATTTACATTGCATCATGTTTTTTTATGATAACCAAGTGGTGGGGATCATTATTACGAACCCATGAGTGTCCTCAGTTAGTCGATACGACCAATATTTAGATATTTAGAGTCATACTAGTGGCTTCGCCACAAGAGTTAGGTGCATTGTGATCACTACTGGTATTGTCCTAAGCATTCATATTTCCCAACAAACTGTGCACCATTTACACGGCAAACTGTGCGCCATTTACACGGCAAACTGTGCACCATTTGCACGGCAAACTGTGCACCATTTGCACGGCAAACTGTGCACCATTTGCACGGCAAACTGTGCACCATTTGCACGGCAAACTGTGCACCATTTGCACGGCAAACTGTGCACCATTTACACGGCAAACTGTGCACCATTTGCACGGCAAACTGTGCGCCATTAGCACGGCAAACTGTGTGCCATTAGCACGGCAAACTGTGTGCCATTTACATGGCAAACTGTGTGCCATTTACATGGCAAACTGTGCACCATTTACACGGCAAACTGTGCACCATTTGCACGGCAAACTGTGCACCATTAGCACGGCAAACTGTGTGCCATTTACATGGCAAACTGTGCACCTTTTACAGGCAAACTGTGCACCTTTTACAGGCAAGCAGTTGCTTGTTGATACTGCCTAGTGACGTGATGTTGCCAGGTTACATGACGTTGCTAAGTGACGTGATGATGTGTCAAAAATCATAATGGCAACGTCACTTTCCAAACAGATTCTCTCGGAACGACCCAATTCAAACGTTTAGTGTGGAATATCTGAATACTTTTAACTTTTTTCTATACAATATTTCAGGGGTTGGTGGCATAGATATGTAGCAACAATACAGGGGCGTAGGAAAAGGGGGGGCCAGGGGGGCCTGGGCCCTTCCAATCATGAAGGAGGTGGGGCCTGAGTATGTCTGGGCCCCCCCAATATTTTCCAAGAACTCATAAACACAATGGAAAAGATGCTAAAACTTTACATCTCAAATTAGATTATTATGGTGATGTCATAGGGAAAATGGGGGTCTGAGCCTAAAGTCAGATCCAAAATTTACTAAAAGTTACTTTTCTATATGAATTCTATATATGCATTTTATAGACGCCATCATGCATCGGCCGACAATTCAAGGTGGTCACAACGGTGCCCTCGCCGGGCCCCCCCCCCAATGAAGATTTGCTTCCTATGCCTCTGCAATAGCATACCCTATTCATCCGTTATCTAATCCAGAGATACTTATTTCAAGGACGTTTTAAATCGAAACAAAATGGTGGACTTTGAAAAAAATTCTGTCTCTTGTTGTTGTGCACTGAGGGCATGCAGAGATGATTCTTTAAAAGATACTTTTCTCTTTTGTGTATTTGTGACTGGGAATTAATCAGATAGGAGGAGTAAACATAACAAAATGAGTCTCCAAAATATTAAAGATATCAAATTTGATGAGTTAATTTTCAAAAAAGTACATGCTTCTATGTAGCCTCTTTTGGTTTATCTGGTCCTGGCAAGTACTCAACCTTATTTCAATGGGCTAGGAACCAGCGACGAACTAATGCCTTTTTATATAAAGGGTAATATATAAAGGGTAGTAAATATTCCCGTAACAATATGTCACGTAATGCCTGCAGAAAGTATGGGAACCAGCGGTATTGGTAGATGGCACCGCCTTGCGTTTTGTTTATGCAACTGCCGATGGGATCCATGTATAGATTTGTGTAATGATGTTGTTTTCTGAAGATTATCTAATTAAAAATAATAATTTGACCGGAATGTCTTATATTTGACTTCCAATATTTATCTTTCAATCGGAAAGCTTTTTCCCAAAGGGACATTAAGAGATAGTAAATAAATACCAGGCTTTGTCAAATCCCGTCGGACACCGGCTTTATACGTCTGAATGGCTCCTGGGCCGACAGAAATTGTCAGACTGCAGGACTAAATGTCTGACTCTCATCCTCAGACCTTAGGCTTCATGCCATTTTTTACTGCACTCAAATCAGACCATTATTAAGGTTGTTACAGCATAAAACAAAAAGCATTAACATATTATGTTTTTTTTCTCACACTGAAAACCCTGCAGATCTTTAAACTCGTCAGATTGAGGACCTAGAGTCGTCGAAAGAGGTACAGACAGGGGGCAGCACCTTACATGGAGTGAAATCCCTTAGTCTACCTCTCCCCAGTATGAGTCTATGGCATTCTGTTGACAATATGTAACATACTCACAAGGTGGCAGGTATGTGCCACTCATGTTTGATGATCAGGCCTTCAGTCTTCAACTGAAGGTCTTCACCGCTGAGGACTTTAGGTGCTCAAGTTGACGATACCCAAATCTACAGCTTTTGGTAGTCAGATTGAGGACCCAAGGTAGTCAGCACCAAGGTTGTCACTCTAACAACATTATGTAATCAGTTTGACTACCTTGGGTGAGTGTGCTGAACTAAACCCATTAGGTTGACTACCCTTGGTGCTCAATCTGAGTACCTAAGGTTGTAGTTTTGGGTATCGTCAGTCTGACGACCTTGGTGCTTTCAGTGCAGAACTTCATCAATCCTAATTGATTTCATGATAAAAATAGAATGTACATCCTTGTTTTATGATATTCATTCATTCCCAGAAAATGCCCTTAGATATTTGTTATGTTTCGGTCCTGAGAGAATTGAACTGGGCCTGCAGAATTAGAAATCTGCAGGAGCGAATGTCCTGCATGGTGAAAAACTTTTCGCAAAGACTGAAATACCTCATTTTCTTTCACAGCATATGTAATTAGTGCTGGTCCAAGATGCTGGGTGAATTTTGACGTGGTGTTTGTTGTTGATGGCACCATTCACAGCACGGACAGCAATGAGAATCAACTAGACCTGCACTTTCTCAAGACCTATCTAACGACAGTTTCTGACAAGCTTTTCAGAAGAGCGAATGACCTGCGTATTGCACAGGTGACTTATGGCAGCGAAGGCCAAAGGCAATTTAATTTCACGCGCAAATGGGCACATGTGTCAAGTTCAATCGCCAAGATGGGGCATCATGACGGGCCCCCAGATATCAGAGAGGGCGTAATGGTAGCTAGAAAACTTATACAGGAACAGATCTTCGAGAGTCGACGCACAGTCATACTTTTGGTTACAGCAAATACATCCTACCACGAGCAAAATGGAATCATTTATGAAGGGGATCCTGAAAACCTGCCCATCATTGCCGTTGGCTATACAAATGCAGTTGACGTGGCTGTGCTGCAACTAATTACAGGAACAACATTAAATATTCTCCAAGCTGCCAGTAGTAGGGCGCTTGGTGATATTGTGACACAAACTGTTAATAAGCTGCTCTGTCCTCATGAGGAACGCACAACATCTAGAGGTAAAACAAATGTATTTACTTCATAAATATCTGACATCTGCGTGCTATTAAAAAGATGTAAAGGAGGTTTTGCAGGTCAGATGTATGTTATTTCGATAGCTATATATGTATCATTATTTACTGCAAGTGACCCTTATCCGAAATTAAGGATTTTAACACCATGGGTACTTATGCTAAAGGGTAGGTCCTTCATAATTTGACCAAAATAAAGCGAAGCACTGCAGTGGAGCCAAATACAGGGGGTTAAGTGAAAATTTTCCTGCACATTAAGATTATAAATTGTTCTGTCCTCTTGATAAAGAAGGTAAAAGGACAAGTTTCATTTTCCAGGAAGGATCCCCAAGGCTGAGTCAAATTGTCACAAGTCTGCCGATGTGGTATTTGTCATAAATGTGGCTATGAGATCTAGTTCACCCTCGACTGAAATGACTAATCTGAGAAACTACCTGTTCGCTGTCTCAAATTACCTCTTTGATAGAGTAAAAGACTTGAGGATTGCTCAGATTGTCTTTGGGAACAACACTGCTCCGTCCGGTGGCGGTCGATTCTCCTTCCATCATAGCAGACATACAGTTCATACCTACATCAATCAGATCCAGTATATGGATGGGCCTGCCAATGTGATAGCAGCAGTGAAAAAGGCTTCAAACTTTCTTCGGCAAAATGGAAGAGGGGTAACTTCGTATATTCTCCTTGTTACTGCAAGAACCGAATGGCGTAACACTGGAAGAAATGCTCCATTCAGAACCACCGGACTTCCAACGATTGTTGCAGTTGGCTACACCAATGCTGTGCAAAGAAATAAGCTTTTCAGCCTGGCAAAGAATCATTCAAATGTGCTTCTGGTTGGAAGCAGCAGTGATCTCTTATCCATAGCTAATAAAACGGCCACAACACTAGTTTGCGCTGATGGGGATGCACATGCAGTACGTGTAGTAGCACCCCTAGGTATGTGTATTGATTTACTATTGGTGGGTTCACATAGCAGACAAGTTACAAGCGGGTTGCATTTATATTAGCTTTGAATATATAGCTTGAGGTATAAACAGCATCAATAAGGAAACTCTCCTATATTGAGAATAGATGCAGGCACAAAGACAACGACAACGCTGTCTGCCAAGTATAAGTATTTACATTTCCATCATAAACCAAATACTATTGCAGTCCTATACACTGAGAAAATATTGTTACTCACATGAGTCT
Organism: Acholoe squamosa; assembly: GCA_949317995.1. Lineage (NCBI taxonomy): Eukaryota > Metazoa > Annelida > Polychaeta > Phyllodocida > Polynoidae > Acholoe > Acholoe squamosa. The sequence goes on from OX439043.1 coordinate 67,316,426, forward strand.
AGATCCAGACTCAGCCAATGTCGCCAAAATGAGTATGACTTGAGACTCAGCCTGATCCTTGGATGATACTCAGGCAAAGCCAGAGTATCATCCAAGGATCAGTCTCAGGATCTGCCTGAGTATCATCCAAGGATCAGGCCGAGTCTCAAACCATACTAATTTTGGCGACATTGCCTGAGTCTGGATCTAGACTCATGTGAGTAACAATATTTTCTCAGTGTAGGTTCATTTTTAGTTGTAACTCAAAAGCAACCATAGTCGAATTATTTCACTCCCCTCCTAAAAAGAAAAATTAAGAAGAATATCGGTAGGCATAATTTCTATGATGTGGTTTCTTACAGGACCCATCCATTCAGTCAACACGAAATTACCTCTGTAAGTATAATCTACACGTATCTGTTTTTATAAAGTTCAAACCTTCTGTTTTAAGGAGGAAAGGAATATTTGCTATGGATTTTCCTGTCTACCTCGTTTTGTAGCAGAGACATTGTCTTTAAATAAGGATAGTTTGTTTGTCTTCTTTAGTGCAGCGATTGGTCTTCTAATAAGACATTAGAAAATATGCCCGATAAGCATTGTGATAGCCTTTAGGTTAACTATTAAATAGGCTATTGCCAGGAAACCATGGCCACTATTAACGTTTCTTATGGAGATTTGCCATGATCTGATGATTTAGAAAGATCACTATGCTGAGAGCACATTACCTAACTGTACCACTTCAATTCATCTCATCGATAGCGCAATTGTTAGTCCAACAACAGCAGTGACACCCATCGTGGCAAACAAGGAAGTTTTTGAAAATGTTTCACAAGAGGCTAAAGATGATCCAGCAAGGTTCAATGCCGAGGTTATTACTCTTGTAAAGGTTAGTCAATTGTACATCAAATAATCATTTATTCTCTCTCTCTCTCTCTCTCTCTCTCTCTCTCTCTCTCTCTCTCTCTCTCTCTCTCTCTCTCTCTCTCCCATCTAGAGGGTCTGCTTAAACATTTCCAGGTGGATGTGAAATTGTCACTCTTAGGCAATTAAAATTATTCAATATGACCACCATTTTGTCAATGTTTCTGTCATCATTGAGAAGGTAGTTGGCAGCCATTTTGAATTTTTAATGAGATTCTAGCAATATCGACAAAACCTTTTAAAATTTCTTAATTTGATTAAGGTAGGTATTCCATCTAAGACACCCATTAATTATCTGTTAGATAAGGGACTCGAGTTCAACCATTTTAGGTTAGGTAGGTGGCAGTCATTTGGAATAATCAACGAGAAAATCATTATCAATGCTAACTTTCTGATACAATTGAGGATAAAATGCTGTTCAAAACTTCGAAATATAGATTTATGAGAACAGGAGTCTAAATAGGGTAGTTGGCAACCATTCTAAATACCTTTTCTTTTTTGGCTTGGATAATTCGAATTGCCTAAGGGTAACAATTTCATACCCACCTGGAAATGATTATACAGACCCTCTAGATTAATAATCAAGAGAGAAAAACTATATCCGACGAGTCTGGGTCAAGCTTTTATTCTGCCAGATTAATAAAAAGAAATTCTGCCAGATTATTACCAATTCCTTTGTTTGATCAGGTATATGATGGCCCAGTGGAAGACTATCTGGAGTTTGAAGTGTTTGTGGAGGTTTTACCAAAGTATAGGATGGGCAACCTCACAATAGCTGATGTGGACAACAAGTCTCCTGACATTTTCAACACTTTACCCGAAACTAAGGTAAATCATAAAATGCATAAAGTTTAATAGAGTATGCCACTATTATTTTCTTGTAGATATACATTTTTCCCAAAAATTTAAGGCCATGGCATGTGGTACAATGTGATAAACTTTAGAGTGCGGACATACCCAGATTTGGGGGTTTTGTAGTGAATGATTTCAATAAATTCTCTAACTAAATAGAGTGCACCCCCCTCAACTTACCATCAAATATCAACCTTAATAACACTCAAATCGATTAATATACACCCTAAGGATTAATTTGATACCTGGTTTGCCTACCCACTGTCAGATTTTAGACCAATAATCATTGTACAACATCCTTCAGTGCGAAGTTACAAAGTGTCTCCTGCTGCCACCTTCCGTCAATAGGTGTCCTGCAACCAGGAGGGGTCAAGCGAGGTTACGTCTTTTGGGGAGAAGCGCTAACGCGGTATGGCATACTATGGGTCAGTGAACAACCAATCGGAGTAGAGAAAGCATCCTGCGCACAGCCAATCACATCCCAAGCAGGTTGTTACCTAACGTCCGGACTCTGGGTACAAACCAAACATAGCCAATAACAGATACGGTTACTTCCCACATTTGGCGCCATTTTGGGACCTTTTGTAGGCAAAAGGTGTTTACATTCACATTGGAAATGGCTGGATTATTGCTAGATTTACCGGTAAGTTTTTGCTGTTCCACCTTCTAAGAACATTTACACACCGAAGCAAGGGTTTGTAAGTCTAGATCTACGAGGTGGGGGCCCAGTGCTGCGACAAAGGGGTGGGTGCACATTCGGTGCTGCAGCAGCAGGCAACATTTTGTCTGAATGTTGTCATGTGTTTTTTCACCTCATACGGTCAAAATACTCCGATTTGCTTCAGCAAGGAGTCAAAATGAAGCTAAGACATCACTGATTACTGATGGCACAAGATTGAAATGATAAAAGCAAGTCTTCCCCTTGAAAATCGCATCGTTTTGCCGCGGTGCGGGTGCACAAAAGGCGTTTCTGCGCTGTCCGACGCACGATCTTTGTCCGGCGGGCGCTGACTCTTACAGAGATGCCACTTTACCTAACTTTTTAGGAATTCCGAATTTTCGATTTTCATTCCTATGGGTGTTTCTTATTGTAAATTGAGAAACTTAGGAAGATTTCCGAATTTGTGGGGATCATTGAGTGGCATCCCTGCTCTTACCTAACGGGAGAGTCAGGCTTCCTGCATAGGTAGCGAAGTCAGCCGAATTTGGCTGCCCGCTCCCCATATCTGTCACAGTGGTAAACATGTGTTGGTAAAATACTGATTCTGGGGGTTCTACTGGGTAGATTTACTTCAATATAATATCAAATTAAAGGGAAAACATAGTTCTATCTCACTGGCATAATATTTTGCTTTATTTTCTATTTTTTCTACTGCTTCAGAGAGTAAACATTTGAATGAATTTGGTGATTCTGTCACTCCACCCTGTTCGAGCCACATGAGTGGCCATGCACATATTGCAGAAATACAGGATATTGCCCTTTATAGTAAAAGTTACATGAAGAACAATATTATATACTTGTTATTGAAACATTGACCTACATTTTGATGGGATTTTGATAGATTTTCAGTGATTATTAATCGCAGGACGGTTTCACAAACTTGTTCAACTTTGAACCAATTTTCTGGAATAAATATTTGTTACAGAAGCTAACAGAACCTACAGGGCTATTCTACAATATGTTAATTACCTAAATATTATCAGGTTTTACAGCTATAAGGCTGCGATTTTCTGCGATTTTAAATCTCCTGCATATGTAATACCAGAAAATTCATGAAAAAATTATTTAAAGTTCATATTTCAACTCAAAATTAGAAATACTTTTATAGCTAGCAATTAAATCATACAGAGATATGTAAATCTCCTAATATTCAGCTTCAAGGAGGTGTAATTGGTTAGTAAATCGACCCATACAGTAAAAACCTATCAGTAATTATGTACAGCTGTGTCAATCTCCTAATATTCAGCTTCAAGGAGGTGTAATTGGTTAGTAAATCGACCCATACAGTAAAAACCTATCAGTAATTATGTACAGCTGTGTCAAAATCCTGCACGCCCAGTACATGTCTAATGGCCGGGCTTATCTAAAGTTTTGAGCAAATATACAGAGCGAGGAATGACAGAATGTATTTTATATTTCCAAATTTCAAAGTGATATAAAAATGCTTCTAATGGGCGTATCAACTTGATTTAAAAAGCTATTAATTGCATTTTCCAAGCTCTTTCTTTTGATATATAACTCATGTATTTCTGTTGAGGTTTACATTTTGGGCTGACTTCGCTAGCATAGGGCTAATTTGTCAGGTGGCTGGAATTGTAGGACATAATTTTTTTATGTCAATTTCCTCTTAAGGATGGCTTCCTAAGACATGTTTGTTGCCATTTTGTGAGAAACCTTTCATACGGGGGCCCAGATTATTTGGTTCTTGCAAATCTGTTAGCCTTCACATCAAGTTTAGCTGCCACGGTCGGCCATGATGGAAGTGGTTTCAGGTCTCACAACAGAGGTGTTATTCATGAAATAATGTTATCCATGAGAATCTGCTTGGTGAGTGGAGATTGACTTCCTGTCTGACAGAAAATGCACCTGCTTATGGCTACCTGTTGCAGCCCACACAGCATGTGCCAAACCTTGGAAAAAGGTGCGATCTAAAGGTTTCCAACAAAAGACGCTCTTCCCACTCACAGACAGCAAAGCTAAAGTGGTAGAGATGGTTGTAGAGTAGAGGCTCCTATTATCGGCAGGGCCCTATTATCAGCAGTTTTGATCAATCTGAGGTCCTAAACCAATGTTACTAAGTCCTGGGAGAGTGTACCAAAGGTAAAAAGCTAATTGATTGCATCCAGCACACATATAAATAGATGTTTCACATAAATCACATGTAAAGCAGACTTTTTCTTCTTTGAGAATTATCTGGGTCGAATCCCTTACAGCCTAATTGCCTCAATTAACAAGATAATTAATATTTCATGAATGTTTAGAACATATTTTTGTGCAGAAATGTGCTGAACTATGAGTTAGAAAAGGGTATGGACACATATTTATGGCCTCTTTTACCATATTTAGGTCTGTTTTGAATTCTATGCCTTAATTCCATTTATTTGAAAGGGGTGCTGATAATAGGTTCTAAAATAGATCAAAGGACCCTATTATCAGCATCTGTGAATAAATATTCTTCCCAAAATCTTGAAATCATAAAAAGAGAGGCACTAGTGCATGTAGAATGAAGGAAAACTCATTCCATATCCCTCCCAATGAAGAGCTTTTTTAATGAACCACCTAGCACAAAATATATTCTATTTCACATTTTTCTTTGTAAGAATCCCTTATTTTCCTATCTCATTATTTATAGAAGAATTGATTTCAATCATGTCTATTTTTGAAGTCATGTATTTTAGATAATACAGTGTGATTAGTCAATAAAAATCATGTGAGATTGTGAAATTACACATATATTTTTATGTTATTGGCTAGCCGATAACATAGTCACGTAAGGGGAGTCGATGCAATGGAATGTGGCCAAATGGGTAGACTTGCCCACATAAAAGTCCTTAGTGTTCACATAGGATTAGACTGAGACAAGTAGCTTGGACAAGTCTAAGGTACCTGGATCTAGGGGTTGAGGTAGCTTCGCTAAAAGTTTTAAGGACAAAACCCAGTTTAATATTTCAAATCTGAAAGGTATTTGTCATGTTACAAGAGGATTTTAAAATGTCAGGATGTGGTAAAGTGTCATTAGTCATTATAATGACAAAACTCCTTTGTTAGATGGAAGTTATACATGTATTGGGATGAAAAAGTAAAATGCACAGATTGTCTCAAGGTGAGTTTAGCCTTAAGAGAAATAGCCATGTACATGCTCACACATCTGGATGGACCAGATATAATCCTCTTAATTAGGTAGTAATTATGTCATTGGCTTATTGGAAGAAGGAGAGGTCCCAGCTTGCTGCACAAGGGGTTGAGTGGGTTGTACTGTTTACCTGTGACCATTAACCCCTTCAGGGCCACCTACATGTATAATAGTATAAACTGTAGCTATGATGCAGGATGTGAAGTGTTATATTATATTTGCATGTAGCATACCACTTTTGCATGTACATGTAATTTCATATATAGTCTAGCCCTTTGAACATAGAAACCAATAACATCTTAGGGCTGTGAAATAGCTCTAACCTTAAACATTTTGTTATCTGTACACTGGAAAACATAAACAATAGCCTACTATTTTATTAATGAGCCAAATCTAAAGGAATGTAGGTCAATGTGCTGATAATAGGAGACAGGTGCTGATAATAGGTGCTCAGAATAGGTCAGAAAAAATAACAAATGCTGACTGAACAGTTATGATATCTCAAGACCACAGAGTAGAAAAATTCCGAAAATTACCACTCTCCATGTTTGGCATCTATTAGATTTCATATATCTAAAACCTAACATCTGCTTGAGGATTTACCCTTAAGGTGCCGATAATAGGGTCCAATACTCTACTCTTGTCAATATTATAAGCTGATTGTTAGGGATTTGTTTCTGTCAAATGTTATTCTTAGAAACTTGCTGTTTCTAGAGCACCTGCAAGTTTTAGCTAGGGCAGTCCCAGCGACTCAGTCCTTAACTGAGTCGCGCACAGTGACTAGATCTTCTGTGTTACGTACCTCCCTTTATCTCAAGTTTAATACGTGAGCCCCATAGGCTTAACCAAGAAACTCTGTATCACACCCCACAGTGTGATAACCCTTCCCGTATCACACTCCCTGGGAAAACATCCAAAACGGTCAAATAACTGATGATAAAATCATTTCTAATCGAATTTTAGGCCTAGTGAGAATTTTTTTACCATGTGGACCCCCTGACCCTAGATCTATCCGTAGAGATAATTTTTGGACATGTGGACACTTTGCCCCTAGCTAGATCTAGGCCCTAGTGATTTTTTTTTTACCATGTGCACACCCTGCCCCTGGATCTAGGCCCAGCGATAATCTTTTACCATATGGATACTCTGCCCCTAGATCTAGCCCTAGTGATAATTTTCTTATATGTAGACACTGCCCCTAGAGGGGGTCTAGATGGGGGGTCCCCATGTCACTTGTCGATTTTAAGAAAAGCCCATGTCACGTGTCACTAAATTTGTAATTTCCTCTGTCCTTGTCACTTAGCTCCATGTCACATGTCGATTTTAAGAAAGGACCATGTCCCATGTCATCTTTTTTTCTCCCCTGTCCTTGTCACTAGAGCTCTATGTCCCTTGTCAATTTTAAGAAAAGGCCATGTCACACTGTCGATTTTAGGGCTCTAGACCACCCCTAGATCTAGCCCCAGTGATTTTTTTTACCATGTGTACCCCCCGCCCCCCCCCCGAACCTAGATCTATCTGTAGTGATATTTTTTGGGCATGTGGACACCTTGCCCCTAGTTAGATCTAGGCCCTAGTGATAAGATTTTCACCATGTGCACAACCTGCCCCTAGATCTAGGCCCAGTGATAATCTTTTACCATATGGATACTCTGCCCCTAGATCTAGCCCTAGTGATTTTCTTTTTACCGTGTGGTTCCCCTGACTCTAGATCTATCCGTAGTGATATTTTTGGACATGTGGACACCTTGCCCCTAGCTAGATCTAGGCCCTAGTGATTTTTTTTTTTACCATGTGCACACCCTGCCCCTGGATCTATGCCCAGCGATAATCTTTTACCATATGGATACTCTGCCCCTAGATCGAGCCCTAGTGATAATTTTCTTATATGTAGACAGTGCCCCTAGATCTAGCCCCAGTGATTTTTTTTACCGTGTGTACCCCCCACCCCCCACCCCCCCCCCCGAACCTAGATCTATCTGTAGTGATATTTTTTGGACATGTGGACACCTTGCCCCTAGTTAGATCTAGGCCCTAGTGATAAGATTTTCACCATGTGCACAACCTGCCCCTAGATCTAATCCCAGTGATAACCTTTTACCATATGGATACTCTGCCCCTAGATCTAGCCCTAGTGATTTTCTTTTTACCGTGTGGTTCCCCTGACCCTAGATCTATCCGTAGTGATATTTTTGGACATGTGGACAACTTGCCCCTAGCTAGATCTAGGCCCTAGTGATTTTTTTTTTACCATGTGCACACCCGGCCCCTGGATCTAGGCCCTGCGATAATCTTTTACCATATGGATACTCTGCCCCTAGATCTAGCCCTGGTGATAATTCTCTTTTATGTAGACACTGCCCCTAGATCTAGCCCTAGTGATTTTTTTTACCATGTGGACCCTCCGCCCCCCCCGAACCTAGATCTATCTGTAGTGATATTTTTTGGACATGTGGACACCTTGCCCCTAGCTAGATCTAGGCCCTAGTGATAAGATTTTCACCATGTGCACACCCTGCCCCTAGATCTAGGCCCAGTGATAATCTTTTACCATATAGATACTCTGCCCCTATATCTAGCCCTAGTGATTTTCTTTTTACTGTGTGGTTCCCCTGACCCTAGATCTATCCGTAGTGATATTTTTGGACATGTGGACACCTTGCCCCTAGCTAGATCTAGGCCCTAGTGATTTTTTTTTACCATGTGCACACCCTGCCCCTGGATCTAGGCCCTGCGATAATCTTTTACCATATGGATACTCTGCCCCTAGATCTAGCCCTGGTGATAATTTTTAGCACGGCGACTAGTGAGTACTACTCGTGAGATGAGTAGACTAGTGTATGGTTCACAGTCGCCACGGTGTAAGGGATAGGGAGGCCTTGCAATCTATTTTTGTTTGTGGCTCCTCTGCTATGGACTATACCTGCTCACTATTCTAATGTAATAACAACAGTGTGTGTACTTTACTTATCAGTGAAGGAATTTTCAGAATATATCTCATACTTTTGATTTTATTCGCAGATAAGACATTTCATCATTTGGAGCCCTATGGCAGATTAGCATTAGAGCATTTTAAGATTCAGAAATGCATCCCTGTAGCCTTTGTTTTAGAATTGTTCGTTTTGAAACTACTATATATATGTAGTACAGGTTTTATCTCAGTGGGTTATGGTACAATTGGATCATATTTTCTGTATTTGAACAAAGTATTCACTGTCAAAGATCTCTATGGAGAAATCAGTGCTAAAGTGTTTGTTGCCATATGTGCATTTTTGTAAATCAGAGGAGGTTGAAGTGTAAGGCCACCTTGTGGAACTGCTACATTCTTTTCTGTGAAAAATCTTTAGTTTACATTGAAATAATGCTATCTCAGAATATGTATCTACTATTGGTGATGAAAGATTAATTTGATTACTACTTTCATTATATAAACAATTTTGTGGAACACTGAAAACATGTATGTACACCGAAGTACTTACACTGTTTGCTGACCACTGGCCCGTGACGAGGTACAGACTATTACAAGTGTAGGGGTATGGTATTTACACTTTACGTTCATGTACCCGTGAGACTCAGACCTAGGTCCTTTGGGTGTAGTGGGGGAATCCGGATGGCAGGTGGCAGCACCTGCCTCTGGGTTCGTATCCATTACACCAGGGGGCCTACCACTCGTCCGCCACACGTCACATGGCCGGTCTGAGTTTCGCGGGCTTTTCCCCTATATAAGGCTGGTCCTAGCCCATGTTCTTCAGTAGTGGTTTACCCACTGCTCAACCAGGTTGTTACCCGAAAGGGTAACCGAATGCCCTAGTAGCATGTTGTCCTCTGAGGCTGTGATCGTATGTAACATAAGCTATGAAATAAAAGCTCGGTTGCCTACCCGGGAAACTTTTCTCTCTCTTCGTTATGATTTAATCTAACTTAACGAGACGAACCATTACACTGGTGCCGTGACCAGTTGGTCTTCGGGTAAGCGCAGTCAGAAATGACTGAGCTGAGCCCAGTCAGGGGAAATGGCCCAAATCATGAGCTAAACTCCCCGATGGAGGATGGTGAAATCAAATCACCACCCCAAGGTACAGAGTGGAGAAATCCACTGGAACACTACCCTGATGGGTTAGAGGATGTAAGAAAAAACTTACATGATGAACTGGATGAATTTGGAGACTCCTTATTCATGCCAGGAGGTACTTCGAAACCTGCACCAATGCATAAAAGTACTGCTCAATTTGGTAAACTACCATTTGAGGTACCAAAGCCTAGTGCAGGTATGTTTGAAACTCCATATAGTTCTCGAATTAAACACCAGAAATGTGGATTCGAAAGGAACAAAATGGACGAGCTTGAAGACATGAGAGCTGAATACGAGAAGATCCAGAAGGATCTTATTACACTGACCGGAACCCGAGACAAGATTCTGACTGAAAACAAACAGTTGATATCAGAACGTCTTGATTACGATCAAAGTTGTAGACGCCAACAACAATTGTTATTGGATCAGATGGAGAAAGAAAAACAAGATTTTCAACTCCAGCATGAACAGTATCGTGATGCACTATACACGGCGGATCTGGAATACAGAGCCTCGTGTGATGAGTTGAATAGAACTAAACAAGAGTTAAATTCAACTCAAACGGCCTATGGTAAGTACCAAGAAGAGCTGATGAAAATTGAATCAGCCTTCAAGGATGCTCGGAAAACGTATCAAAAACAAACCGATGAACATGAAAAACTCCAGGTCAATGGATACGTGAATCCACAGATTTGGCTGCCAAACAGACAAAGATGATGGATGATTATTCCGAACTGGAAGCTAAAGCTATCCAGATGTCAAAGTATCTAGAAGATACTGGTCGTGCAGTAGGCACTCTTGAATCAGACTTCACTGTTTCAGGAAGTGCCCTAAACACGACGAGTAACCGGATGAACTCTTTGAGGGGCGATGACGGGGTAACAGAGACAACTGTACCTCGTTATGAAGGAATAAAGAGTCATCAGGTTAGATTTACGGACAATACCTTCAAACCTCTTGGTTTAGGTACGGGAAATGGTGGGGTTGACTCTGCGAGTGGAACTAAACAAAGCCACTCGGCAAAAACCTCCACCTTTGACGGCGGATGGCCACAATAGTCACCTTTAGGGGGACCAAATGGCCCGTATGCCCAGTATGGATGGAGTCAATCCCAAACAGGAGCGAATCCGTCCAAAGGTAACACCCGGAACATGTCCGGAGGAACAACCGGACAATCATCCGGGAATTCCAGTCCAGCTGGAGGGCAATCCGGATGTGACCAAGGATCCGGACCTTCAGGAGATCGTTCCAGAAGCAGATCCTCTGCTGGTGGGACTGGTTCCAATAATGGAAATCAGTCAAATGGAACAGGAGGAAACACTAATCCCAATAGTGGTTTCTTTAGCTTTGGTGGAAATACACAACCCACCAATAATCCTGGGCCAACTCCTCAAACCAGCGGATACACCTTCTCACAGGTGCCTCCATACGGAGCAGGGGGATCAGGGGGCGGAGGAGGACCACCGCCTGGAGGCCCTGGAAGTACTTATGGTACGAATCCTCCAAGGAAAAAGAGACTCAGTCGCCGAGTATCTCTTTCTCCAGGGTTACAAGCGCTGCATGACTCTAATGCAGCGATTGCTAACTTAGGTGTTGATTGCTACAATCAAGGTCTGGACGATACGGAGATCATGGAATGGAGTAAGGGTTTATCCCTTACTGGATCCACGAATCCGGCTCGTAGAGTAGCTAAGATACCTACCCCCTTTAATGCCAAGAACCCTTGGAAGGAGGAGTATCAAGGCTGCGCGGATGTCTTTAACTGCAATGGATGGGGTAAAGCGGAAGCTCTCCCTTATTTAGTATGCTGGTTAAAGGAAGGCGACGGAAAAGGAGCCGTGGAACAATGGAGAGATTCTCAAATAGTAGGACTCTCAGCCCATATGAAATATGATGAACTCATAGAGATTGCTTCATATCTATATGGGAATATAGTTGGAGAAGATCCTTGGCTGACGTTCACTAAAAGAACGCAGAAGCCTAAGGAATCTGCCAAAGTGTTCGGCTTGGAATGTCAACGACTGTTGCATAAAGCCAGACCTCAATGGAGACTAGATGATGAATGCTTCCTAGATGAAATGTTTAAACAATTCATTGAAGGATTGCGGAATCAGGAACACAGGACAGTAGCCTGTGAAGCTTGGAAGAATGATGCCTCTCTGACAGATTTGTTCCAGTCCTTAGATCATTATGATCGAAAGGCCCGTATCTTTGCCGGGAAGGTACCCCAACGGATGTCAGCAATGATAATCCCGGAGGGAATACCCGAAACCGATTCATCCGAATCAGGGGAACCTGACGAAGATGAAAACGTTGGGGCCATTGGCCAAGGGAACCCCCGGTATAACCGGAACTGGGGAAAGAAACCGGGTTACGTCAAGGAGAAAGTGATTACTTCTAAACCTCCTGTGACTCAACCCGATACCAAACTTACTACGGGTCCGTCTTTATCAGAGGACCTGGTTAACAATTTGGTAAAGAAGATTACTAAAAATCTTAGGAGGCCTAAGCCTGATAGGAGCGTTGTGACATGCTTCCGATGTCAGGAAACTGGGCATTATGCTGCCGAGTGTGAGGCAGATAAGCCAGTTTATAGAAACACTCGTTACCGGAACAATCCGGGTAAGGAGGACTCAGTGAAGAAGGAAAACTGAGAGGGGGTGTCCATGAAGGCAACCGGATTACCCCCCGAATTAGTGATTGCCATGACTGCCAGCCTATCGCCGCTTGCGGTACTGGTGAGAATCCTCTAGCGATTTCGCCCAGCAGTGAAGCTAAGGAGCCTGATCAGTTCCTTACTCATGAGGCTGGGGAGACTGATAGTACACCAGGTGTCAAGAACCGGCAGAAGAACACAGAGGGGAAACCCGATATCAGTCCAGAGGGAGCGGCCAACGAGTTGGCCAGGGTGGGGTGTGCCCAGTTCCCCCCGGGTCATCCTTGTCTCAAGTTTTTGGAGGGATGTGGATTTGACCTCGGCGCTAAGACGGAACTTGCTAAGTACGCAAGTAGTCCTACCTACTTGAAAGGTAGGAGGTGGTACGCAGTTGTATCTGTGAGTGGTAGATCCGCTGAGTTTCTTGTCGATACGGGTGCTAGCCACTCCTGTATTGCTAAGAGATTCTACGATCTTTTGCCTACGAATCATGAAACTTTCACAACGGAAGGAAATGCTCGTACGGCCGACGGTAGCATGATACAAACGTTCGGTAGAACATGTAGGAGGTTCAGTCTACAGGAAGATAAGGACTTCATCCTTACTCCTACTGTGGCGAACATCGCGGATGATGGTATACTTGGTCTGGATTTTGCTGCATTATACGGAGCAAGGTTAGATTCCCAGAGGGGAATATTGGAAGTGAGAGACCCGTATCATCTCGAAGTACAATGTGTGCTTAGGCAAGTAAGCAGTGTAGCCAGTGTAGCCCAGACTGTTAAGATACCACCGGGCACAGCCTGTGATGTCTTATGTCGAGCGGACAGACAGTTTTCAGGAAAAACTGGAGTTGTAGAGCCAGACATGGCCATGTTGTCAAGTATCGGATTGGAATCCGCCGACGTTCTAGTAGCTAACGCTGCTTGGACGGTGGTTCCTATATCCAATACCGGTAATAAGACTGTCTACGTACAGAAGGATACGATCCTCGGGTCGGTTGTCCTGTCTGAATTGGTAGAAGGCTGTAAACATGTTTCGGCACCCGGAGCCCCTTCCTCACCCGAAAGGAGCCCGGAACTAGACATTCTAGTAGCCGAAAGCCATGTAGAAAGTGATGAACAACATGAAGCTCTAACTGACTAGTTATACAAGTACCGTAAAGCTTTTGCAGCACCAAGTGAAAAATTGGGGCGTACCGATAAGGTACTGCATACGATTGACACTGGTGAGAATGAACCTTTTAAGATTCCTTATAGAAGACTCCCACTAGCAAAAAAAAAGGTAGCTGAGGAGGAGATAGCTAAAATGCTTGAACAGCATGTAATAATTCCATCAACCAGTCCTTGGTCTAGCCCTGTGTGCATGGTGACTAAGAAAGATGGTACCATCCGTTTCTGCATAGATTACCGGAAATTGAATGGTATGACCAAGAAGAATTCATATCCCTTACCACGGATTGATGAGACTATAGACTCCCTTGGAGGTAAGCAATGGTATTGCTCTCTAGACTTACAATCCGGGTACTGGCAAGTGGGTATGCATCCGAAAGATATGGAGAAGACGGCCTTTTCCAGTCATATTGGATTATTCCAATATAATGTGATGCCGTTTGGATTGTGCAATGCACCGGCGACATTTGAAGCCATGATGGAAACTTTATTAAGTGACCTCTTATGGAAGAAATGTCTCGTCTATCTAGATGATGTGATTGTCTTTGGGAAGACATACGAAGAATGCTTGGAAAATTTAGGTATGGTCCTGGAAAGGATCATAACTAATGGTTTGAAGCTGAAGCCCAAGAAATGCGATCTTTTCAAAAGATCTATTAATTACTTGGGGCGAATAATCTCGAATGAAGGGATTAAAGCTGATCCGGAGAAACTGGATGCCGTGTCAAATTGGCAGGCACCCACGAATGCGAAAGAAGTCAGATCCTTCCTCGGATTCTGTTCCTACTACCGGGACTTTATCCCAGGATATTCAAGGGTTGCCTTTCCTATCCAGAGTTTGTCCCACTGGACATCCGGGATAAGAAAGGAACAATTCCCTTGGGGATCCGAGCAAGACGAGTCCTTTATGAAAATAAAGGATTTGTTTGCAAGTACACCTGTGTTGAAGTACGGGGTCCTACGGAGAATGATCATTTCATTCTAGATACTGATGCTAGTAATGAAAGCATAGGAGCCGCCCTTTCTCAGGTCCAGGATGGGGTTGAAGTTCCTATAGCCTTCGCTAGTAACACGTTGAGTAAAACTCAAAGAAATTATTGTACCACTAAACGTGAGTTGTTGGCTGTGGTGGTCTATACGAAGAAGTTCAAGCACTTTTTGTGGGGGAGTGATTTCACTCTACGGACTGACCACTCTTCCCTCAGATGGTTATTGAACTTCAAAGATGCAGAGGGGATGATAGGTCGCTGGTTAGCGCACCTATCCGAATTCGGTCTAAATCACAGCCAGATTGAACACCGAGCCGGGGCAAAGCATTTGAATGCAGATGCTTTGTCTAGAATCCCAGTGAGGAAATGTGCAAATGCTGAGTGCACTGATTGTGGAGCACACAATGCTGTGTTGGCAGGGGTTCGAGTTCCATTCGAAACCCATCCGGAACATGTCTTGAATTGGTCCTTGGAGACCATCCAGCAGTTCCAGGAGTCTGATGCAGTCACATCACGTTTGATTAAGTTCCTTAATCAGGGTATCTGTCCTCCAAGACCCGAAGTGTTATTGGAAAACAGAGAGATGAGACGATTCTTAGCTCAATGGGCCGAGCTAGAAGTCCGGGATGGTATTCTGTTCCGATGGAAGAACCATTCTAATAGGAAGAAAACCTTGCAAGTTGTCATACCTAGTGCTATGCGACGAGATATTATATATTTCTGTCATGGACATAGAACTAGTGGACACTTTGGAAAGAAACGGTCTCTAGAACGTCTAACCAGACGATACTATTGGCCCGGCATGAGTACAGATCTCACCCGATGGGTGGAGACCTGTCCCGAGTGCTGTAAGAACAAACCAGGAACTGGCAAACTGCCATTATCCCAGGAACTGTTTGGTGTAAGGTTTGCTAGAATAGCTGTTGACATTATTAGTGGGATTCCCCCCACTCCTAGTGGCAACACGTGTATGATGGTCGTGTCTGATTATTATACCAAGTACACCCGAGTGTTTCCTCTACCGGATCATAAGGCTGTTACTTGTGCTATGGCCTTTGTAAAAGGGTGGGTCCTGCACTTAGGTGTCCCACTCATGTTACATAGTGACCAAGGCAGAGAATTTGAGTCTAGTCTGTGGCAAGAGATGTGTAATTGTCTGGCGATCTGCAAGACAAGAACTAATCCCTATAGACCACAGAGCGATGGACAGGTAGAGAGATTCAATAGGACTTTGATCCAAGTATTGAAGTCTCTGGTATATGAGCAGATGGATGATTGGGATGAACAATGTGAATTCGTGGTACATGCCTATAATGGCACTGTACATTCGAGCACAAACTGTTCTCCTAATCTCCTCGTTTTTGGAGAGGATTTGATTATGCCAGCCGATTTGGTGTTTGGCGTAATAAGAATGAATCCGGAAACCCCTTGCCAGGTGATGTTTGTAGAATCCCTACGGGATAATTTCAAACAAGCCTATGAGAGGGTTAGAGACGAGTTGCAGAAAACTGCGCGTTGGCAGAAAGTTGGCTATGACACAGGTCTAAAAGCTAGATTTTTTAATCTAGGGGATAGAGTACTGCGGCTACACCAACCTCTAGCCAACCTGAAACTAGCCAGCAATTGGGATGGACCTTTCACTATAACTCAGGTTATTAGTGATTGCACAGTGATTATTAAATCACAGCTTGGTAAATGTTACAAGTCAAATGTAGCGAGACTACGCCCATGGAGAGGGAGGGATACCTCCACCGAAATGTATGGTGATAGTCTATTGAAAGTAATGGAACAGAGTCATGTTAAGCAACTCGAAGTGGTACCGACCCGAAAGCGAGGACCCGGGCGGCCACGGAAGGTTGCAGACCCGAAGAGGGTGGTGCCCCCTGTCGTAACATCCGGAAAACAGGGGAAGATACAAAAAGTCTCGGCAGGCGCAGGTAAAAATAAGAGGAAAGGTCCTTCTAAGGCTAAGAAGACCTTGGAAAAGGCTCTTATGGATACCAGGTCAATAAAAGAGGCCTCAAAACCTCTTAGACGCAGTCCAAGGTTGCTAAAGACTGCCGTAACCTAGCCTGTTAACACAACGAGTGTGTTGTCCTGTACTGTGTACTGTTATATGTTGTAACCTAGTTCAATGTATATTTGAGCCGGTCATGAGTTTCTGGAAAAGGCCCTATGACAATGTACCCATGGTTTTGGACGGATAATCCGGTGGATATGCTTATGCTATCCATAAACTCCATAATACCTAGCGAGTTGTCATGGTTGAACCCTGAGTACGGACGGACGACCGATCGGGTATTGTATTGTTTTTACGTAAGGGCGCGTGACCTAATTAAGGGCACGCGGGAAAGTTGTTGACCCATTTTTCGAATGGTCACGTGAGGCGCCGGTTTGATTATGCGCAGCGATTCAAGTTCGAGTATCCCGCCATATTGTCTTATTCCTGCGAAGGAAGAAGACGTGGCCGAGGGTGGTCTTACTCTTGTTGGAGTCTGATAGCCCGTGACAGCCATATTCCGAGGTGTGCCCTCGTTAAAAGGCACCCGCCTTTCACTGGGTAAGTAGTACTTACTGCTTATCCGGTGGATTGGGATATTTTATCCCCGAACAGCCACTTCTGTCGATGGCAGAAGAGGCCGTCCGCCTTGGCGGTGGTGCCGGTGCCAGCACCCCGCCGGAGTATGGAAGTGGTTCTCCCCAGAGTCCCACTTATACATACGATGATCAGCAATACGATGCTGATTGTGATCAGATGGATCAACAAATGAATGTTGATCAGTACTTCTCTGGAGTAGACGATAGCGACGTAGAATCGTTCTATGACGTATCCGACAACTCCAGACAAGTTAGTCCTGAACGCCGAGGTGTTCAACAACAAACTGATGTAGGTGAGCCTTACGTAGCCCCTCCATCCGAAGGTTTGAGTGGAGAGCCGGCAGGAGCCCAGTCTCATGACAGGGCTCTGATGCCACCTCCCCCTCAATTGCCGCCCCGTCTTGGTGGGAGTACCTCATTCGGTGCTTTGGGACCTGCTTCTCCGGTTGACAGGCCAATGTACCTAGAGCTGCCCCTCCCAGACAGTCCAGAATGGCACGATGTAGCCGGTCCCTATGACGGACGGATGTAAGCAATTTCTGAGGAAATGCTGATACCCACCTGTTATGGGACGTCCAGAGAAGTTGACGAGCGTGTTGTCAACGCAATCTGGGAATGTGCTCATCCGCAATGGGCTAATACCTTTCCGGAGTCCTGGTTGATGGATTACCATCAGATGGCCAAAGGATTGGTAGTCCACTTATGGTTTCGTAAAGCCGTCTGGGACGCAGAAATGGCTTTCCGAAGGAATACCTTTTATAGGCCTTCCTACGTGTCTGACAAAACGGGTCACACCGGTGTCAAGGCAGATGAGGTCTCTAGATACATAGATAGAGACCAGATCCTACTGTTAGGCACAGCGGATGAGTATGAAGCAGCAGGTAACGTTGTTGTGGATTACTGTCCAGGGGTCCCCATTACGTCTCAAACCATTGAGGCGGAAGAGGCCCGTATTGGTGTGTCTCCACTAGACAGACTCGGGGTAATACAGGACCTCGTAGTACGTCTATTGGAGAGGCAGTATGCACTGGCGCATCCGGAGTTAGTACCCGGGCCCGCACCCGTGCACGTAACAGCCAAGATGGCCGATCGGATGGACCGTCTCATGTCTCCTGCTGAAGCTCCTACCTTGGGAGACGCAGCAGTAGTACCTGAGAAGGCCCTACCTGATGCAGATGGTTCCCTTAAAACTGCTCAGTCTACCCCTACGAAGACTGAGCAAGTAAAGGAGAAAGCAGCTGGTGGAAAGGGTAAAGCAACCCCCACCAAAGGTAAGGGTAAAGGGAAGCGGTCAGGAACCGAACCCTCTACCAGCACGAGTGTGGCCGACAGTACCCGAACCCGTCGGGTGTCTCCACGCTCGGCCAATAAGAAGGGCGCTAAGGCTTCGGATGTCTCCGGCAATGAGACGGACGCATCCGAGCCTGGCACTTCTACTAACGGCAGATCCCGCAGGCGGAATAAGAAGAAGGTTGACCAACGCAAACCTGAACCTATCGAGGTAGACGTTCAAGCTGATAATACAGAAGCTGAACCGGCTGTCCCAACCGTAAAAGTTGAGCTCGGTGTGCCAATCGTCAAGCTACACGACGTAATGGCCGATTTGAGTGGAGACGCTCAAGATACCGCAGCCCAGGTTCTCGCGGGTCAACAACCCGTTGTGCAACCTGTGGATGTACCATCCGACCCGGAGGGAGAGGAGCCGGTTGACCCAGTTGTGGATGCCACTCCGACTGACGAGCAAGAGGCTGCTATCTGGGCTAACGCCAATAGCAACTTTGCCGACTTCATTCCTCTACACAGGGGACACCTGAAGGGGAGTAAATCCGTATGGAGACTGCCCCCTCGGATCACCTGTGAGAAGCGTGAAGATATGGAGGAGTGGCTTCGCAAGAAGCTCTCCGATAGAAAACCGGCCAATATGTACTGGATCTATTGGGAATTCGTTAAGAATTCGCCCAATGGTCTGTACAATTACGACCAGAAGGGCAAGCTCAAGTTTGCTCTAGATGAGTACTACGGGGAGGATCGTAAGGATTGTCCCTTTCAACGTTGTACTCAAAGTGAGGGTGAGGTTGAATTCTTCATCGAGAAAGACGAGTTCCTTCGTCATCTCGTGGAGGTTCATATGCACCAGAGGCCGGAATATGTCTGCGACCGGGAGGTTGGCAAGAAATGTGCTAAATGCACAGGATGTGTCACCCCCCGACACAGAGACATGGTCCGGCACTATGTGACTTCGCATGGAGAGGGCCTGGAGGCAGCCATAGATCGGGTGATGAAAATTCACTCTGAACTCTATGGTAACCTTAAGGGCCTCAATGCAGAGAAGTTGGCTTCCCTCACACCGAGTACGAAGCAGTTTGCGCCTACGGTTCCTGGTACTAACCAGAAACTAAAGGCTCGGTTTGCCCAGACTCCCGGGTCCGGCAAACTAGAGTACGCTCAGGAGGAGTACGATCTGTTGAACGAATGGAGGAGCAACAAGGCCCGCCGTCGTGGTGGGGCTTATGTAACTCCATCCGGAGAACAGATCCGAAACCGCAGGGATTACCGCCAGGGACCCTCCGCGGCAGATAGGAAGAGACAGGCGTCTGAATCTCCAAGCCGAGCCAGGTCACCACTGGAGGCGTTGGAGAGACAGACGAATGGGGGAAGGAAGAAGCCACATCTTCCATCTCCTACTCCCCCCTGTGGAGTGGGGACCTTCATGTGAGGGCATGAAGGAGTAGAATAACTTCATTGGGAGTCCACAAGGAGAAATCTCCTTCCATACTAACAGTGGGCATACCAGATTCGTAAAAGGCGACAAACTTGGGGTTTCTTGTGTCTTAGGGTGAGCATGTGGGCAGCTGGTGTCCATATGCGCGGGCCTGGGCTTACATGCTTGTCTTTTGCCATGGGATTCCCCCTCAGTGAACCACGTCTGAGTGATCAAAGGCCGTGGTTTGTCTGGCCCTGCCTATGGGACCAGGCAAATAAAAGAACACTTGCTATCCTTCGAAAAGAGTAGGGGAATGAAGCCCCGGTAGCGGTTTTCCCCCTCGACCCTCCTCATAGATTCGGTCATTCATCTCATAGATTTGGTCATTCATAGATTCGGTCACTGCTGTTTTGGGCAAGCAGCATATAAATACCTGTCCAAAAAGAAAAGAAAGGACTTAATGTCCGAGAAACCTTGAATGTCTGAGTTCCTCGATGGCCCCCGGACGTAAAACTAAACAAACAAACAAACAAAAAATCTCCTACTGGAACTCCTTCCCATTATGGACGAGCACCAACTCCACAAGGTGCACAGAACCCGACATTCTTTGGTGTCAGTGGACCGGGTGGCCAGTCCTCCCAGAAACACGCGCCTTTGAATGTCAAAGACCCGAAGCAGTACCCTGCTATGGGCCCACCCGGACCAGAGATGCAAATCTTTGATCAGTACGGGAGGGTCAAGCAGGAACTGCCGACAGTAGGAGGTCAAGCTCCCCGACCTACAATGAGTGCTGTGGTGAGACAACGTCCACCCGCGCCATTGTTGACAGCCAAAGACCTTAGAAGGGAATTGTCGTGGTTGCCCCTAGCTCAGGGATTACCAAATCAAGGCCCTTCTTCGACTACTGCTAGTGCGGCTACTACTGCGGTTGCTTCTTCGCACAAGCATGTAGCTGTCACTGCGAGTGGGTCTGGAGCACAGCCGAAGCCTCAGGGTCAGGTACCCCCACCTGGTGCTGTGGTTCATCGGCCTAAGCTGATCCAGACAGTGGAGACCTTCTTCAAGAAGGAGGACAAATTGTCTTGCAATATTCAGAGCAAGCAATTTGAAACGTTACAGCACCATCTGGAAAACCTCCACCTGGATATGTATCGTCGGACCGTGTCGAGCACTCTCCAGTGCATTGACGCGATCCAGAAGTCAGAGATCAACCGGATCTCGACTCAGGTAAAGGCGGATGTTGCCAAAGATAAGCAGGAAGCTGCTAATCTGCGGCAGCACGCCCTATCCGAGAAGGAAACAGCTTCTCAGATGCTCGACCTAGAACGAGCAACGAACATGAAGAACCAGCAAAAGTTCTTCAAGGTTTTTGGAGTTATCATGGATAACTGGGACGGCACACCTGAGCATGCTTTGAACCTGTTCGAGGCACGCCAAAAGGTGAAACTAACACCTGCTGTCCCTGCATTGGCATCTACGGATGGAACCGGTGTGGACCCCCCCGTTCAGCCACAGGCTCAACAACCGGGTCCAAACCAGCCACCCGAGGAGAACATGGAACAGTGAAAACTGTTGCATGAAGATTGGGCATAATTGTGTGTCCCGGGGTGCTATTACCTATGTATTGTTGGATAGGAAACCATTTTTTTTATCCAACCCGTATTGATTCGGGTACCAAACTGTACCCTAATCCGGAAACTGAAAACAGAAGGAGAAACAAACAAGTCACTCTGGAGGAGGAGTACGAATGCTGTAAACACCATAATTGTACTGTGCCATAATATAATGACTGTGCCTATTATAAAATCATGGACAATTTACACTAATATGGACTTTTGAACTACAAACCGGATTTACTACTACACTACTACTATTTGTGAGCTAGCACTACAGGCATCAGTGTTTAGCTACGCCCATAAAGTCCATCAACAGTCTACAACTGGATCTACTATTACCTCCAGTTAGCTAGCACTACAGGCATCAGGGTTTAGCTACGCCCATAAAGTTCTTCAATAATCTACAAATGGACCTCTTATTATCTCCAGTTAGCTAGCACTACAGGCATCAGGGTTTAGCTACACCCACCAACAAGTTTTACTATAGCACTTCAGGCATCAGGGTTCAGCTCGCCCATACCAAGACATCAGCAGCATCCGACTCCTGTTACATCCTCCAATCATGAAAACAAGTAACTTTGTTGATAATATTATATTGTGTGTAAAATTGTATTTATAACTATAAAATATCTTTTATAAAGATATATTATTATATAAGGGTACCTATAAATATACTGGATCTGCGAATCCTAAAAGTTGTTTAAGGTAATCCTAGACCTATAACTGTCTATATAGGTCATTCCTGGTCTCAATATATTAAGAGACTATATTTCTTCTGTAACTTGTAAATATAAAACACTAAGGTATAAACTGAGCTGCGTCTCAAAAGTATAAATATTTTTCTATAAAATAAGAGAAGGTCCAACGGATTTCTCTAAACTTAGTATTGTATTACTCAGGTTAATACCTAATTATGTTCATATAGTATCAGATTAATTGTTCATATCTGATCATTAATATTCAATTCACTTTGTAAAGTGGACAGAGTTGTTAATTTAAAAAGTCGAAAATTTTTTTCCCGGGTTTAATAACTGTAATACGATCATTATTTACAACCACCGGTCCTTTTCAGGACCCTACTGTTGTCAAAACGTTGCTATAAATCTGTGATAGTTGTATATTTATCATTTGTGGTTGTTATAAGCTACTGCTGGAAATGAAATGAACGACACTCGATGCTATTATTGTATAATTTTTCAGAAATAGGATAGTCTTATACTATAGCCTATTTCACATCGAGCAAGTGTAATTAATACCCCTTTTTAGTATTGTAAACAATCACTTACTAGGTTATTAATACACTGCGGTCCCCCTGTGGAGTGGGGACCTTCATGTGAGGGCATGAAGGAGCAGAATAACTTCATTGGGAGTCCACAAGGAGAAATCTCCTTCCATACTAACAGTGGGCATACCAGATTCGTAAAAGGCGACAAACTTGGGGTTTCTTGTGTCTTGGGGTGAGCATGTGGGCAGCTGGTGTCCATATGCGCGGGCCTGGGCTTACATGCTTGTCTTTTGCCATGGGATTCCCCCTCAGTGAACCACGTCTGAGTGATCAAAGGCCGTGGTTTGTCTGGCCCTGCCTATGGGACCAGGCAAATAAAAGAACACTTGCTATCCTTCGAAAAGAGTAGGGGAATGAAGCCCCGGTAGCGGTTTTCCCCCTCGACCCTCCTCATAGATTCGGTCATTCATCTCATAGATTCGGTCATTCATAGATTCGGTCACTGCTGTTTTGGGCAAGCAGCATATAAATACCTGTCCAAAAAGAAAAGAAAGGACTTAATGTCCGAGAAACCTTGAATGTCTGAGTTCCTCGATGGCCCCCGGACGTAAAACTAAAGAAACAAACAAACAAAAACAATACACTGCGGTTTAATTACCCCCAAGTTATTGTCTAAGGGGGGCAGTGTAGGGGTATGGTATTTACACTTTACGTTCATGTACCCGTGAGACTCAGACCTAGGTCCTTCGGGTGTAGTGGGGGAATCCGGATGGCAGGTGGCAGCACCTGCCTCTGGGTTCGTATCCATTACACCAGGGGGCCTACCAATCGTCCGCCACACGTCACGTGGCCGGTCTGAGTTTCGCGGGCTTTTCCCCTATATAAGGCTGGTCCTAGCCCATGTTCTTCAGTAGTGGTTTACCCACTGCTCAACCAGGTTGTTACCCGAAAGGGTAACCGAATGCCCTAGTAGCATGTAGTCCTCTGAGGCTGTGATCGTATGTAACATAAGCTATGAAATAAAAGCTCGGTTGCCTACCCGGAAACTTTTCTCTCTCTTCGTTATGATTTAATCTAACTTAACGAGACGAACCATTACACAAGTGATTGGCAGTTGGGTGTGTGTGTGGGGGGGTGGGGAGGCAGAGCAGGCTCCTGGTAATCTGAGACAGTGTACACTCATAATGACTCATAATCACCTGTTGACTATGGCATTGAACATTGAATAAGACAGGTCCCTGTGGCAGCTGAGTGAGGTGCATGCAGAATGGACAGTCTACAGACTATTAGTACTTAGCTGCAGTGGGTAGTTCAGGTTGAATTTGTGCTATATACAGGGATGTAAGTCTTCAGGATTTATCAGGATTTCCTGATTTCTGAAATTTTTGAATGACATTTATTTTCCTTACATGAGTGGTCAGGAGGGCTATTTGTGAAAAATAGAGGGCTTTTATATCAAGTAAATATATGGCTTCCTGATTTTTGCCTATTCCTGACTTACATCCCTGTATATACTACCAAAAGCCCAGTTGATAGTATGCCCTATCTGTCTCACCAACTGAAACTAGACACAAGATTACAAGTCGCCGCGCCATGTCTCACAGGACTATTCTCTACTATTGTTTTAAAATCTACAACACTATGGTTTTATCTTATATGTAGACACTGCCCCTAGATCGAGCCCTAGTGATTTTTTTTACCATGTGGACCCTCCGCCCCCCCAAACCTAGATCTATCTGTAGTGATATTTTTTGGACATGTGGACACCTTGCCCCTAGCTAGATCTAGGCCCTAGTGATAAGATTTTCACCATGTGCACAACCTGCCCCTAGATCTAGGCCCAGTGATAATCTTTTACCATATGGATACTCTGCCCCTAGATCTAGCCCTAGTGATTTTCTTTTTACCGTGTGGTTCCCCTGACCCTAGATCTATCCGTAGTGATATTTTTGGACATGTGGACACCTTGCCCCCTAGCTAGATCTAGGCCCTAGTGATTTTTTTTTTTACCATGTGCACACCCTGCCCCTGGATCTAGGCCCTGCGATAATCTTTTACCATATGGATACTCTGCCCCTAGATCTAGCCCTGGTGATAATTTTCTTATATGTAGACACTGCCCCTAGATCGAGCCCTAGTGAATTTTTTTACCATGTGGACCCTCCGCCCCCCCCGAACCTAGATCTATCTGTAGTGATATTTTTTGGACATGTGGACACCATGCCCCTAGCTAGATCTAGGCCCTAGTGATAAGATTTTCACCATGTGCACACCCTGCCCCTAGATCTAGGCCCAGTGATAATCTTTTACCATATGGATACTCTGCCCCTAGATCTAGCCCAAATGATTTTCTCTTTACTGTGTGGTTCCCCTGACCCTAGATCTATCCGTAGTGATATTTTTGGACATGTGGACACCTTGCCCCTAGCTAGATCTAGGCCCTAGTGATTTTTTTACCATGTGCACACCCTGCCCCTGGATCTAGGCCCAGCGATAATCTTTTACCATATGGATACTCTGCCCCTAGATCTAGCCCTACCGTAATCTCCTGTGTTTCACGTATAAGGCGCACCTCTAAGGGCAGATTTTTGTTAATCTAGTACTGTTCTATAGTAAAATTACCCCCCCTGTAAGGCGCACCCCAAACTCAAGGCAATGTCCCTCCCACGTATAAGACTCAGCAGCATTTTGTTTGGCCTATTAGACGAGCCTTATACGCGGGAGATTACAGTAGTGATTATTTTCTTATATGTAGACACTGCCCCTAGATCTAGCCCTAGTGATTTTTTTTACCATGTGGACCCCCCGAACCTAGATCTATCTGTAGTGATATTTTTTGGACAAGTGGACACCTTGCCCCTAGTTAGATCTAGGCCCTAGTGATAAGATTTTCACCATGTGCACAACCTGCCCCTAGATTTAGGCCCAGTGATAACCTTTTACCATATGGATACTCTGCCCCTAGATCTAGCCCTAGTGATTTTCTTTTTACCGTGTGGTTCCCCTGACCCTAGATCTATCCGTAGTGATATTTTTGGACATGTGAACACCTTGCCCCTAGCTAGATCTAGGCCCTAGTGATTTTTTTTTTACCATGTGCACACCCTGCCCCTGGATCTAGGCCCTGCGATAATCTTTTACCATATGGATACTCTGCCCCTAGATCTAGCCCTGGTGATAATTTTCTTACATGTAGACACTGCCCCTAGATCTAGCCCTAGTGATTTTTTTTACCATGTGGACCCTCCGCCCCCCGAACCTAGATCTATCTGTAGTGATATTTTTTGGACATGTGGACACCTTGCCCCTAGCTAGATCTAGGCCCTAGTGATAAGATTTTCACCATGTGCACACCCTGCCCCTAGATCTAGGCCCAGTGATTATCTTTTACCATATGGATACTCTGCCCCTAGATCTAGCCCTAGTGATTTTCTTTTTACCCTGTGGTTCCCCTAACCCTAGATCTATCCATAGTGATATTTTTTGGACACGGGACACCTTGCCCCTAGCTAGATCTAGGCCCTAGTGATAAGATTTTCACCATGTGCACACCCTGCCCCTAGATCTAGGCCCAGTGATAATCTTTTACCATATGGATACTCTGCCCCTAGATCTAGCCCTAGTGATAATTTTCGTCTATGTAAACATTGCCCCTAGATCTAGCCCTAGTGATTTTTTTTTTACCATGTGGACCCCCTGACCCTTGATGTATCCATAGTGATATTTTCTGGACATGTGGACACCTTGCCCCTAGCTAGATCTAGGCCCTAGTGTTTGTTTTTTTACCATGTGCACACCCTGCCCCTGGATCTAGGCCCAGCGATAATCTTTTATCATATGGATACTCTGCCCCTAGGGGAGGGGGGCACAACAATTTTGACCCTTCACTTAAACCCCTTAAATGATTGTCATTGTCACTTTAATAAATACATCTCTGCATTGCCAGACTAACAATCTACCAGTATTGCCAGACTGACAATCTACCAGCCTACACACTGCCCTACTGCTGTGCCATGGCCTGTGCTGTGCCTGTGGACATGTCCCTTGTTCTCACTGCCGATAGCCAAGGCTCTTTTATGGAATCTCTGGTTGGTGACTACAACATGAAGATTATGTTCCGGAAAGGTGCCATGGCCAAGGTTCTGATGAAAATTCTTAAAGAGCATAAGAGCATTGACATTGCATCCTACTCCAACATTGCAATTTGGGTAGGGGGCAATGATGCCATACCTAGGTATGGGGGCCTATTTGATCCAGACTCTTTCACTGAACATTTTGTTCAATTCATTGGACACCTGAGGGCACTTAGCCCCACGGCCAATATGTGTAGAGGCAAAGAGAAAGGGTGCTCCGTGCTAAACGTCAACTTTAAAATTCAAATCACTAGCTTTACAGTGATACATAGCATGAGAAGATACTCCTGTTAGTTTTGGAGGAATGGCTTCCTAGATATGGGTAGGTCTGACCATTTCAAGAATGTTAATAAGTTCTATGTCTAATTGGTCATGAGATATATAGCTAATTAGCATAATTTATACTAATTAGCTAAATTCGTATACATTTTTTTTATTTTGCCCTTAACTTTTGATCTAGAAATGGTATTTTCATTCTGTTTTCACCATAGTAAACCTTGTGAGATGTTCCTTCAATATTGCATTCAGTACTGATTAAGTTGTTGAAGACGGTAGAAAAGGAGACAAAATCTTTAACTTTTCCCATAGAAATATCCATATTCCATGATTTGAACCGAACAATAGTATATTCTCTGTATTAGGTTGAAATATGTATATCACGTGTTCCGCCGTACAAACATGAAATGTCACGTCGCAAAGAAGCAAAATCTAATTGCCCTACCAGCCTAGGGAAAATAACTAGCATCACCCTGAATCTAATTTGATATATTACAAGACCCCTATATTAATTGTGAAATCAAAAATCCCTGTTTGAAAAGATTTTTGTGGGGGGTTTTCACTGCAAAATTAAGAACTTTTCAATATACTCACTTAACCCTTTAAGGGCCGCTGATGCGGGAGTGCATCATGCCCATTGGTTGTCATGATACACCAATGAAGTGCTGGCTTGACTGCTTACCAGCACTTCATTGGAGCATCATGACAACCCTCCAGGAGTATATGTATCAAGCCCAATGGTCGGCATGATGCTCAAACTTGCGAGTAGTCTCGCCAGCACTTCATTGGTGCATCAAGATGACCAATGGGCATGATGCATTAATGCATCTGTGGCCCTTAAAGGGTTAATGCCCCCATACCCTGTGAAAAAAACATTAGAATCAGCCTTGTTGTACTCAATAAATACCCTACAAGACTCCTAGATTGATTATAAAATCCCAAAAACCCCATGTTGAAAGATTGGTTTTTAAGCTTTTTCACTGGTTCAACCACTGCAAAAAATTCTCAAAATTTTACTATGCTCACTTTAGGCCTCCCATAGTCTAAGAAAAAACATTAGAATCACTCTTACAATACTCAATAAATGTCCTACAAGACTCCTAGATTGATTATAAAACCCCAAAAACCCTATTTGAAAAGATCAATTTTTCAGGTTTTTTTCACCTTTTTCACTTGTCTGACCGCTGCAAAACTGGCTAAGTCCAGCCTCGGAAATTATTAATTTTTGCCATTTGGGCCGCCAATAATTAACTAAATAGGTATTTTGCACACTTTGTTCTCATTTATCCTTGTTCCATATATATATATATCTTTCATATTATGACTATTTATACATGTAAGTCTACTGAAATAGAAAATATAGGCCTTCAATATGGTCAGATGGCCTATGCGTGCCAAATAGGTAAGAACCACTGACGGCCGTCAAATTTGGCAACCATTTTCCTAACTTTGAACCATCATTATTCAGAAACCGTTTAAGATAGAGACTTGAGGTTGAGTTTGAAACAAGAAATGCGGTTGTGACCGCGTAAAAAAACGCCTCCCGCCGTTAATGTCGGTATTCAGTAATTTTGTATTGTGAGACCTCATCACATGGGGCAAATGAAATCATCATAGCGCACTCCCGTACCGCTTCGCGGTACCGCCGCTACGCGGCGTGGGAGGCGCTAAAAAATCACCCTCCTCCCTATTAAAGGTCTGGATTTCCAGCCAGTGTGGGTCTTATCAGTCCCTGCCCACTGTGCACAGGCTGCACTGGTTCTCACACATTTCAGACCTTGCTTTACTTAAGGGAGTGGGGGGGTGGTGGGTTTTCGCGCGGACGCATGGAAATTTTTTGCGTCCACCCCCCCCCACGCCGGAGGCACAGAGAGTTTTCGCGCCCCTCTTTGATCTATAGTAGCGCATGGGCTTTTTTGCTAAAAAGAGGGTGAATTTTTTTAGCCCCCCCCCCCTCAAGTAGGCACTTACCTACCCCCAGTGCATGCTTCCGCTGCAGTGGAGGTGTGAAACTGTGATAAAGCTGAAACTGGGAAGTGCTAAGGGAGTGATCGTTTAACAACAGGGGGGGCCGGTGGGTTTGAGGGGGGGTCAGAATTTTTTCAACCCCTTGACCGGGGGGGTCAGAATTTTTTCAATACCTCTGATGGGGGGGTCAAAATAATTTCACCTGTTTTCAGTGGAAAACCCCGCGCGTTACTATAGGATAAAAGGGCAGGTCAGAATTTTTTTCGCGCGTCCGCGCGCAAACCCACCAGCCCCCCCTCCCCTGTTGTTAAAAAATGATCACTCCCTAAGTATATTCCCTGCAAATTTCAAGTCTGAAGGAATAAGCCCAACGAAGCCCCAGGCATAACAGTTTACCCTCGTCAATGCAGCTTCAGTGCAGGCAACCTAGATACTGGGACTATAACATAGTATAGGGACTGAGCCATTCTATGGGCATAAGATAAAGTGTATATTATAGATATTGTAACAGAAAGACAAACACGGGTAATTCGAGTATCAGAAACCACCAGGCTGTTTATTGAGGTGCTGACATAAGCCCCGACACGTCTACCATGAGATCTGGGCGTAATAAAGATTGAATACTGTGGTCGTAGATATTTTCACTGGTGTAAATTTTCGTGGAATTGATAAAAAGCCCTAATTCATGTGTATTTGAATTCGCGGATTTTCAAAATTAGCTATTGCTATTCTATATGATAGATATATTCACATGGACATAAATTCACGGATTTACACTTCCGTGAAATCCGCGAAAATATGTACAGCACGAAATAATCTATGACCACAGTATATATACTAATATTGACTTAATGTCGTTTATACCCGGATATCTATATCCTAAGAACACCTCAAGAAGCCAGTCCGCCCCCGGTTCCAACGCTCGTCAACTGCCCCGACTTCTGCTAATTGTTCTATCCTGTTCCTGGATACCCCGTATCCAATAGTCCTCAAGCTTATGGCCTCCTTCCAGTTGCTCCCAGCTCCTCCTCCTGGTCCTAGCAGCAGGCTAAGACCCCGGGTGCCCCTCCTCCCCGGCTTATATAACCTCCTCCTGGGTCCGTGACGTCATCCCCTGACGTCACAAGCTCCCTCACGCGCCCCCTCCTGGCGCCAGCGGGAACTGTCCCCGCTCGCTTCCCCAGTTCCTGCGAGCGCCTTCCCCGCCTCCCCTCTCCTATCACAATATATTAACATTCCTTTGATGTTGTTTTAAAAGAAATGGTGCTTATGATGCCTTCACACCCACTCACACTTCTGAGGGGTGTGAACACATGTAAGAGAAATGCTCACTTTGATGCCTTCACACCCTCTCACACTTCTGAGGGGTGTAAAACACATCTAAGGGAAATGCTGTTATCTTTTACATTTGTTCTATTATGTTGTAGTGTATTAGTAAAGCATGTCTCCCCTTCGAATTCCGGGGGATTAATTATTGAGTGGCTCCTATGGAGCCCCTCTATTCAACATGGTAGTATCAAAATGAAAGCCGTACTATACTGGCCCACAGTTATAATTGACCTCTTCTAGGTCAAATTCAGAAATGGACATATACTTCTAGGTCAAAGGTCATTGTACACAAACACATTGACTTTTGACAAAGACATTTATTAGTCCAGACCCTAGTGAAGAAGTTATCTACAATGTACCTTTCCCTGGTAATCAACATTTGGACTTGCCCTATTTCAACTAGGTTGACATATTTATTGATTGACCTTATTTTACTAGGTCAAAGGTCAATACACACAAACTTGATAGGTATTAAAATATGTACCTCTTGCTGTTGGTGCTTCATGCAAAAATTCAGTGTTATATCTGCAATTTCCTATGAATTGCGAGAAAACAATGTGACTAATTAGGTCATGTATGGATTAATCAGGTTAAAGGTCAAATTTAAGGTCAAGATATATAACATACATGAGAATTCTGATAAATGAGAATACATTAGGGAGCATACAGATTCTCATCTCAACAGGTCCATTGTGTTCAGGTACTTAGCTAGGTTTTGGCTTCCTAGCCTGACCTTGAAGGTCAAAGGTCAATTATAGGTTCATGGAGGTTGACCTTAATATCACACATCATTTATCAGTAGGATAAAGGTTAATTCTGATGGCAAGTAGGTCAGGTCATCTGAAAGTGTAAGATTTTGCCCTTGAAGGCCCTGAAAAACTAATTTTCTAATTGCTTTATATAACCTTAACAAAACTGTCAAGGTACATCTATCTCCTCAGCTCAGAAGACTAAAAAATACCGATCTAGGCCATCCGGTTCCATTTTTATTGCTTGTTTTGTGTCATGTAACGTCCGGTACCAAAATAATGAAATATGGAGGTAATTGAAGTTGCTCTCAGTAATATAAGAATGTCCCATTATGCATAACAAACACATGAAATAACAAGGCCAATATGTCTATTATTGACTTCAATTACAGAATGGAACAAAATTTGAGTTATGCATGCAGAGTAGACTGCCTCCTACATGATGATAAAAGTACTGGATGTTACGTAACGTCCGGTACTTTTATCAGAATTATTTCACATAAGCTGCTCTCATATGGAGACAAATGCTGGTAGACACACAATTTCTTCACCAAAGTAGGGGATGATAGGGCCCTTCATATGGGTAATAACAAAGATTTTGAAGCTTCATTTTTTCCATGTTTTATAACCGATTTAGATTTAGGTACCGGACATTACAAATTACAGATTTCCATTTTGAAAGACACATCATGAAAAATTGTCACTTAGTAACATGTCCAAACCTCATGGATATGATACCTATGATCATATACAATACAAAAAATAACTTTGGGATACTCTATAGTGTTCTTTATTCAATACAGAACACTTGTAAAAAATACAAAAAGTATAAAAAAGAACAAATTTGGCTGTTTTTTCACTTCTGCAGGTCCTAAAGTTTTTGATGGATGACCACAAATTTATATTTTTCTGATAGCCCTAAGTGTTCTCTATGAAATGAGTCTATGTAAGACAAGATTGGTTCACAACTTCTTTCTCCAGAGCCATAAAAGTCCAAAATGACCCAAAAACACAAAATCTACTGCTTTCTGGCGACCTGACCCATGTACACAAATTATGAGAAACCTCTGGTAGTTATCATAGTTTGAACAAATTGACCTAGTTAATTAGGTCAAAGGTCAATCATTAGTAGGTCACAGGTCAAATAGGCATGGAGGAACAAGGGCATAATATCTGAATAATATAGACTGAAAATTTCATGCAAAAATATGAATTATTGACTGAGTTATGTTAAAAAAAACTCTTTCCTCTGTCTATTCTGGCCCTATCTGGATTCCATTTTGATAACAGTCCTCTTATCAGCTTAACCATTATGTCAATGGGGATCGAGTGTCCATCAATTTTGGATCTTAGATTAAGATTGCTCGGGAACATTATACAGTAGAAAGACAATCTAAACAGATCTGAAAAGCTGGCAATGAACTCTACAGGACAGGGCCCATAATCAAATGTTTCAAACAATTGAAAAATGTATGCAAGTCCCTACCTATGGTATCAGTAATAGCCCCAAAACATCGCTAAAATTGTTAAATTATCGATAACTTTGTTCCCATTTTTCAGATTTGAAAATAAAGACCACCATGACGTTCGCCAGCTGGAGCCAGCTTAATCTATAGATCACACTGTCAATGGACGGTTACAAGTGGTGAAGTGAATGTACACGGAATCCAGAGAAGTTTTGATCCTTTTATTGCATAGCTGACATGAGTGTTTCATAAAGGTGGTAACAATGATAACACTCGCCAATATCTAAGCTCTGCCTCCGATCCTATAGCTCAACCTGTCGTAGGTTCTAGGTATAGGTGTAAGGTGTAAATTGGGAGAGATAATCTTAGAAAAAGATGATTGGGAGCTGCTCAAGCTGCCTTTTATACTAAGGGCTTGAGCAGCTCACAGTGTTGTGAAATGTTCTGTACATGTGGCTCAATAGAATAGTGACACATGTCATAAAGAGAGAGTGCCACCTGTGGGTAGATTATGTTAATGAGAATTGAGAGGAGATTGTGAAATATCCTCTCATTCCAAATATGGCACCACAGGTGGATCGCACTTCCTCCAGTTGGAATGTGTGGATGTAGATAAGGTTGGAATGTTATTACATCCCTGTACCTTATGTCACAGAGTGTCATGGAGGAAGTGTGTTTGTGATGACTAATGGATCCTGGTTCCTGTTGGGGAATACAGGAGATTATTGAGTGTAGATCATGGGCAGAGCTTAGGTTTTATATGGCGAAGAAATTAGTAAATATGAAAAATAATTATAATACCCATAATGGTCCATTGACAACACTATGGGAAACTCCTATTATTAAGGGAGATGGGATTTTTTTTTTGTAAAACTGCCAGTTCTTGGACCTCTCTGCCAGTGCCTGGACTGGCGTCTGCCCCCGTGTCCAAAAAAAGCCTATATTTTGATCCATTCCTTCAAACCTGCCCTTTTTCGCCGGTGACACTTAAAACAGATAGGTTTTGGCTGGAGGTAGGGCACAGGTGGACCAGCTCAGGCCGAAAAGGCCCCTAGTTAAAAAAATTATTTTGCTTATTCTTTTCCGAAATTAATCTTTTAGGGGGGCATGTACTTTAGGGGGACGAAACACCCCAGATTGATACCAAACATTCCCTATCCGCACATATTATTTGCATAATTAGCATAATTATGCAGTATCTTGGTACTTTTCCATATACCGTAATCTCCCGCGTATAAGGCACAGCTCACATATAAGGCGCCCCCAACTCACAGGGGGGCTGTTTCGCATATAAGGCGTCCCCCTGAGGGGAGATTTTTGTCAATTAAGTAGTGTTCTATAGTAAAAATACCCCCCCTATAAGGCGCACCCCAAACTCAAGGCAATTTACCTCCCACGTATAAGACCTAGCAGCATTTTGTTTGGCGTATAAGACGCGCCTTATATGCGGGAGATTACGGTTTGTAGATGTTTGTCATTGCTTAATGGATGTCTTTCCATTTATCTATTCTCTGGTGTTTGATTGAAAATGTTGACGCCATTCTGTGTTTTAATTTGTGTTTTAATCTGTGTTTTTACGGTACATGTATTGAGTTTAAGGCTGACAGGCAGGTTAGTATTAGTGCTATGGTATGATGGTAATTTCTCACTATTTGTCAGCGGTTAATATACGTCAGTACTTAGTCATTATAAGTAACACAGGGATCCAGGCCATATATGGTGAATTTTGATCTTCAAAAGTTATCAGATTGATGTTAGTGACCATTGGGAAATCTGAACTACCCAATTCTATTGTTTTCCATGTGTGTCGGCCATCTTGGTTTTCGGAAACACAGGGATCCAGGCCATATATGGGGAATTTTGATCTTCAAAAGTTATCAGATGGATGTAAGTGACCAATTATTCAATATATATTAGTAATTACCGTAATCTCCCGCGTCTAAGACCTAGAGTTTTGGGAAATTCTCAAAAAAATGAAAAATTAATAACTTTGGTTCTACTGAATGAATTTTCAAAATTCAAAAACTTATGTGTAGCTTGAGCCCCCCCCCCGGACCCCCCTGGGCCCCCTTATATCTTATTATGACTAAGAGGGCATGTAACATATCAAAAGAAAGGTCTTGATGTCCTCCTTGTGGTTCCAATGAGAACTAAAACCCCACGTGTAAGATGCGGCTTATACGCGGGGGATTACGGTACTCACTATTTGTCAGCAATTACTCAATATACGTCAGTATTTACTCACTATTTGTCAATATATGCCAGTTCTTAGTCATTATTTAACAACACTTAGTCCACATATGTCAGTAATTACTCGCAATTTATCAGATATTAATCAATATATGTCAGTAATTACTCGCCATTTATCAGCAATTAGTCAATATATGTTAGTAATTACTCACCATTTGTTAGCAATTAGTCGAAATATGTCAGTATTTACTCACAATTTGTCAGCAATTAGTCAATATACATCAGTACTTAGTCACTCTATATCAGCAATTATCAATACATGTCAGTATTTACTCACAATCTGTCAGCATTTAGTCATTATATTTAACAGAGAAATAGCCATTGATTCAATTGTGCATCCTGCCTTGACTGGTATGTGTCAAAATATGTCAGTATCTATGGACTATTTGTCAGCAATTAGTTAATATAATTATGTTAGTAATTATTCACTATTTGTCAGCAATTAGTCAAATTCAATACATGGTAGTAGTTACTTACATTTTATCAGCATTTAGTCAATATACAGGGCTCGACAAATCCCTGTGCCCAATGCCCGTGACTAAAAAAGAAATCACTGGGCACAAAGTATTTTTCAAGTTGTGCCCAGTGGGCACAGCTGTCCAAAAGCTACTTAAGACATCAGCATAAGGCAATGCTGCTGAGATTATCTGGGTGTTCTGGACTCTAAAACTTTAATGTTGTTTCACTAAAGATGTGGTGAGATAAAAATTGTTTTATTTATATTAAAACTATGTGTGTTCTAAATATGTAATTTTAAGTGTAGAAACCAAAGGTCCTGGGCACAGAGCTTGCCTGCTGGGCACAACTTTTTTTGGTCCTTGTGCCCAGCTGGCACACAGTCTTTGAACTAATTTGTCGAGCCCTGAATATATGTTAGTAACTGCTCACTATTTGTCAGCAATTAGTCTATATGTCAGCAGAGATGTCAGACCTTCAGAGGTCCATCTATTTTCAGATGTTCAAACTTTCCTAAAAATCAGACATCTCTGAGGCTTCTTCCAAATTGTGATGATAATATGGATAGAGAGCCCCTGGGCTGCCAGGGGGGTCTAAAAAATATTTTGGACCAGCCTAAAAAGTTTTAGGGTACATATAGTACAGGTGTTGGGGCTTACAGTCCATATATGCGGGTAGCTTAAATATCATTTTTAAATCCACAGCATGGGACCAAAGTTGAGGGTCTCTCTAGGGTCCAATAGCGAGTGATTGTACCATAGATTTAAGCCTTAATAGAGTAAGATGTTGATATTAACAGGCTAAGTTACTCTCATAAAGGTCTATTGTCATATAAGATATTATAGTTAGATATGTTATACACTGGTGGCAGTCTCTATGGGCTCTCTAGGGTCTAGGGTCTCTCTCGGGTCTAAGGTCTCTCTAGGGTCCAATTGTTAGTGATTGTACCGCAACTCTAAGCCTTAATGGAGAAAGATGTTGATATTAACAGGCCAGGTTACCCTCATAAAGGTCCATTGTCATATAAGATATAATAGTTAGATATATTATACACTGGTGACAGACTATAGGGCCTCTCTCAGGTCTAGGGTCTCTCTAGGGTCCAATTGCTAGTGATTGTACCATAGCTCTAAGCCTTAATGGAGTAGGGGGTTGATACTAACAGGCCAAGATACTTTGATATAAAGGTCAATTAACATGTAAGAGATTATAGTTAAATATATTATACACTGGGGCCAGACTGACATAAATGGTGATTAAGGGTCTCTCTAGGGTCTAACACAAAACTACCCCAACTCTGTCACCCAAACCCCAGGCCAAGATATAGGAGCTAGACTTCCAATTTTTTTTTCATGCATATAGGGACATGTTAAGGCTCTGCATGGTATATCTCTGTGCTATTGGAATAATAGAACATGGTTGCTATGTTAGGGTCTCTCTAGGGTCTAGTGTAGAACTACCCATGTACCTTCAGTGACCCGGCATAAAAAGTACAGTGGCCACAGATTCCTATTTGGTCTTAAAAATTTCCCTGTGCTCTAGGGGAAATACCAAAACCAAAAAAGGAACCTATGCCCCAGCATTTTTTATTATTTGCAAGTTGCACTTGAGATTATTGTGTTTTTGTTTGAAAAAAACCTCATTTTGGGCAGTTTTAGCCCTCTAGCGCTCTAAATATGCCTCGTAGATAAGCAAAACCCATATACCCCTTGTAGCTCTATCCCATCCCGACCAGAATAAATGATAAAGACACTTATATTACTTTATTTCAAGTTTTTGTTGAAGGGAGAACAAGAACAGACCAGTTAACGACGATTCATGATTATCAGTCATATATTAGTAATTACTCACTTTTTGTCAGCAATTAGTCGATATATGTCAGTAATTGCTCATAATTTGTCAGAAATTAGTCAATATATGTCAGTAATTACTCACTCTTTTTCAGCAATAAGTCAATATATGTCAGTAATTATTCACTATTTATCAGAAATAGTCAATATGTCAGTAATTACTCACTCTTTGTCAGCAATTATTCAGGATATGTCAGTACTTAGTCACTAGCGGGCTTCCCTAGCC
Source organism: Acholoe squamosa (assembly GCA_949317995.1). Lineage (NCBI taxonomy): Eukaryota > Metazoa > Annelida > Polychaeta > Phyllodocida > Polynoidae > Acholoe > Acholoe squamosa. The sequence continues at coordinate 67,353,764 of OX439043.1, forward strand.
CACTTAAAAGGGTCTATTTCTCCTCTTTCCTATCCCTTTGGATGTGTGTGGTGCACATATCCGCGGGCACTGACACATTCCTCTGAAATTCTGTAATGTAGTTTTCTCGCCATGAATATGACCTTAGCTGTCGAAATGGCGTTAAACACCTATTACTCACTTAGTCACTAGATATCAGAAATTAGTCAACACATGTCAGTATTTACATACAATTTGTCAGCAATTAGTCAATATATGTCAGTATTTACTCACTTTTTGTCAGCAACAATTCATGACAAAGAAACAGTTTGTGACACGATCTGCGAAAAGGGGGCTTAGTGCATAGGGTGCTAAGACCCCTTTTCCCAGTTCATGTCACATTTACTGTTTTATTTCACACATTGTGCTCCAGCATGGCCACTGTACATCATTTTGACGTAGCAGACTCGCAGTAAATGCCTTCATGGAACCACTGTATATCATGTTTCACATACCAATGATACAGGTACAAACTGAGCACCATTTAAATATGTTCTGGAATATTATCCTAATAGATTCTACATATAAGCTTATTAATTCTGAGGATAAATAGGTTTGGTACACATGCATTGTTTATTCTACACATGTCCTACTTTTCTTATATTTCCTACTTTAGTCCTACTTTTTGAAAATTTTCAGTCCTACTTTTGTCCTACTTTTTCAAAGGGGTCTGCCGGACACCCTGGAACTGGCTAAAGTCGACCTTAAAGTTAGCATCACATCAAGATTCGAAACAATTTTTTTTTTCGGCGGGGGTTCATAATTCGGACTTGAAGTATGTTGTTTGCGTTCGGCATGTTCAATTTACCCTACTTTGAGAGTTTGTGTATCCCATTGCGATTAAAGGAACCCACTATTAAAAGTCGACCTTAAAGTGGGCATCCGATCAAAATTCATAACAATTTTTTTTCCGGCGGGATTTCATAATTCGGACTTGTAGTACATCTAATTGCGTTTTGCAAGTTCGATTTACCCTGTTTACAGAGTGCAACCCGTTGCGATCAAAGGAACCGGCTACAGTTGACCTTAAAGTGGGCATCACATCAAGATTCGTAACAATTTTTTTTCCGGCGGGGGTTCATAATTCAGACTTGTAGTATGTCTCATTGCATTTGGCACATTCAATTTTTGTGTATCCAGCTGCGGCCTACCATTACTATTGAATAGTTGATAACTTTTGAATGTCTGAGTTCCTCAATGGCCTCCTGATGTAAAACTAAACAAACCAATAAACGGGACTGAGTGTCTGATCTAACACATAAACTCTGCTGACTTCTATGTAGTATAGTGAGGTGAAATCCACCAAACCAAACATGTGAGGAATAGGGATTCATGTGTGTGGTACCCAGGTTCGATTCCTGGCATGGTCTATGTAATAGCTTGCTGGTGCGAAAGTGGACAGATTGACCAATGGTCCAGCCACACACATGAGGCTTTGATACTCACTGACAGAGTTGTCTACCTTTTTTATACGCATTGAAAGATTCCATGTAACTTAAAATATTCATCAATCAAATTGTGTTCAAACAATTAGAAATTTGTGGCGATCTGTTTGTTCTTGTATTTGGTATGAAAATAGGTCACACCGTGCTAGGTAGCAGTTGACTCATGGAATGACATGGTCAACTAAGTTACAAGGCTATACTAGGTAGGTCATACAGGTCAGCAGATGGAATAAAGGCCACTGAAATATGTGCATCCTACCACAGGCTCAATGGACTAAACCTGTGGGGGAGACAGTGGGAGGTAGTGCTTAAAGGTGTGACACATGGTGGTTAGCCATTTTGAAAATCTTAGTTGCTCATGGCTGTATGAAGGATCTTTTTTGGCCGGTGAGAATCTTAGATGTAAAAGCCTGTAACCCAGCCTATTTTCAATTCCTATACAAATCCTATATAATGGGCATTGACTATAGTCGATGCTACGCCTAGGATGGTGTAGACAATAGTCAATGCTAGCCCTCAATGGGTCTACGAGGAAAAAGAGGTTACGCACTCCGCCTGTCTAAATCAGCAACTGTGGGTGGTGTAGGTGAGTAGTAGGTGTCCTATATGTAGGTAGGGGTGGTGTAGGTGAGTGGTATGTGTCCTACAGGTAAGTAGGGGTGGTGTAGGTAAGTGCTAGGTAAGTAGGGGTGCAGGTGAGAGGTAGGTGACCTACAGGAAAGGTTGGGTGACAGGTGAGTCCTACAGGTCATTAAGATGGGTATTCCTGGTTAACGGGCTCCTTAGTGGGGTGAGGACTGCTGAATCTGGTATCCAGAGATAATAGCCAGCATGATGGGTACCAAGTGTTATATAGTGCATCCTAAAAGTCTGCACTGAATGAAGGGAATTTTCTGATTAGTCAATAATATATAGGTAAATGGTAGGTGAGTGGTAGGCGTCCTACAGGTAAATAGGGGTGATATAGGTGACTGGTAGGTTTTGTACAGGTAAGTAGGGGTAATGAAGGTGACTGGTAGGTATCCTACAGGAAGATACGGGTGGTGTTGGTGTGTGGCAGGTGTTTACTAGTCAGCAGGGTCGACTTTGGGGAGTGGAAGAGATCACACATGTAGGCAATCCATGACTGATGTTTATATAGGTTTATACCACGATTTCTGGCTTACACAGTGCTTTTTGGGGGCTATTCCCATCCACATATCTGTCGATATTGCACACCCTGTAGGCTTTACCATCGATTTTGTAAGGTGTGCTGTTATCCATGTAAGGCATGCTGTTATCCATGTAAGGTGTGCTGTTATCCAGGATAACAGCACGCCTCTCATGTCCTCCCATGTCATATGTTACATGTTAAAACCAACAGACTATTTCATTGCCATGGTAGGGCTCGAACCTGCAACCTAAGATTCCTAGTCCAACCCCCTATGCATTGCGCCACAGGGACTGACAAGATACGCTCGGTTCAAACCACGTCTTGCTATGATACAAAGCCGTGTGCGCTGTCGCTGTCTGCTGCCGGGCGAGGAGGTGTATTATACACAAACATAACCGCGAGAAGCTTCTTTTTTCGCTGTGTGCGCTGTCGCTGTCCACTGCCGGGCGAGGAGGTGTATTATACACAAACATAACCGCGAGAAGCTTCTTTTTTCGCCGTGTGCGCTGTCGCTGTCCGCTACCGGGCGAGGAGGTGTATTATACACAAACATAACCGTGAGACGCAGTGAACGGAGAAGGCGTGGTGGTCTAGCAGTTAGCGCTTTGCGCTCAGCCGTGTGAGGTACACGGTTCAAATCCCGGCCCGGACGCATCTTTTTTCGCCGTGTGCGCTGTCGCTGTCCGCTGCCGGGCGAGGAGGTGTATGTACCGATCGTGTACACACAATGGCTGGCATCGAGTCCCGGGGAGGGGGAATAATTTTTGTTTTCAACTTGAATTTATTGGTATAATATTGATTTTTTATTGGTTTCGTGGTATAAAATAAGTAGTCAATGGATAACTCATGACTTGTGTGTGTTAGCAAAGGCTAATAACACTCAGCCTATGGCCTCGTGTCATTATCCTTCACTGACACACACGCGTCATGAGTTATCCATTGATTACTTGTTCAATATACAGGTGGCCTTCAGTGGTAGAAAATCATTCTTCTTTACTGATGATTACGAGTATGTTTCGTGTTTAGTATCCAGGTTCGATTCCTGGCATGGCCTATTGAAAGTTATGCTGGTGCAAAAGTGGACACATTGGCCATTGGTCCCGCTAAACACCTAGATACTATGTAATCACAGAATGAAAACATCCATTGCAGCTGACCAAGCTCCCTAAAATTGACTATTGTAGCTGAATAAAAAAGAATTTTGCATTCATGGTCCAATCCTTAGGTGTACCTCCCTACTCCCATAGCAATCCCATGTCTGTACTGAAGATAGCCATATCCCAGGGCATTGATACCCCAATTCAGATATACACATTCTATTGCTTAATTCATTAACCGAGCACCCTTAAATTGCCTATTATAGCCAATGAAAGAAGAATTTTGCATTCATGGTCCAATCCAGAGGTGTACCTCCCTACTCCCATAGCAATCCTATATGTCTATACTGAAGATAGCCATATCCCATGGCATTGATACCCCAATTCAGACATACACATTCTATTGCCTAATTCATTGACCGAGCACCCTTAAATTGCCTATTATAGCCAATGAAAGAAGAATTTTGCATTCATGGTCCAATACAGAGGTGTACCTCCCTACTCCCATAGCAATCCTATATGTCTATACTGAAGATAGCCATATCCCATGGCATTGATACCGCAATTCAGACATACACATTCTATTGCCTAATTCATTGACCGAGCACCCTAAAATTGCCTATTGTAGCTAAAAAATATAAAATTTTGCATTCACGGTCCAATCCTGAGGTGTACCTCCCTACTCCCATATCCTACTGCATCGATACCGCATTTCGAATATACACATTCTATTGCCTAATTCATTGACCGAGCACCCTAAAGTTGCCTTTGCTAGCTAAGGAAAAAAGAATTTTGCATTCATGGTCCAATCCTTAGTTGTAGCTCCCTTCTCCCATAGAAATCCTATGTCTATACTGAAGACAGCCATACCCCACCGCATCGATACTGGGCTATGGCAGGCGGAGGGAAGATGGACAGTGGGGTTTCTATTTTACTTTGTGGGGAGCCGCCTTGTTATTGGGCTATGGGAGGCGGAGGGGTGATGGTCGGTGGGGTTTCTATTTTGCCTTGTGGGGAGCCGCCTTGTTTATAGTTCTTATGAGGAGACTGGAGGGAAAGTGGGGTTCCTCTGAATAATTTAGATGGGGTTAGTCCAGAAGTATAGTACACCCTTAAAAATGGGTAAATCTTTATAATGGGGTTTAACTCGCATTCCAAAATGGGGGTAGCTTATAATATAATGATTGAAGTCCGGATTTCCACCAGTTATGTTTTCACCTCACTCCAATCTCCGCTCGCGGCTTGAATTTCTCCACCAGTCCATCTCCACTCGCAATGTTACCATATTCTTGGGGAATAATCTAGTGCTAGCATCAAGGGTAGAGCTTTGTGTCTAAATTCCTATGCCCACATGGAAAGAAAACACAATTGGGTACTTCATCTCCAAGGGTTTTTATTGAATAGAAATATGTGTGCCAATTCAAAGTCCAATACAATTCAAAATCCAATAGCGATTTCACATTTCAATTTGGAAATTCTAAACATACGCCTTTAACACAGGAAGGATTTCAATCAAATCAATTCAATGATCAATTCCAATTCCGCATTGTCCATTTCTAAAATCATCAGGTAGTAATTGCACCACATTTCATAAATGGTTTCATACACCCAATCCGGGGTGGAGACACTTTCCATCGTAGGTACAAATGCGCACAAACACTTAGTTACAAACCTTTATAAGTTTCAATCCTCATGACCAAGTCCAAGGATGAGGTTGGCTATCAACCGCAAATTCAATAATAATTTGGAATGCCTAAACTCTCTTACAAACATCGATTTCCACATGTCCTCATGAATAACATGAACACAAATATTGATCTCCACATGTCATCACAGATAACACAAACTTTTGAAGCCCATTATGGCATAACTCCAGGTTAAATCAATAATCATCAGAGAATACCGCAATCACTAACCATTGAGGCCTTAGAACTCCATTATGGCATAACCTCCAATCAAATCAATAACTCCATGGGAGATGTTTCAAGTGAGCATTGAGAATACAATAATGTGTAGTGAGAACCAATGAAAGCTAAACAATTCTAAGTCCTTCAGATGTGTGTGTGTGTCTCCTCTATGTATGTAACAAGCAGATCTCTCAGTTGGTGTGTTTTAGATCTCCAATTGAATAAGTCAAAACCTCATTAAATGAAGTCAAGACTCAATAGGATACAAGTATAATCCTAAATTGAATAAAGTTGTGGACCCCATTGAATAAGGCTGTGGTCCCAGTTGAATGAAATTGTTGAAGACCCAGAAAGCACTCCAGAGCAAGGGCCAAAGCTTCGGTAAATACTATTCAGAATCTCAATTGATTCTTACTTGTGAACTGCCAAATATAAATTTCTTCCCCTTTGATTCCAGGACAGACCGTGAATCCCTTCCTTTGGTACACAATCTGCGCCCCACTTCTGCAGTGCCAGCCTTTTATACTACCAGACCACCGGTGGTTTTGGTCTTTGGTCACCCGGCACCCTGCGGCCATTGACTGCCGTACCAGAGGACACACACACACACATACCCACCTATAGGGGCTTCACCCCTACTGTGGCCACCGGGACCCCCAGGAACTGTTTGGCTCCAGTCCAAAACAATGACTCAGCCCCAACAGCCACCTCCTGCATCTTATAGGGCTATAACACATCGCGCCCACTCTGGACTCTATGTGACTGAGGACTTATAGTGACGTTATAGCCTGCAACTAGGAACTTATAGCCACATTATAATACACCTTTTGCTTGTTCCCGGTGGCATGTCGCATTCAAAAGTTTCCTGCCTTTAGTTTAGATCTTATGTAACAACCATTATGCTTTATACAGTAACCATTCTTGTATGCTGCTGGTATATAGCCAGTGTGAAGGAACCCTATATAGCCAGTGTGAAGGAACCCCGTATCTTTATATTATTTCCAGGATTACTATTGTAACTCCCTAAACAATAGCGATCGATTTGTCGCTCTTCACGATTCCCTATAACTCATTATAGTTCTGGGGAGGAGACTGGAGGTGAAGTTGTATTTTTGATAATTTAGATGGGGTTAGTCCTGAAGTATAGTACACCCTTTCAATGGGGTGAACCTTTATAATGGGGTTTAACTCGCCTTCCGAAATGGGGTAGCTTATAATACAATGATCGAACTCGGGATTTCCACCAGTTATGTTTTCACCTCACTCCAATCTCCACTCGCAGTTAAATTTCTCCACCAGTCCATCTCCACTTGTGATGTTATCATATTCTTGGGGAATGATCTAGTGCTAGCATCAAGGGTAGAGCTTTGTGTCTAAATTCCTATGCCCACATGGAAAGAAAACACAATTAGGTACTTCATCTCCAAGGGTTTTATTGAATCGTAATATGTGTGCCAATTCAAAGTCCAATACAATTCAGAATCCAATGTCGATTTCACATTTCAATTTGGAGGTCCTAAACATACCCCTTTTAAACAGGAATGATTTCAATTAAATCAAATCAATGATCAATTCCAATTCTGCATTGTCCATATCTAAAATCATCAGGTAGTAATTGCACCACATTTCATAAATGGTTTCATACACCCAATCCGGGGTGGAAACACTTTCCATCGTAGGTAGAGGTGCGCACAGGCACTCAATTACAAACCTTTACAAGTTTCTCATGACCAAGTCCAAAGATGAGGTTGATTTCCAATCACAAATTCAATAATGATTTGAAATGCCTAAACTTTCTTACAAATATCGATCTCCACATGTCATCACAAATATCATGAACTTTTTGATAAATATCTATCCTCACATGTCATCACAAATAACATGAACTTTTGATAAATTTCGATCTCCACATGTCATCACAAAATAACATGAACTTTGATAAATTTCGATCTCCACATGTCATCACAAAATAACATGAACTTTTGATAAATTTCGATCTCCACATGTCATCACAAAATAACATGAACTCTTGAAGTCCATCATGGCATAACTTCAAGTTAAATCAATAATCACATATGAATATCAAAATCACAAACTGTTGGGGCCTTAGAACTCCAGTATGGCATAACCTCAAATCAAATCAATAACTCCATGGTGAGATGTTTCAAGTGAGCATTTAGAATACAACAATGTGTAGTGAGAACCAATGAAAGCTAAACAACGCTAAGTCCTTCAGATGTGTGTGTGTCTCCTCTATGTATGTAATAAGCAGATCTCTCAGTTGGTGTGTTTTAGATCTCCAATTGGCTAAGTCAAAACCTCATTAAATGAAGTCAAGACTCAATAGGATACAAGTATAATCCTCAATTGAATTAAGTTGTGGACCCCATTGAATGAAGTTGTGGTCCCAGTTGGATGAAATTGTTGAAGACCCAGAAAGTACTCCCAAACAGTGGTCAGAGCTCCAGTAAATACTATTCATTATCTCAATTGATTCCTACTTGTGAACTGCCAAATATAAATTTCTTCCCCTTTGATTCCAGGACAGACCGTGAATCCCTTCCTTTGGTACACAGTCTGCACCCCACCTCTGCAGTGCCAGCCTTTTATACTACCAGACCACCGGTGGTTTTGGTCTTTCGTCACCCGACACCCTGTGGCCATTGACTGCCATACCAGAGGACACACACACATATACACCCACTTATAAGGACTTCACCTCTACTGTGGCCACCGGGACCCCCAGGAACTACTTTGCTCCAGTCCAAAACAATGACTCAGCCCCCACAGCCACCTCCTGTATCCTATAGGGCTATAACACACCGCGCCCACTCTAGACTTTATGTGACTGAGGACTTATAGTCACATTATAGTAACATTCTTTGCTTGTTCCCGGTGACATGTCGCATTCAAAAGTTTCCTGCCTTTAGATTATGCTTTATATAATAACCAGTATGCTTTATATAATACCCATTCATGTATGCTACTGGGATATAGTCAGTGTAAAGGAACCTCGCGTCTTTATATTATTTCCAGGATTACTATTGTAACACCCCAAACAATAGCGATCGATTTGTCGCTCTTCTCAATTCCCTATAACTCAATACCACAATTCAGAAATACACATTTTATTGCCTAATTCATTGCCCGAGCACCCTAAAATTGCCTATTGTAGCTAAAAAATATAAAATTTTGCATTCACGGTCCAATCCTGAGGGGTACCTCCCTACTCCCATAGAAATCCTATGTCGATACTGAAGATAGGCATATCCCATGGCATCGATACCGCAATTTAGATATACACATTCTATTGCCTAATTCATTGACCGAGCACCCTAAAATTGACTATGGTAGCTAAAGAAAATAGAATTTTGCATTCATGGTCCAATCTAGAGGTGTACCTCCCTTCTCCCATAGAAATCCCATGTCTGTACTGAAGATAGCCATATCCCACTGCATCGATACTGCAATTCAGATATGCACATTTTATTGCCTAATTCATTGACCGAGCACCCTGAAATTGCCTATTGTAGCTAATGAAAGAAGAATTTTGCATTCATGGTCCAATCCTTAGTCTATACTGAAGACAGCCATACATAGAAATCCTATGTCTATACTGAAGACAGCCATACCCCACCGCATCGATACCACAATTCAGATCTACACATTTTATTGCCTAATTCATTGACTGAGCATCCTAAAGTTGCCTATGCTAGCTAAGGAAAATAGAATTTTGCATTCTTAGTCCAATCCAGAGGTGTACCTCGCTTCTCCCATAGAAATCCTATGTCTATACTGAAGATAGCCATATCCCATGCCATTGATACCGCATTTCAGATATACACATTTTATTGCCTAATTCATTGACCGAGCACCCTAAAATTGCCTATTGTAGCTAGAAAAATATAAAACTTTGCATTCATGGTCCAATCCTGAGGAGTACCTGCCTACTCCGATAGAAATCCTATGTATATACTGAAGATAGCCATATCCCATAGCATCGATACCGCAATTTAGATATACACATTCTATTGCCTAATTCATTGACCGAGCACCCTAAAATTGACTATGGTAGCTAAAAAATATAAAATTTTGCATTCACGGTCCAATCCTGAGGTGTACCTCCCTACTCCCATAGAAATCCTATGTCTATACTGAAGATAGCCATATCCCATAGCATCGATACCGCAATTTAGATATACACATTCTATTGCCTAATTCATTGACCGAGCACCCTAAAATTGACTATGGTTGCTAAAGAAAATAGAATTTTGCATTCATGGTCCAATCCAGAGGTGTACCTCCCTACTTCCATATAAATCCTACGTCTATACTGAAGATAGCCATATCCCATGCCATTGATACCGCATTTCAGATATACGCATTTTATTGCCTAATTCATTGACCGAGCACCCTAAAATTGCCTATTGTAGCTAAAAAATATAAAATTTTGCATTCAGGGTCCAATCCTGAGGTGTACCTCCCTACTCCCATAGAAATCCTATGTCTATACTGAAGATAGCCATATCCCATAGCATCGATACCGCAATTTAGATATACACATTCTATTGCCTAATTCATTGACCGAGTACCCAAAAATTGACTATGGTTGCTAAAGAAAATAGAATTTTGCATTCATGGTCCAATCCAGAGGTGTACCTCCCTTCTCCCATAGAAATCCTATGTGTATACTGAAGACAGCCATATCCCACCGCATCGATACCGAAATTCAGATATACAAATTTTATTGTCTAATTCATTGACCGAGCACCCTGAAATTGCCTATTGTAGCTAACGAAAGAGGAATTTTGCATTCATGGTCCAATCCTTAGTTGTAGCTCCCTTCTCCCATAGAAATCCTATGTCTATACTGAAGATAGCCATATCCCACGCCATTGATACCGCATTTCAGATATACACATTTTATTGCCTAATTCATTGACCGAGCATCCTAAATTTGCCTATTGTAGCTAAAGAATATAAAATTTTGCATTCACGGTCGAATCCTTAGGTATACCTCCCTACTTCCATAGAAATCCTATGTCTAACTGGAGATAGCCATATCCCATGGCATCGATACCGCAATTTAGATATACACATTCTATTGCCTAATTCATTGACCGAGCACCCTAAAATTGACTATGGTTGCTAAAGAAAATAGAATTTTGCATTCATGGTCCAATCAAGAGGTGTACCTCCCTACTTCCATAGAAATCCTATGTCTATACTGAAGATAGCCATATCCCATGCCATTGATACCGCATTTCAGATATACGCATTTTATTGCCTAATTCATTGATCAAGCACCCTAAAATTGACTATGGTAGCTAAAAAATACAAAATTTTGCATTCACGGTCCAATCCTGAGGAGTACCTCCCTACTCCCATAGAAATCCTATGTCTATACTGAAGATAGCCATATCCCATAGCATCGATACCACAATTTAGATATACACATTCTATTGCCTAATTCATTGATCAAGCACCCTAAAATTGACTATGGTTGCTAAAGAAAATAGAATTTTGCATTCATGGTCCAATCCAGAGGTGTACCTCCCTTCTCCCATAGAAATCCTATGTGTATACTGAAGACAGCCATATCCCGCCGTATCGATAACACAATTCAGATATACACATTTTATTGCCTAATTCATTGACCGAGCACCCTGAAATTGCCTATAGTAGCTAATGAAAGAGTCCCAGAATATTTTTTGTTCAAAACATAAATTCAGTGGAAGTTTATGGGGGTGAAGGGGTCCTGATGTGTATTCATGCGCTGATCAGGCCTCACTATGCAAAAATCACTACCTGGATACCATGGCAATTTGCACAAAATCTAGCCTGACTATGTTTATGTGGACCTATCTTATTTTTTTCTCCATTTCATAAGCTAAAATATGGTGTAGGTTGCTAAGCACTGTGAGAATTTTAAGTATTTTTAATATCAGGTCAAAGGTGGAAGACATGTGATTTTTGGATGGCCACAAGGCTTTTAGGGTGGTGACACCTTAAGGGAGTGGTCATTATTTATCAACAGGGGAGGGCGGTGGGTTTTTGCATTGATGCGCAAAATTTTTTACTATCCCCCCTCGACGGCAGTCAAAATGTTTTGGGCCCCCCCACACCAGAGGCGCAGAAAATTTTCGTGCCCCTCTTTGATCTAAAGTTGCACGCTGCCTTTTTTGCTATAAAGGGGGTATAATGTCCCCCTCCCCTTAACTCTTGAATCGATTCTTGTTCGGTGGATGTTCGGGTAAGGCGGAGTGTTCGCTGGATGTTCGGGTTAGGCGGAGAATGTATAGTGGATGTTCAGGTTAGGCGGGGAGTGTTGGGTGGATGTTCGGGTTAGGCGGGGGGTGTTGGGTGGATGTTCGGGTTAGGCGGAGAGTGTTCGGTGGATGTAGGCCTACCGGGTGGGAGGGTCGGATGGATGTACGATCAAAATCTACGGCCAGAGGAAACAAAAATGCATTTCTGCGTCTTTTTGACAGCATTCTACGTCATTTCTCCTTAATCCTATGACATTGAGACCATATTTTTTGGCATCTTCAGACGATTCCCTACAAGACACACTATTGACTTTTATTTCTAGGCCTATTTAAACCCTAAATACTAGAAGAACACTATTTGACATCAATACTCGACGATAGGGCCTACTGCCAAAGCTATCCCAGCTAGCACAACTCATGCAGTTTACATCATTCTTACGTGAAAACTCATGTGATTTACGTAAAAAAGACATCATTTAGGCCTAGATGAGTTGTGCTAGCAGGGATCCGATATGGTCAGAGGACCAAAAACGCATTTCCGCGACTTTTTGACAGCTTTCTACGCTATTTCCCCTTCATTTTCAGACAATTCCCTACAAGATACACTATTGACTTTTATTTCTAGGCCTTAGGGAGTGGTCATTATTTATCAACAGGGGGGGGTGGTGGGTTTTCGCGCAAAAATTTTTTACGCCCCCCCCTCGACGGCAGTCAAAATTTTTTGCGCCCCCCCTCGCCGGAGAATTTTCGCGTCCTCTTTGATCTATAGTAGCGCACGGGCTTTTTTGCTAAAAAAGAGGGTAAACTTTTTTAGCCCCCCCTCAAGAGGAGTCAAAATTTTTTTAGCCCCCTCCTTGGGAGGGGTCAGAATTTTTTACGCCCCCCCTGTTGATAAATAACACTCCCTTAGGACGAAAGAGCAATCTTTTCCCGTTATTTTGGTACCAGTGTGACATTGATGTGCATAGTAGAACCGTCAGAATCTTCATTTTACTGACAGGTCTTTACTGTCGTGACACAGCTATGGAACGCCATCCCCGCCATTAAACGACCAACTATTTGGCCAGTAATCCCGGAAGTGGTCCGATTTAGGGTGGTGACACCATAAACAGACCCTGTCAACTCTTCCAACGTTAGTCCTTCCACACTGCCCATGGGGGATTCGTGAGAGGTGATCGGTGCCCTACACTGTAGTCGTACATGTCCAGTACTTCGCGCCACAGGGCCACCTGAACCTAAGGCTGCTCAAATGCCTTAACCCATTTCAAGGCTGGAGGGTTGGTCCTTATCTGCACATGCCTACCGAGTAAATAGTGCCAGAAGCACTTCAGTCTGAAGATGATGGCCGAGAGCTCCCACCAGGTGACATAATAGTTGCACTCCAGTTTGGTGAGGGTTTTGCTGGCTTACGACAGCACCACTTCCCTCTCGCTCTGCTGCTGGGATAGGAAGGCCTCCAGCCTGGTATTCGAGGCATCAGTATCTAACAAGATCCGTCCCTCCTCCTGGAGAATTCCTAGTATCACTCCCTAGGTCACTCACACACTGCTACCAGCCTCCCAGATCACTCGCAACCTCCTGCTGGCCTACCTAGGATGCTCGCACACTGCTGCCTGCCCCAAATCACTCACAACCTCCTGCTCGCCAGCCTAGGACACTGCTGTGTAGCTCCTAGACCACTTGCAACCTTCCACGCGACCTTGTAGATCACTTGGGATATCCCACCTGATCCCCTAGGTCACTTGCATACTGCCGGCAGACCCCCAGGTCACTCGCACACTGTCTTCATACCCACTGCATCACTGGGGCTGTGTACAAATAACGTCATGCAGGAGGGGGGGGGGGGCTAGGCCAGGCATGACAGAATTAATTTTCCATATACTTTCAGCATTGCAAAATTGACCAAAAACATGACAAGGGGGGGAGGGGGGGTCCCCAGTGAACAACAAACGTTTGGTGAACGTTCATGAACGTCATTTTAAAGCTAAAATGTGAACATTAGCTTTTAACATTTTCCAACATCAAGGAAATATTCAGCAAACATTCGCAAATTTCTATTATAATGCTCTAAACAAACATTTATTTATAATGTTTTGTAACATTAAAAAATATTCAACAAACATTTGGTCATGTTCACAATAACTTAGAATGCAAACATTCATTTCAAACGTTTTATAATGTAGGAAAACATTCAACAAACATTTGTAGAATGTTTTCCAACATTTTTATACATTAGTGTCATGCACATCATCCCACTAGGTGGCAGGTCAATTTGTGGGGGGATTTTTCCTACACATCCCGAGCTTTAAAGTTGCCTTACTTATGAATATTATCATATATGTGATATATTTAATGCATCCTTGTATAATTATTCTAATCTTAAGTAGGGTTTGATAAAATCTGACTGATGTAAATATATTTTATTGGATTAATGGTATGTTCATGATGTAGACACCTATTTGATATTGCTAGGAAATAGATATATCTCCTCTGCTGTTAGTGTCACTTTGTACTGGTCCTAGAGTACACATACTCATGGATAACAAGTAAAAGTGCTTAATTAGAAGTATTACATTCATGTATACTTCTATGTGTAGACTAATTATGTTCTGTCAAACACTTGCACTATTGTAGCGGAAAAGGTTTGAATAAATCTAAACAGATATCCCAACACCTACAAATGAACATTAAAAAACGTCAGAATGAGTCAACGTTTTAGCATTAGAAAACATTCAGAAAAAACGTTCAATCTAACATTAAAAAACATCAGAATGATGCAGTTTTTAGTGTTAAAAAATGTTCAGAAAAAACATTCAATTGAACATTAAAAAACGTCAGAATGAGTCAACGTTCTAGCGTTAAAAAACGTTCATGTAAAACGTTCACAAACTTACATTTGACGTTTAAAAATGTCAGAAAACGTCTTTTTGTTTGCTGGGTCATTTGTACACAGCCCCTCTCGCACACTGCCGCTGGCCCCCCTAGATCACTTGCAACCTGCTAGGCCTATTTAAACCCTAAATACCCAGTACTAGAAGAAAACACTTTGACATCAATACTGCCAAAGTAGTCGGGGGATGTTCTGGTTAGACGGAGAGTGTTGGGTGGATGTTTGGGTTAGGCGGGGAGTGTTGGGTGGATGTTTGGGTTAGGCGGGGAGTGTTGGGTGGATGTTCGGGTTAGGCGGGGAGTGTTGGGTGGATGTTCGGGTTAGGCGGGGAGTGTTGGGTGGATTTTCGGGTTAGACGGGAAGTGTTGGGTGGATGTTGGGTTAGGGAGTGGTCATTATTTATCAACAGGGGGGATGGTGGGTTTGAGGGGGGGCGTAAAAATTTCAGGCCCCTCCCGAGGGGGGGCTAACAAAATTTTGACCCCTCTTGAGGGGGGGCTAAAATATTTACCCTCTTTTGAGCAAAAAAGCCTGCGCGCTACTATAGCTCAAAGAGGGGCGCGAAAAATCTCCGCGCCTCCTGTTTGGGGGGGCACAAAAAATTTTGACTGTCGTCGAGGGGGGGCGTAAAAAATTTTCGTGCGTCCACACGGAAACCCACCACCCGCCCCCTGTTGATAAATAATGACCACTCCCTTAGGCGGGGAGTGTTGGGTGGATGTTCGGGTTAGGCGGAGAGTGTTCGCTGGATGTTCGGGTTAGGCGGAGAGTGTTGGGTGGATGTTCGGGTTATGCGGGGAGTGTTGGGTGGATGTTTGGGGTTCCTACGACCAGTCTGACGTCAGACTGGTCGTAGGAAGATAAGAAGTATGACGCCATTTTTCGGCCGGAAAATCGTAGTCACTGTGCGTGACTCAGTTAAGGACTGAGTCGCTGGGACTGCCCTATCTAAAACTTGCAGGTGCTCTAGAAACAGCAAGTTTCTAAGAATAACATTTGACAGAAACAAATCCCCAACAATCAGCTTATAATATTGACAAGAGTACCACCTTAGTTTTGCTGTCTGTGAGTGGGAAGAGCGTCTTTTGTTGGAAACCTTTAGATCGCACCTTTTTCCAAGGTTTGGCACATGCTGTGTGGGCTGCAACAGGTAGCCATAAGCAGGTGCATTTTCTGGAAGTCAATCTCCACTCACCAAGCAGATTCTCATGGATAACATTATTTCATGAATAACACCTCTGTTGTGAGACCTGAAACCACTTCCATCATGGCCGACCGTGGCAGCTAAACTTGATGTGAAGGCTAACAGATTTGCAAGAACCAAATAATCTGGGCCCCCGTATGAAAGGTTTCTCACAAAATGGCAACAAACATGTCTTAGGAAGCCATCCTTAAGAGGAAATTGACATAAAAAAATGATGTCCTACAATTCCAGCCACCTGACAAATTAGCCCTATGCAGGAAGCCTGACTCTCCCGTTAGGTAAGAGTCAGCGCCCGCCGGACAAGAAAATCGGGGATAAAATCGTACAGTGTGGCATAGTCCTACGACTCCAAAAATCGGCCAAAAATCGTGAAAGTTTGGTATGCACAACTTTGGAAATTGTGGGAAAATCGCGTCGTAGTCATGGATTTTCCGTCGATATTTAGTTGATCGCTGCCCAACTCATAGCATCATGTTTTTGATAAGATTTCCAGTGAACGGCAACATAAGGACTTTTAAAAATTGATTTTCGGTAGGTTCTCCTTCAGCTACCAAAGAAAGAATTACAGGGCTTTGAAGTACGGATTCTGAATTATCCACTGGCAAATTTTCAGATTGATTTGTGAAGAAATAAAGTCAGGGGAAGTTTTTTTTCATGGCGCAAATGGGTGGGGATTTCTCAAAAACTGGTGCACTGGGTATCGGAGACCCCCAGAAAGGTAGGCCGAGCCCTCCGCCGACTCTTCCTACGGGAGCGGGAGCGATAGGCTGTCTCCGTCTGGCCTACAGAAAGGGGTCGACAGCGGTGACAAGTCGATATTCTACGACCAGACTGTGTTTCGTCTGTGTCACGGGTTGACCGTTGCACGTAGGCCTACAAAAGCTAACGTGGAATAGATCTAGAATGATTCATCAAATTTCTGTAAAAAAAATTATGTAGATCTAGCTCTGACTCTGCCGTCTCTGGTTGTCAACAATACAAAGCACAGAGTCAAAAGTGGCGCCCTGACAGGTGTATGAGAGGAGGTGCGTGATAGGCTAATAGTGTGGTGGACCTATTTGCTACTGCACCGTATTCACCACCGGAACCAGGGACACACTTCCGATCATACCGTTTCTCCCCGAAAGGGTTCACGGTCAAGCGAAACTGCAAAACTGCTTCCTAGTGGCAAACTACTGAACTAGTATTCTTGCCACTGAAGTTTCACATGCCTGGCAAAACTCCATAATACTGCAATATTACCATATGTTCTAGCTAACCAATGCTACATCTATAACAAAGACACTTCCACCTTTGTGTCTAAACCATTGTGGGTGCACACAAAGATGTGAATAAAGAAATCCACCCTACTCCAGCTGGAAATAGGTTGTTGTGAAAGTCTGAAGTTGTCCACTTTTGAGAAATTGGTACAAAGTATTGAGTTGACCTCCAACAAAGCTATTATTAGTCAGAATTCTTTTATGTTTTGATGTATCACATGTTTGATGAAGCTCCATAAAGACCCACTCCTTGTGGGTGAAAAGTGTGTTCTTAATGACCAGTAATGCGAAGCCTGCTCAAGATATTCACCATACTGATAATGTTTAGTTAGTTCCATGACCACTCACATGGGGGCAGTACTGTGCCATTTCCACACCATGTTCACACTATTTTGGTCAACACTGGTCCCCTGTGCTGCACCAGAGGTGGCCTGTTTTGCTTGTTTTCCTCACCAGATGTCCCCAGGCTTACCCCGTCCTCTGGGGTCGAATTAGACAAGAAAACGTTCAAGATCTCCATGGTTCCTTATTTCGGCAAAACGATAGACCAATATAGTTGAAAGCTGATTTTGGGTAACGTATTCTATTGTCTGGGATGCAATGGGTATATTTGATCTTATGCATATTCATCACACGTATAATAATATTCATGCAATGTATAATAGGAAGGTTTAGCAACCACTACGCCAGCATTGTAACGCAGACCTGCAGCATAGTTACAGCATTGCTATGTCTGCGTTGAATGATGGGATGATTTAAAATCAATGACAATCTGTAGGTTGGACTCCCTGTTTCAGAAACTGGTACTGACACGGCAGACACTTGAACCCCTACCATTTGTAGAAGTACAGCCCACAATAGAGGACAACTTCAGAGGGTAAATCTACGTTTTCACTTGTTATAGTTTACTATCTATCGGTAACAAAAGAAAGGAAATGGAAAAAAGAGGGAACAATAACAACAATCATAAAACCCGGAATTAGTAGGCAATTCTGAATAGAAATTCTCAAGTGATTCATACCACTGTAGACAACACGGACTAAATTTAAGAATATCCAGTGGTGGATATAAAGGGGGGGGGGCGCCCCCTCCTTTTTGCCAATACTTAAGAGTTTAGTTGCATATTTTTAACCTCAAGATTTGCTAAGAATTAGGATATACACCCCCTCGTTTTGGCCCGCCCGCCCCCTTTTCAAAATCCTGGATCCGCCACTGTTATCAACAGACTAAAGACTATCAAATATTTAACTAAATCATTATATCATCATTTGATATGGATGCTACCATATTTGTTCTTCTTGTTTGCAGTAAGGGGTGTGGGTTTGTGACGAGTATTAACGTCAGCATATTAATGCAGCCTGGACATGTGAGTCGAGATCTAGCCCTGGACATGTGTAACTGTAGTGAACATGGATATCAGAAAATTCCTGCCAAGGTAAGACCCTACTGCTTTTTATTCTGGGGCTCGTTTCCTAATGCGTTATGATTTGAGCTTTTCAAGTCGTACATGAAGGCACCTATTATGTACAGCTAGATCTATACCCCTATAAACTCTGTTTATGTTTTACCAACTGCTATTGTCATATTGTACAACTGCTAAACTGTATGACCAAGGACCTTTTGGGTCGTATTGACTGTTGAAAGTCATAGTACGTTAGGAAATGTCCAACTTGGGGATATATCGTGATGTTTCTCATATTGCTGCACCGACAACCTGAAGTTGGGGGGTGGGTGGCAACTTATTAGCGATTTTGATACATACGGTAGATGACCAGCCATATGTGTGTGGTCTAACTATAATACCATCACATCAGTTTCGGAATATAGGGGGGGGCGGTAGCGGTCATGACCCCCCTCCCCAAAACCAGACCAGAGGGGCAGACCATGTAAGCCCTCTGAAAAATTCGAAGTGCTTCACTTGCTATGGCCAGATTTGCCAATGCGTCCCGCCTGACATGCTTTGCCCAACCCCCCTCCACAGCCACGTTGCTTCCGACACCAATACCATCCAATATCTAATTTGCACATGGC
The DNA here is from genome assembly GCA_949317995.1 of Acholoe squamosa. Classification (NCBI taxonomy): domain Eukaryota; kingdom Metazoa; phylum Annelida; class Polychaeta; order Phyllodocida; family Polynoidae; genus Acholoe; species Acholoe squamosa. The sequence goes on from OX439043.1 coordinate 67,373,037, forward strand.
TGTCTGTCAATTACAACTCAAACAATGAAATACTAACTTAATCCACATTAAATTCATCTTGATTTATGTTATTTTCAGATGGATACAGTATGCAAGATTATATTCACAGACACCAACACTCTACAAGATTTAATGGATATTCAAGGCAGGATATGTGCATTGTGCTTTGCCTTCATACTGAAGGAACGGTGAGAAAACATTAAATCATTGTTGAATAATGTTTAACTTCCTAAGACAGTAATATTAATTCTTTATGGATATGAATTCAGAATGGCGATGCATACTGACCAAAGATTACCAAACACAAAATTATGGACCTAGATGAATGTAACTTTCTAGCTACAGTTTATGATAGACCAAACCTAGCATATACGATACTCCTCTATTAATCATAATACAAAGATTCATTTGATTGTATATAATCATAATGCAAAGATTCATTTGATTGTATATTATCATAATACAAAGATTCATTTGATTGTATATAATCATAATACAAAGATTCATTTGATTGTATATAATCATAATAAAAAGATTCATTTGATTGTATATTATCATAATACAAAGATTCATTTGATTGTATATAATCATAATACAAAGATTCATTTGATTGTATATAATCATAATACAAAGATTCAATTGATTGTATATTATCATAATACAAAGATTCATTTGATTGTATATAATCATAATACAAAGATTCATTTGATTGTATATAATCATAATACAAAGATTCATTTGATTGTATTTAATCATAATACAAAGATTCATTTGATTGTATATAATCATAATATAAAGATTCATTTTTGATTGTATATAATCATAATACAAAGATTCATTTTATTGTATATAATCATAATACAAAGATTCATTTGATTGTATATAATCATAATATAAAGATTCATTTGATTGTATATAATCATAATATAAAGATTCATTTGATTGTATATTATCATAATACAAAGATTCATTTGATTGTATATAATCATAATATAAAGATTCATTTGATTGTATATTTTTGTTCTGGCTATTACGGTAGACCGTGTTGCATCGACATGAGTCATGGTCAATAGACCTATTCAAGAACCAATCCATGGTTCATCTATTCCAGCCCTACCTGGCAGAAGACGATAGTAGCAGACCAACACTTGAAAAAGGCAGCCTGTGATAAAATTGGACGGAGTTTTGCCCCATCGACCAGTGTTCTTGCTGAATGGGCAACGATCTGCAGCAAGCCATCAAATGTAGGTGACAGGTTTAAAGGACCTTTCCTATTGTGCGTCTTATTCTACTTTGTTAAGCTCCACTATCGGCTTTTGTATTATAAAAAGTGTACAGTATTAGGTATTGGTGGTATTATTAATGGAATTAATACATATCCATCGCGAATTATCCAGAGTTTACATTTTATCATTGATTTGAAATTTATTGTAGTGGTATGCTGGTGTTGACAGGCAGCTTCTGTAAAGTCCCATGTTAAGTCAATGGTTGAAGATTTATTATAGATTTATTGATTTAATTATTAATTTTCTGCATTGAAGTCTCATAATAAAATTGGTAGATTTGAATTCATAATTACTTCACATTCGCAAACAACTCAAGAAATCTTGGCATTATACTATTATTTATTTATCAGAATAGTGTGTGTGAGGAGTCCCATCCATCCCTGATGCTGCATGGACCATCTCCACCAGCTGTAGCTGACCTTGCTGTGTGTAAGGACGTCCTCTGTCACCGTCTCTGTCACCTCACTCAGGCTGACATAGATGTAATCCAGCACACAGTAAACCAAAAACAGTAGGTGTCTAAAGGTTTGAAACGGAAAATAGAAAGCTTTGCTTTCTTCTGTCTCTTGTTTTTGTGTATCAATATAGCGCTTATAATAGGTGCTAATATTTGTCACTCAGAGTGTCACTTTGCCCTTATACATATGTATGAGCATGTCCTTGGAACTTTATAAACGTCTGTACGCTTTAACCCCCCCCCCCCCTCAACCTGTGTCACTCTATAACCTCCTTTAGATTGCACTTATGTATAGGTACGAAACAGCATGAACAGAATTATAAATCATAATACTAGATAGACTGCTATCTTTTCTTTTGTTATTTTCACATTGTGTGTATGCTAAAATCATGCAAGGAGTAAAATTACGATCTGGTTCTCTCTTCTCAGTTCTGAAGATGTGGGATGTCTGGCGTACCTTGATGGAGTGAAATCAACGAATGGCAAGGTATTGATCCATCACAAACAACTATATTTCTACATACATGACTCAGTGTTGATTTATAACCAGAACATTCTGAATGGTCAATTACATCGTAAATATCTTCGATATCAAATTCAGAAACTTTGGTAAAAAGGGACCTAGCGGAGAGGAACAATCTTAGACTAGCTAAGAGGCACCTTTTTAAATAATAAAGAATTCAAATGCAGCAATTATGATATTGGATCAATTTAAGGGTATTTATTTGACGTGCCATGCTGCTCGTTCATGCAGCATACAACAGTTGATATTGAATTCCTTGGTGTCGTTGCACAGAATCTTCATCGAACATCTACAGTGAATGCTACATCTATTGCTGGCTCATGCCCCCTGAAGAGTAGGGTGATGAAGAGGGCAAAGGAGGCAGGCCGACGAAAAAAAAGAGGTGGGTATATTAACATGGACAGTGCTTATTTTACAAGCTGCATAAATTGATGATTTATTAAATTCTGGTCTAAATTTTATGTCGCAGTTTGGTCCAACAAAGAATTAAGATTTGATTATGACAGTCATCTTCATCATTAATGTATCTTATTTATAAATATATCCTTAATTTACTATCGCTCCAATGCATCAGAATCTACAAGTATCGTGCACTAAAATCAAATCCAACCTCGTTATCATGTAGACCTTTTCCTCACCTAGAAATGCTCAGGATGTTTGAAATCAACAAATTAGGATCAATATAACGGAATGTTAAAGTGTGTTGAATTACCCATCGTCTCCACTTTTCCTTTCCCCTTTAGCATGCAGTATTACATGTGAAGACATTGGTAGTGACATTGCAGATGGCATTGTACCTCCAGACGTTCTTAGCGCACAACAACTAGAGCACTGCTTTGATAGCAATCTTTACAAATGTGTAGAAAAGAATAATCTGGGGGATTACCGTTGGGACATTGATCAGGCCAAAGCCATCTTTAACAGACTCCGGAGGGTAGGTTTTAAAAAAAGTATTATTATGTTATGCTGGGCAAGCTACAGCATTTCCATCCTGCTCGGATCCCTGCAGGGCATTGGCACATGGACTGACCCATATATTCAGTCAAATGCTAACTGAAAAAAGTATTAGGTTCTCATTGAAAGATGCCATTATATATGGGCTTAATGATCAAGTTACATATGCGGGTACATGTAGCATTTATTAACATTATTATAGCCTTTCTTGAATGGACATACACGTAACAATTTCAGTTAATATTAATTTCTCGGCAGGATTTGACATTGACGCATTTCCAGAATTCTAGTAGATATGACACAGACGTTCTTGGGTACATCGGACTGGGCTTTACACCCGATGAACTGGCTGCTATGGGTGGGACTTCTAATAAAGTATACAATATATTTGGTGCCACTTATGGCTGGTCCAAAGAACAGGTGAGCTGATATCAATAATATTCATCAATTCTATCAAAGTGTTTATTTCAAAGAGTGGCACTATTTTGAAACAACCCCAGAGATTATTTCTATCCACTAAATGCAATTAACATGATGAGCTCCAGTACTTCAGTGAAAGTTATGAAAGTATATATATATATATATATATATATATATATATATATATATATATATATATATATATTACATTAATGTATTCATTATGATAAATCGAAGACAACCTTTATATTTGACATTGACCATCAACTTAATAGGGAAATTTTGATATTTCAGTTATATACCTTAGCTTCACGGTATGTACAGGATATCCCTCCAAGAAGATTTACAGACATTGACTTGGCAAGGCTGAATCACCTTTTATGTGGCCTCCCAGCTGAGCACGTTAGAGAGATACCTATTGAGGCAATTAAGTATGTTTTGTCCTTTGGACGAGAATAATATTCATTTCCCTCTGTTATGTCTGTTTAAATAATACCCCAACTAGTGTACAAGATTGATTCAAAGTACATATAGTCTAACCCAGAGAGAGACAAATTGGTACCAATATCACCTATCCCCATGATACTGCCCAGTCAAGGTGTTTGATACTTTGGCTGAATATATTATCCTGGGTATACTATTACTTGATAAGTATCTACTTCTAAGATGGTTCTCATTAGGTGAAATGGACTTGGGACTTGACATCAAAATCTGATAAATCAGTTTGTTGGTGCTAATTTTGACATAAATGCACCATTGTCTCATAAACTTATTACCATTCAGAAATACAACGTCGATCCTGGGGAAAATGCAGCGTTGTGAGATTGAAGTTCTTAAGGTCTTGGCACACCGTCTTATTCTCTTCTATGGTCCTGTCATTGGCTGGCCCGAGGACCATTTTAGTGAATTTGGCATTATCCTTGGTGAGTCTTATGTAAATTGAAGCCTGCCTGGCCGTTAAAGAAATATTTTTCTTTTCTGTTGAGGCTTTGTTCCCACTTACTTTCAAGTTATTTTCTTCTTCTGATCACCCTCTTCCTACTTTAGTTGCAGAATAACTGTTAATTTGCATTAAATAATTGAATGTCTTTAATCAAGGTCTATAAATTGGCAAGGCTTTAGAGTATAGTAATAGACTTGATGTCTGGGTCATGTGGGTTTATCAAAATCTGTTTATAGCTGTTCAACAAAAGCATTATTTGTATCAGTATGTATATAATATCATATCTTATATCACACATTATGTTCATACAGCTGGTATCAAAGGTGAAGAGTTGAGAGCTGTGGGGAGAACTTTGGTGGATCATATAACTGTAGCAGTGGTCAATCACATACCTCCAACAGAATTCTGGGTGAGTCAACTTTTATTTAGAAACTCTTAGGACTATGACATTCATATTCTGCATCATACTTTTGGAATTAGATGAAGGGTTTAAAGTTTGTGTAGGACATCTGATTCTCTTAACACATAGTTTAGAAGGGACAATGAGCTAACCAAATAGCCTTAATTCTGCTAACCAAAGAAAACAAATGTTTTGTCGAGCTGGATCAGACCTTGAAGTATATAATATAGTTCTTGTTTTTCCCATATTTTATCATGTTCATTGACGGTTGCTGGCTATCAGAGGCTCACATGGTTCCCTCATTTGCCCATATATGGAGATGAGACTAACGGTAGCTGCCAGAAATGCCCCACAATAATTGACCCTGACTTCTTATATATCCCACAGAAGCTGACCCCTGAACAAACCTCCCTGCTCAGTTATGATGTGTCACTGGCTCTCAGTAGGCGGGGTTTATGTGCATGGCTGACTGACCGACACAAGCAGGGCTACTTGGAACATCTATGCAGTGGTAAGAATCCCTTTACCTAAATCTTCTTCAGCTGAAAATGGCTTCATTGCATATTTGATTTAGTAAAGTTATTTGAAAATACTGAGACATTCTTTTAAAGTGTTACGATATGGGTTTTTCTCAGAAATGCTTAATGGCTGGAGGCCGTTGTGAAAATATTTGGAATTGGTTCTGTCAGAGGTGCTATTCCCAAAACGGAACTGACTGACCTCAGGGAATCAATTCTCTGTTGGCTTGCCAAAAGTTATTTGGTTCTAGAACTGGTTGGGAGGCAGTGAATACTTCCCAATTGAAAACTAATTCCTGGCTAGTTCCTTCCTCCAATTCCATTCCAGACCTACCTACTATGGGAAGCATTCAGGTGGAACCAATCCCGGAACCAGTTCCCCCCAACTTTTTCATAGTGCAGCCTTATTCAAAACAAATTAATTAAATTAGAGTAAAAGGTGGGAATTCGTCTCTCTGGGTGGAGACCTGATGACTGAGTATGTAGTACCTACTGACACCAAAGCCTTTCTTTTAGACCAGTTCTAATGTACCCTGTGCATTCAAGTGCAATTTCAATCACACAGATATAACAAATTCTCTATTTTTGCAGCTGCTGGAAACCATGCGTCACTTGGGATTGCTACCCTGATCATAGCTGTCATCACATCTTTATTGAGGGAGTGTTCATAGTAGAAGGGACCTTGTAAACGTTATTTAAATGTATATATGATATTATTTACAAATGTATAATAGAGAGCGATCTATAGCTAGTATTGAACGAACATGACGAGTATATCGCCGATTTAACATTAAACAAGTCATGTGAGTTCAATACAATATTTATTACACGATTAGAAATCATTATTCTACACAATTGGCCATATTTTGGTGTTGTATTGGCTCTTTTGATGTTGAATGGGCACTATTTTTAATGTTTACATCGCCATTGCCCTATGACGTAATCTTGAGCATGCTGTGCTCTGATTGGCCAATACAGAAATGGGGGAGTGTGTGACCTAGAAAACTGGCTTCTGATGGGTCTAGAGCTGCTAGTTGCATACCACACGATCCTGTGGTATGCTCTGGCGTACCACAGGCCCATACAGATAATCTAGGGTCCCTTTATTCTAATGTAAATCATAGGGAAATCGTATTTTAATTGTTTGTGAGTGTAATAAAGCAATATATTGTATCAAGATTATGTGCAAAGATATCGCTAACTGAAGACCTATATTGTGCATTGTTTACACAGAAAAACTTATACAGAAATGTATTGGAATCCGCCAAGCAGTATTTTTTATAGTATACCTGCATTGTAAACTTAACAATGAGCCACGGAAATTGTATTGATGTGAACCAGTGTAGATTTTACAAGGTGCAACTGGTGGCAGTAGGTTTGTACAAGGATCCTCTTTTAATTAAAAACTTTGGGACAAGGATATTGCCTTCATTTCAACAACATTTTTTTCACAGTGTGGCAAAGAATGGCTTAACCAACATTGTATAGATAATATTTCGGTCATCAATATTCTTTTCTAACTTATTTATTCTGATGTCATATAGTGTGCTAATATCCCTAACGTGTTGAATGTCTTGAAACTGAGATTATTTCTGTGACCAAAGGTAATTATTCACAAAAATGAAACATGGAAGAAGAAAGGATAAACTTCCAACATGACAAGCATGTAGCAAATAGGAGCTTGACAACCTCGAGTGGTTTATTCCCAAACATTCTCAATTAACAAAAGCTAACATAAAGAAGAAAAATCAAAGCAATAAAAATATAATCAGAAAAACACATAATGAACAACAACAATAACATCAATAATAATAAAGATATCAACAACAATAGGGACATCATCAACAACAAAAAGACAACAACAAGCAGGTGGCCACGTAGGAGAGGATTATCATCAAACATTAAGGGTAGAATATGACAGCTTCTGACAAAACAAAGGAAATATTTTTGGAAAAATGCCACATGTAATTTATTTCATATTGAGAGCTAGATTGCTCTTTAAATCATATAGAAGGTCATTCTCCTCAGAGGCGTTGAGGAACTGAATCTCATTTTCCACAGCTTGTTCATCACTCTTACGTCATCGAAATCGCCTCAAATCCCCTGTGATGAAGGTGATTTTCATATTTCTTTTTCTACGATAAGGTGAAACAAATACACAGATCAGATTCACAAATACCTTTCTAAACTCTTCGTTTTAATTGGCTTTGCCTCATGCAATGCAATAACATCCTGCTCATTAAGTAAATGTTTACAGATTATCGTGATCTCCGTCTATATTTTGGTAGGCTGTAACATACAGTGCTGCTAACTACAATCCTGGACTGTCTAGAAAAATATTCTATTCAATAATGACATCAATAGTAAGAAAGGGTGTATCGGTGGAGTCGATAAAAATATAACATCCTAGTCTTGAATACCTTTCACGGATGTGGACGTCTATTAGATTCAACAGTAACAGTGGAGAGATGAGGGGAAAGGGTCCTCTGAGGTGAAATGTGACATTTAAAAGTTATCAGCTTTAAAATGAGGTATCACCCTTGCAGATAACCCTTTTTGTCTTTGAAATATTGCTTCACAAAAATGGAATGACCTAAGTGTATCAATATAGGCAATAAGCTGTAATATTCATTGTTTGCATTGAATTTGGCATCTAATAAGCATAATGATTTAGATAATCAATCAAGAATGACCAAACTTTTTCATACTTTTGGGCACAGTTTTAGATCTAGAAATGGTATCTATATGCTTTTTTCAGCATATGAATCATGATGAATCATTCTATCAATTGACATTATCTTTATTCTATTTGGAACATTTATTTTGGTTGCCATGGTAACACATTTACCTGAGAACCTCTATTTTAGCCTCTTTTTCAATTCAAAACATTCCATTTACATTCCAAATAGACAGGAAGTGCCAGAAAATAGAACGTTTTTGAGAAAACAAGCTATTTCTATGTAAAAAATTACATAATAGTAATTTTTGGCCTATTTTTCACATTTATGGCCTTTATAGCTCCCCCAGTGGCCAAACACAGTACTAAAAATCCCGCAGGGAGGGCCCTTTCCCCTCATCTGCCTACAGTTATTTATCAGAGTGTATGAATGAATCAGGAATCCAGAACTGGCGAGTTAGAACCTCATCTACATTCATGCATCATGGTGATGGGCATGGTATGCATAGTACTAAGACTTATAGCTTTACACAAGGTAAAGGCCTAGAAAAGGCTGCAAAGTTATCTTAACAGTTATCAATAACAAGAGATATCATGTATTTATCTGTATATGCATAAGTTCATCTCGGAACCATCGGAATCTTAACCAACGATTCGCATATATGTCACAAGGCTGGTAGAGATCGTGGTTAAATGAAAGTGGACATTCAAACTAGAATGAAGGGTTTTGTCCTGTTCTGCCTGCTGGGTGGGCGTGGAAAGCAGGGGGGGACAGGGGGGACATGACCCCCCCCCACTTTAAGCCAACTCCTCAAAGGTCAAAACTAAAAGGTTAAGCAAAGGGAGGTCAAAAATTGCAGAAACCCCCCCCTGGTCCCACCCACTTTGAAACTGCTTCCCACACCCCTGCTGTTGGCTAGCTGCCTACAAATTCGCAAAATATAATTTAAGCATTATATGAATAGAGCTCCTTAGGTCCGCAAACCTACCCATAGGTCTATCTATATGGTCCCACTGGGCACATCAATGGTGATTCAGCACTGGGACAACATTTGGAATGTTTGCATATCAATGGTTGATTCAGGGTTGAAATATAGTTGAATATCAAAGTTGACAGAACATAAACAAAATCAACTGTGATTCAAAATCTAACCATCAGCGATGATTCAACATTTTTTTATTTCTATGTTGATTCAACATTGTTTCAAAATTGTGTCAATGTTGAAAAAATGTAGTTGTTAGGGGATTCTTTGTTGACATGCCAATGATGAATCAACATGGAATCAACATTGAAATCAAGATAGTTGATTCAATGTTGACAAATCAATGTTGAATCAATGTTGAATTGAGAAAAATATTTCAATGTTGATATGTAAACTGTTGATTGGATACTGAAATGTTGATGGTTGACAACATGGAAATAGAATCATTGAAAAAGTGTTGAAGACAGGTTGATAAACACCATCAGCACAATATCAACCCGTTGTCAATGTTGATGCAATGGTCTGTGCCCACTGGGGTGCTATTATTATCTTGAAGCCAAGAGTTACCTCAATGCTGTAGAGAAAATGAGGGCATTTTTGAAAGGATAGCAATGATTTTGAAATGCTCTTCAGTTTTACGATTTCTGCTGATCACAAAATCGTTGGAAAGATACACGGTCCCAGGTAGGGACTGGGACAGTGACGACCAGTGCTGCCATCACGCCATAGTGGCCAGAGATCGAAGCGACCTCTAGTCCTACTGGTGGTAACCGCACCGACTGACCTGCCCTCTCGAATAAGGAGCTAAAACTATATAAGATGCTCCACGAGCCCCTACACTTCCCCCATCAGCTATGACTAGGGTAGAAAACATGTAGGAAATAGTCTAAGAACTACAATAGGGCTCGAGGTAAGTATTTACACAATAATAAAGTGGAACGAAATATATTAAGTATGTAACACAATAAACCTGTAAAGTAACAAACCTAGTAGTAAATGTACTACTTCGAAGTATGATACACTTTAACTTCGAGGTTAGGTTAAGTTAAATCATATAACAGTAGTTCGAAAGAACAACTATTGTAATAAACATTTTACAAGTGCCTGGTTTTAAACAAGTATCATGATGGTGCAATACTTATAAACACTGTTACCCGAAAAAGAAAAAATACTTTAGAACTCATGTATGAGTTACATTTTTAGATTTTTTTTGGTCAGTTCGTCGAACTGATTTTAGTTTTATACAATGATATAAAAAAAAAGTTTCTATATACATACTACTTTGACTATGTTTTATGTTTGAACATGGATGGTGAAGTTCAAAGTGACTTAGAGATACAAAAATATAGTACCAGAGTGAGATACCAAACATCTAGGTTTGGTTTACAGATCAAAGGTACGTAATACTGTAGTTAAATATCACACACACATATTGTAATATGAGATCAACTCATTTATGCATAGTTAAATAGTATAAGTCACTCTTCGAAGTATTTAAATATAGATGTATAGGTGTATTACCATGTGGGTAAGTTTGAACCTACCATCCAAACAGTACTATGTAAGAAAATATAGTTAAAGATGGCCCACCAGTGTAGTGGGACCATCTGTACAATAAAAGTTAGACTTCAAGTGCCTTCATATTCATATCACTGCTTGTCTGCAGATGCATTCAGTGTGTAGGTCGAACTTGGCGGTGGCAAGCCGCGACGCTGTTATGTTGTGCCTGGATGAAGATGGGAAGATGTAGTTCATCAGAGACGATTCGAGGCTGTATCAGTCTGGTCATCAGGGACATCGCTGCATCTACCCGGATCCATGGAAATCGTACTCCAACTTGAAAAGGTAAGTCCAAGTTGGTTGAGTTACAAATCACTACTTATCCGAGCTCTCCATGGTACAGGCCTGGCTGGACTTATGACACTCTGCTTTACTGGGAGTCAGTTTATCAGGCCTAGCAGATGAAGCAGTTGAAGCAGAGCCGGCTGCAGCACTTGGTCCAGACTTCGAAGGTCGGTTCTTTGACTGCTGTTTCATTAGCATGTCAAAGGCAGATTCAGGTGTGCCATCCCATTCAGAGAATAGGCACCCAAAAGCCCCCATGAATTTAGCGTCCATGAAGTCCATTTCCTCCCTTAACTTTCCTAAGTTTCAAGTCACACATGCCCTTCGTGTTGGCAGCTTCCCTCAAATTTCGATCTGGGGTCTGGCGATCATCATCAACTTTAGCATATCCTTCTGTTATGATTCGCTATGTCTCTCTCTGCTGTATCTTGTGAAGGCATTCGAAAACACCTTCAGTCATACTGCAGAGATAGGTCATGCTCTGATTTAGGTGACGTTCTTGCCAGGCTTCGAACACCTCCTTCTGAATGTTGATGGACTGCTGACATCGTTCTTTTATATATTCATCAGGATCCTTTACTTCGAGGTCAGTGACTTTCCTAAACCTATGAAGTATAGGTCGCCAATACATTCCAGCTGATGACGGTGGGGGAGGCGTAGAAGAACTATCCCCACCACTGGCATAGTCTGAGTGTGCAGAGCTCGTGGTTGCTGTACTCATAGTGGGGCTAGCACAAGTTACAGTTCGGGTATCACCACCCCCACCTGGAACCGGCAGTGGTTGGTTCAGGTCCTTCTTGGCTACCTCTCTACCAGGACCGGGTCGTTTGGCAGGGGTGCCACGCCCACCTGTAGTACCCTTTGCAGTTGGTGCTGGGCCCGAAGGAGGACCCATTGCTACTTTTGCTTTTCCACTTGGGGTCAGGACTTGTGAATCCTTACCGTAGGGTCACCACGGTTTGAAGGGCGGGGAAGTTTGAGATTGGTCAACCCGGCCTCGAACCCAGACGTCGTAGTTGTACTGACTCCCTGACCTGAGCCGAGTCAGAAAGTCACCAGCACTGGAACGGCCCATCAGAGGAGAGACTTGCTCCATACTTTGAGGACTAGTCTGAGACATAATCTCTTCAGGTGTTGGAGATTGTTTCCTCTCTGGAGTGTCTGGTGGTGCAGGTGACTGCGACTCAGATCTCGTCCTCTTTTTATCTTTCTGATGCGGATCAACCCCGGGGTGGGGCTTCACCTTGCCATGCCTATCCAAGGTATCCTTGTCCTTTCTCATGACCTTCACCTCCCAGTGAGTTTCCGGTGTCATGTCGAACCTGTGCGATTTCACATTTCTCGTAAAACAGGCATCTTGTTTACCTTCAGATATATGGCAAAAGTACTCGGTCTTGATGAGTAACCCATTACATTCCTTTTGCTTCATGTCGAAGCTGCATACTCGAGCTTTGTCCTATGCTCATAACCATAGTAGGTTTTCGGTGTCTTTGAAGTATCACTCAAGCTCGCTACCAACACTCGGTAAAACTTTGAGGGTGTCGGGTTGTCCATACTTGATCTCATCCAGTCCTCGTCATCACTTTTGTCGTAACAAATCCTGGCAGGTGGGATCGAATATGAATCAGCATAGTGTATGCAGTGTCCAAAATACCTCGGGGTGAACGTCTTGAAGTAAGATCTGGTGTTGGACCAGATTTCCTTCTGTTCTCTGGTAGTGGCATCTTCGAGAGGCTTATTTTCCAACAGTTGTCGGTTCATTTCATCAAGGGATTTATCCCTGTCTCCATTCCCAGTCGGGTCTACTTCCATATCAGAGATTTCACCCTCCTCAGTGATCTCAAAAGCTGGAACCGGGGGTGGTGCCTGTACTTTCTTTGTAGACTTCGGAGTGGAAGCAATGGGCTCCGCCCCTTCAGGTGAGGTTGATTTCTCAGGCTTCAAACCTGATCTTATCTGGCTTCGAAAAGACCTGTTGGAGGCAGTAGAGTCCTCGCTGTCAGAATCTTCTTTTACCTCTTTCTTGGTCATTGGTTTCCTGTTTCGTCTAGGTTTAATCTCTTCGAAACCTTCTTTCTGGTCTTTTTCTTTCTTGAGCTTTTCAATGTTTTTTCTCAAGTCGGTTTTCTTCTTTGAGAGTTTCCTCCACAGAGTCAGGGCGGGCAGCATCAGGAACTGATTTGGCCTCGGTGTCTTCTCTCGAAGACTCCTTGGCCATTCTGTTGTCTTCCTTCATCAGTTCTTCATCCTCCAACAGCTTGTCTTCGGACGCTCGAACTGGCAAGGTAGACATACAATACACATAGGTGTGCTCTCTGTCATAGATTGGTGGTTGTGTCTGCCCCCAGCGGTATATGCAGTCTTTCATCTATGGAGACAAGTCCATAGAGCAAAGGTGTCTCGAGAGACATTGGAATCCGATCGTCCTCAGCGATCTCGTCTACTACTTAAGTCAAAGCGTCAGATCCACTCATGGCTTCAGCTAGACTGAAGTAATCACACCAGTATGTGTCCTTGGCGATGTCATCAAACAGTACAAAACAGTATGGATGTACTCCTTTGTCATGTTGACCCATCCCCTCAGTGTTGTCTCTAGTCCTGGGACAGTGACTGGCACTTTGAGGATGGTGTCGGCCGGTTCGGGGTGGACTACCTCCACTCTGGAGTCAGCGCTCACATTCAAAAGAACCTTGGATCAGTGACTCGATCATTCAGGAGTTGGTTGGGCTGGTGTAGAACCATAAGTAGTCGATGCAGTCATTGCAATCCTTTCGGCAATGACCTCCGAAGTGTCCATTGCCTCTTCAGAGTCAGTGACTGGGACAAGATGTCCCTCGGGGTCGGCAATTAAGGTCGCCGTAACCTGGCTCTGGGACATTGTAGTAGCCCAAGTGCAGTCAGCTCTGTTCCTCGCACTCTCTCTAACAGTATTCGATACACCACCTCACACAAGAATTTCACTATTGGCAGTGGAAACCTCCACCAAACAAAAACATGTCCGTCTCCTATAGATCGGGATGCGTGCTGTGAGCAACAATGGGTGCACAACAACCACTGGTGCCCTGATGCGCATGCGCACAGGTCCCTGCGCCACTCCAGTTTTTAACCGGAACGCCACCTTTCCTGCCGCGGTTAAAATTGATACTACGTCAGGCAGCGCCTGTCGCAGTTCGATTTGCTCTCTGTTTGGACGTTGCGTTGGTGTGTACCTACACTGTTCATATCATCACGAGTTTAACAGAATTACATGCAGTATCTTATGTGCATGCCAGCCTAGCTGTCTGTTACCCACAGGAACCATGAATGGGGTACCTCAGTGCACATAACCTCACTCAGAGTCGGCTTCAAAGTATCTCAACTTTCATTAACAAGTAACAGGACATAATATGTATATTATACACTCATTGTGTACCAGGACTTAAGTAGCTGCGGACCTCCCTTCTCATTTCTTTAATGATTTAATATGTTATGTCAACTGTCTTGCTTACCATAGAACTGAAGAAAGGTAGAACCAGAAGAATCAACCCTTACACTGTGGGGATGAGGTTCTCTTCCTTCATTGTTATCTCGATTTAATATATGTCATTTTCTTATATTATAATTTGTTTGTTACTGTTGGCATTGATTACCTTATCGATATATGCTATGTATTCCCAGAGACCTCCAGATATAAAGCATATTATGTACACATCAATGTACCTTATGCCTATGAAACAGTTATATATTTTACCGGTTACACATGCATGCAAATATCTCTCATCAATGTACAAATTAACCAAATGATTCGCTTAATGTATAGAAACCTTGAGATAATAAAGTAAATTCAAACCAAAAAAAGTCATGGACTGCGTCTCTCTCCCACTCTAAACTTTTTCTACAACCCAGAAGATATCAGCATCCTCTTCCTACCCCTACTCCTGTGTCCTGGTGAGACATTCTCCTTGTGATCGGTTTTTAGATTCACATCAGTTTTCTTACTCCTTTTCTTCGAATTATTCCTCGTTCCAGTCCTTTTGGACTTCTTCTTATTCCATTTCACACCTTTACGGGATGTTTTTAAACTTTCCTGTTTCATAGGGATCTCGTCTCTTTCTCTATTCCATCTTTCAGATAGTTCCTTAAATTCAGCATTAGCAGCTTCTCTGCCTCTCCATCCTCATAATCTACAGACGTTCGATTTATTAATTTTACAAACTTAATATCGTCACAGTTGACTCAGAAATAATCTTTGTCACTATATGAGGACCATCCCACCCTGAAACTAATTTCTTAGGCGACAAGGGTTCATGGATTCGAAATAGTATCATAACGAATTTTCTGCAAGTGAGTATTTTTCATTAATTCAATTCGAACTAGCTCATAAGCTCGTTTGAAATGTTCTATCAGTGATTCTACAAACGTGACTGAGCATGGGACTTTAGGACTAATCCCAACTACATCATATACTAAGTCTGCAGGCATTATGATACCCTCACCAAACACTAAAAGGTTTGTAGAGCAGTCCGTCGAAGGGTTTTAGGACTTGAATCAATGTTCTATTGAATCTTTCCACTTGGCCATCAAACTGAGGTCTGTATAGGTTAGTTCGAATTTTACATATTGCCAAATAATGACACATTTCTTGCCATAAGTTTGACTCGAATTCTCTTCCTTGATCACTATGCATCATTAAAGATGCGCCTAGATGTAGGACCTATCTTCTAACAAATGCAATATAACAAGTAGCAGCTTTATGGTAAGTAGTGGAAATAGAAGAGTATACTTCATATAATAATCCGAAACTACCATCATGCAGGTGTTTCCACGAGGTGTGGGTTTTAATCCACATTTGATGTCAATAGCTATTCGGGCAAATCTTACCCCGAACAGTTCTTGCATCAAGGGCATTTTACCCATACCAGGGCCAGGTTTGTTCTTACCACATTCGGGACATGTTATGACCCACCTGGTAAGATCGCTACTCATTCCAGGCCAGTAATAGCACCTGGAGAAATGTTCGAGTGACCTTTTCTTCCCAAAATGTTTTGTGGCCATGACAGAAATACATGCTGTCACATGTTGTTGCCATAGGAATCACTATTTGCAAAGTTTGGTATTACAAGTCTTCCAACGACATAGTAATACGTCTTTAACTTCAAGCTTGGTCCATTGGGCTAGAAATTTATGAGTTTCTCGGTCTTCAATAGATAAGGCAGGCCTTTCAGGCTTCTTACCTTTCTTTAGCAGTAAAATTACTCGTTTTATTGCAGGGTCATTTTCCACACAGAGGTCAGGCAAGGGTTAACATTTTCAAACTTCCTTTTGGGTTCGAACTCCAGCCAACACAGCATAATGTGTCCCACAATCATTGCAATCGAGTTTCTGACACTTTCGTATCGGTCTTCTAGACAGGGCATCAGCATTTATATGCTTTGAACCTGCTGTTGTTGGATGTGGCTGTGTTCCAATCCGAACTCAGATAAATGAGCTAACCAGCGCCCAATCATCCCTTCAGCATCTTTGAAGTTCAAAAGCCACTTCAAAGATGAGTGATCGGTTCTCCACGTAAAGTCGGAACCCCATATAAAGTGCCAGAATTTCTTAGTATACACCACCACAGCCAACAACTCATGTTTAGTGGTGTAGTAATTTCTTTGCGCTTTATTGAAAGTATTACTCGCAAAAGCAATAGGAACCTTGATTCCATTTTGGACCTGAGACAGAGCAGCCCCTATGCAATCATTGCTAGCATCAGTGTTAAGGATGAAATGCCCAAACGAAGTTGGGTATTTCAACACTGGCATATTTGCAAACAAATCTTTTATAGCTTGAAAAGCTTTGTCTTGCTCGCTCCCCCATGGGAAACGTTCTGGAGTCCAATGTGCAAGTATCTATAGAGGATAGCTTACTTTTGAATCGTTTGGGATAAAGTCTTGATAATATGAGCAAAAGCCCAGAAAGGATCGAATCTCCCTAGCGTTTTCAGGCTTAGCCTATTCTGAAACTGATTGAAGTTTCTCAGGGTTGGCTTCCATACCCAGGTGTTATAATTCGGCCTAAATAAGTAATAGATGTTTTAAATAAATTATATTTTTTAGGTTTAAGTTTTAATCCATTGGCTTGGATTCGTTTTAGAACAAGTTCAAGGTTGTTAGCACAATCCTCAAAAGTTACAACAATATCGTCAAGATATACCAAATAGCATTTCCATTGAAGATCACTTAGCATGGTCTCCATCATGGCTTTGAATTACATAATCTGAAGGGTAATACGTTATATTGAAATAGTCCCATATGACTCGAGAAGGCTGTCTTCTCTATGTCTTTCGGTTCCATTCCAATTTGCCAATACCCAGACTGTAAGTCTAAGGTACAAAAATACTTATTCCCTCTGAGAGAGTCCAAAGTCTCATCTATACTCAGTAAAGGATAAGAGTTCTTCTTAGTTAAACCATTAAGTTTCGGACAGTCCACACAGAACCTTATGGTTCCATCTTTCTCTGTAGTCATACAAACAGGACTAGACCAAGGGCTAGTACTAGGTACCCCTGCTTCAATTGATTAAGGATTTGCTTCTCCGCTTCAAAGCTTTTCAAAGGCAACCTTTGATAAGGAATCTTAAATGGTTTAGCATCCCCAGTATCAATACTGTGTAGAACTTCTACCGATCAGATCACCCTCCTCCCCGAAGGCAGGAAAATAGTCTATTTACAGATTTAGAAGTCTCCTTTTCTCATCAACATCGGTCAATGAAGAATCTCAAACTAGTTTATCCAGTTCATCTGTCAATTTCTTAACAGGTTTCTGGTTTATTTCACTTTCGAAGTAGGTTTCGGAAATAATTATATTCAGTTAAGGACATCTGCCCTATATATTCACTCTTATGCAAATATATAGTATCAGATTCTCGGTTTGTCACAAGTAGTTCCAGGTGGAATCTTAACAGTCTGCACTACCGTAGCAACGGAAGACACATGTCTCAACACAAATCAGATTTTGCAGTTGTATGGATGCCTGACCTTCAACAATCCATGCCTGGGGTCCAACACAGCACCATACAAGCTAGCAAAATCCAGCCCAATTATTCAGTCATCACTAATTTTGGCAATGGTGGGACACATGACGTCATATCCATCCATTCTGATCTGTATGAAGGTTTTATCAAAAAGTCTGCATGCGGCTACCATCTGTCATGCAAGCATTTACACCTACTTGAAGTGCATCAGGCTTACCCGACATCAGTTCGAAGAGCTTCTTGGAGATACACGAATGGCTGGCACCAGTATCTATCAATAATTCCCCGACCTGTTCCTTCACCGATACAGTAGCATACTATCTTTTCCCTCCCAATTGGGAATGATTTTCAGCAAATCGAGCTTGTTCTTCAGAGTCATCAAAGTCCTATCCAAAGCCTTTCAGAAAATCTAAACATGGATGGTCTGGGGGAAGATGTGTCGCACTCACCTGGGCCAGCTCTCTAACCCATCCTTCCTCGTCTTCAATGCAGGATTGCTCCCTCTGGCCTCGAATCCTCTGATCTGCCATCGCATCGAAGCTCCCGGCCTTGACTGGAGTGAGAGGATCCTTCTCACTTACCAGACTCGTGGGAGGAATTGGCTCTGTTGACTGTTCGATCTTGCCGTTTCCGGTATTCTAGCAGTTCCTTTCAAGGATCACATCCTTTGCCCTAAATGTGACGACCTCTAGTTTTCTTCATTTCTTACTTCATCCTCACCTTCTTCGATAGCTGTAACACGAGTGAGTACAGGCTTAGGAGCAGTACATTCATGGGAATAATGACCCATCTCTTGACATCTATAACATCTCAATCGAGATCAATCTACCCTCTGTCGAGGTCGTCTCATGGTCATTGCTTCTGTAAAAGTTTTAACCATGTCTTCCATCATCTTTGTCACATCCACTTGTGATGCAGTTGCCACTGTAGTAGTGGTATTGAATGTTGTCGAAGTGGGTGTAGAGGAAGACCTTGTACTTAGAGTAGTCACTGCTTCTACAGTGGTAGACTCAGTTTTGGGTCGAGCATCCTGGTTAGGGGTTTTCTCACTGAACATTCATCAAGAGATATATTTCCTCTTCATGTCTCGTTTCACCTGGACAGCCGGTGTTACTGGCCAGGGGTAGGTTATGATTAATTGCTATTCTCCTATACTCACCTTTTTCAGATCAGGTTCCCCATACATATTTGGCTTTGATCGACTGACAACAATAATATACTGGAAGGAGGAGTCCTAATTGTCGAAGGCCATGGCTACTACTCACGCCTTGGAACTCATTTTGCAATCATAGTATGAATCTTGCTCATCTTGAGAGACATTGCTGTTAATAAAATTCAACGAAATCCAAGAAAAAATCCGTTTTTCTTGCTTATTTTACATGTATTAAATATGGTATATGTACAATTCGTAAAGATTGTATATCTGAACAAAAAAAGAGGGTTTGCATTAATCAGATTCAATATAATGAAACTCTTGCTTTAGAGGGTGCCCCGAATGTATATAATATATATAATGAAACTCTTGCTTTAGAGGGTGCCCCGAATGTATATACTTGGAATTACAACCCTTTAAGCTCACTCTTTTATAGGAAATGATAATCTATCAATGCATATTCTTTAGGGCTTGAAAGATTGTGAGAAAGGTGAATCTTCTCGTTAAATTTCCAGAGACTTCTTTTTAGAAGGGTCGTTTCTAAATCTTTTACTTCTAGAAAGGTCGTCAGTTTTTATGAATCACCCTGCTGAGCTTCTAACTTAATCCCACTCAAAACATGGGAATGCATGATATCAAAATGATATACCTAAATGCATTCACAAGCAGATCCAAAAATATAATGTTTCTCATTTAATGACAGATCCAGATATTCTTGGAATGAGAACTAGAATCTGCCTGTATTCACAGGAATCTTCCTGTACCCGAAATAATTGTTTCTGTACCCACAAGAATTGTTCAGTATCCGCAAAAATACTCCAGTATCCGCAAGAATTGTTCAGTATCCGCAAGAATTGTTCAGTATTTGCAAGAATATTTTTTCTGGTGAAAAAAATTATTTTTGGTATGTCCTATTAGGGGCTCTGTAGATTCTAGTCAAGAAATCTAATTGAGAATATTTTATCAGCACCCGACAACTGTCCACAAGAAAGTCTCTGTCCCACAAGAATTGTTCCTGTGCCTGCAGGAATTGCTCAGTACCAGCAAGAATTGTTCAGTACCCGCAAGAATTGTTCAGTACTCGCAAGAATTGTCTCTGTACCCGCAGGAATTGTTCAGTACCTGCAAGCATTGTCTCTGTACCTGCAGGAATTGTTCAGTATCGGCAAGAATATTTTTTCAGCTGAAAATAATTATTTTTGCCATGTCCTCTTAGGGGCTCCGTAGTCACGCGATTGAGCCATACATTTCCTATATAAATCTTTGCAACAGATGCCTAACTAGTGGACTATTGGTGTTATGTAGCATAGGAGATGGGGGGGGGTGAAGTCAGTGATCTATTTTCTTTTATAGAAATATGCATTCACACTTTATGGAAACCTCCTTTATCTAGGTGAATGCCTCAGTGAGCATTCAAGTGGCCTTAACTTTGAATGGTTGATCTACATAGTTAGTAGGCCATGGAGGCTGTCTTACCTTATACATGTAGGCCTCCTCAACCCTTTTCATTAAAAACCATACCACCACACAACACACATCGCATAATACTGCAATACTGGTGAGTTATTTGTCTAGTATTTCACATTAAGTTATCACATATAGTAGATCCCTTTACACCTCATAATCCATATATAGACACATCCAAAAAGAAAATATGAAAATTATTGAATGTAGAATTCGTGCAGATAATAAACATGTGTTTAGCCATCCACTCACACCTACAGATAGTGAAATGTAGGAGAGAGAGAGAGAGAGAGAGAGAGAGAGAGAGAGAGAGAGAGAGGAGAGAGAGAGAGAGAGAGTAACTAGAGGGCTTACGATATGGCTGTTTTATACAACTAGGCTCTTTTCAAAGATATGTTTCCACCTCAATCGACCGAAAATCAAGTTGTGAAATAAACTCATGTTGCCTTCCATTACCCATTTCCTTTTCAATTAATAGGACCATCTATCATAGGAAAGCCATATTTGATGATATTTAAGTGAAATATTGAAATCTGAAAGACTATTCAAGTTGTGAATGCACCCCTTGACGGGTTTGATAACTGTGCGTTCTCACCTATATGTTTTGTATCTAATACTATTATATTCACATATTCAAAGTGAAGTAACAGGCTCCAAATTTCTTGTATAGGCTTACAGCTACATGGTACATGGAAACATGATGAATTAATACATATTACCAGAAACCAGCTGGTTATGTATCTTTAACATGTCCCAAGTTTTGGTAATTATGGTACGATCTGAACAGCTGTAGCCGTAGTAGGTCAAGAAAAGAGACACTTATAAGACTGCTAAATAGTATCATGCAACATCTAAAATAGTATCGTATAATAGACAGAGTTGACACACTTACCACCTGACATAGTTTTAGTTCACCGAGGTTGATCACCTGTGGGCCAAAACCTTGGAGTGTAGATGTACTAAGGCTGTGTCTAATAGGTGAGGGGATTTACTATAAATACAATACGCAATAGCTTAAAACATTATGTCTTGGTTATGTTGAGTGAACATTTATTTCAATTTGCATGGTACAACGCATAGTGGGAATTTGTACATAGACCTCCTTCAAGATTTGTTTCATAATCTTGTGGACTGCACATTGACCAACAATATAGGCACCCTCACATACATGAACTTTGCATGGTTATTGGTTACCATTTTGGTTTGTATTGCACTCAAACACTACATATCCAGTTGGGATCATTCAGCTGTCCTGGGAGTATACATGGGGTGGATTTGTACAATAGAAATGGGTTATACTGCATGTATCCTATCCAAACAGGTCACACAGGCGCCCTCTGACCCTCCTTGACTTGAGAGGTATGCATGATTATCAAAACCTTTTGCATTTATTGAACTTGGATTTAAAACCAAATACCCTTTTATTTGGAACTATATAACGGTTTCTAATTTTATTTGGTTGGAGTTATAATTTGGATACATCTTGACAGTAGTTAAAAATGGGCTAAACTACATGCATCCTGACTTCAAAAGATCACATGTCACATCTGACCCTCTTACCAAAACCTTTCCATGTCAACCTAAATACTGTCGGGCTAGGAGGAATCTGTATTGTAACACCATAACCCTCTAGTGACTGAAATGTACAATGCGAGGGAAAAGGCTGTGTAATTATAATAACTTGGATTACGGATTTTTTCAGTCATCATTTTGGTCGGCCAGAGGCAAAAAAAAAGTTCCAAAATTGAGTCCAAAAAAGCCATCGGCCAGAGTCCCAAAAGAAAGGTCATTTAAATTATGTTAACCAACAAAATGTACATTTCTGACAAGTGTATGTTGAATAGATGGAACAATGCTTGACATGAGATGGTCTCCAAGGGCTTTTTTTTTTTTTATTATTATTTTTACCCTAGAATGTTAAAAAATCCCGTCGGCCAGAGGCAGAAAAAGAAAAATATTTCTTTTGTTTTTGCCAGAAATCTCCCAGCCGGATCCGTAATCCAAGTTATTAGAATGAAATGGCCTAAGAGGAACGCCAAGTATTTTTGAGAGGTCTTTCAGTTACCATGCAAACACCCAGGGCATAAGTAGAAGCTGTAGGACAAAATTGTCCTACTACTACTGATGATCAAGTAGAAATGAAGTCAAAGATGCAGAAGATGGTGATAATTACATGGTGATTTATTGTACATTAGAAATGTATAATAAGTGTGGTCACCTGCACAGAACACCAACTACTGAGATGCAAGATGGTGGGTGCACAGGTCTTATATAGTGGGTCCAGCTTTAAGCTGGCATCCTTTGTTAATACACATGTGGGCTGTGGGTGATGCCTGCCCTTATAGATTATAGATGATTTGGCAGGTAGGGGATAATGCTGGCTTTCTTAACCTATTCAGGCCTAATGTTCCTAAAAGTTGACATGAAGGCCTTTTTTTGGACTATTTTCGGAATCCTCGCATTTCTTTAAGAATAAGTCAAACTTTACCATTTTTTCTAAGTCTGACATATGGGAGGTGGTCTCTTGGGGAAACTGAATTATTGGAGTCTATCTTCAATTTCTTAGATATGGTGAGCTTCCAAACATGATGGAAAATACAAGAAATATCATCCCAATTTAAACAATATTTAATCAAAAAAATCACAAAAATGTAAAATAATTAATTTTTTTAAGTGAAAACCTACTTTTGAGATTTTTCCATACAAAAAAATAGGGCAGAAGAATTTTCTGTGTATTTGGTCCATTTTCAACAAATATACTGGTTGTAAAAATAGTGATTTTGCATGAATTTGGTTGCCATGGTAACCAAATAGAAATGGTACCATGTGGCGATGCAGATCATTCTATATTCAGAATTTGAAAATTAAAAAGAATTGCTACAATATGCACTTTATTTCATCTCAATTGATAAAGGGGTTCCTGAAATATGCATGTTTAAAGTTTGATCAAATCATTATTTTTGAGAATATGAATGCTATGTTATCAAAGCTGTATCTCCCTTATCATGATAGATACAGACAATCAGGATTCCGGGATTTTATACCCATGTGTTTAGCTTAGACCACCACCATTTCACTTCTAGTAGGAATATCAACATGATTCAAACAGATTTTGAAAGGTAATGACACCCCCTAAGGCCCGAAATTTAGTGTAAAATAGACCTGAATGTGTTAAGGGCAAACTTTGACTTACAGAGTTTGTGTCAGGTTTATACCTGTTTGGCATGAGGGCTTATCACACGGTAAATCCATCTTAAAGTGTCTTTGATGTATAAACAATATCGGTAAATACAAAACATAGACTTTCATGAAGTATCCAATAGTTCCATATCAAAATGATTCATAATTCATATATACATATCCTAATAAATTTACATAGAGTCATATCAGATATCAATATAACAGTTATTAATGGTTATAACCATAATTAGTGTTCATATGGTTACATTTGATACTATATTCATAATTATTATGCAATAGTGCATCCTTCATCAATGTTTTCAATGCAAATGTGATAAATCGTATTAATCATAAATCTTAAATCTAGGTACATTGTACACACTTTTCATAATGTAGATGTTCAAGGTTTGTTCGATGAGTTGTAAACTATTAGTCAAGTCGTTATTTGTGCAACATATAATTGTAGAATCAGTGCATACATATCAAATGCAGGTTTTACAGGCGTGTACATACAACAAGTTACATACTTTTATAGGTGGAAGTACAAGAAGTTTGGTATATTCAAATTTATAAGTCTGAGTGCATCAAAGGAAATCGACAACATTATAAAAGATATCAGTGGTTGCCCTACAGAGTAGTGGCATGCTAAATTTGAAATTAATAAATGATATCAGTCTGAACTTATACAGGGTGTGAGGTATAATGACCTTATTCATAGAATTTGGAATAAACTCTTATAACAGTACTGGTGCTTACATGGAAATTTAAGAACACTATCTTACTGCAGCTTACTGGTAACTCACTATATACTTTGACTGAGTAAAGGAATACATAATCACATAATATAAATCATCATTGGTATGGTCGTACTGTTACTAACTATATCGCTTCCGTGATACCAATAATACAAGCAAATACAATCATACAGAAACAAATATACAAGATAATCTAACATATTCAAGGTAATGTCAGTGTCATACAAGTTGTCGATATATTCAAGTAATGCTCATAACAATGTAAGTTTTTGAGGGTCAGCGAATTATATGTATCATTGAGTCAGTGGTAATTCATAGATAAATCAGTAAATAGATAGTGATAGTCATGCTGTAGAAATTTGTCATTGATTTTAGTCACTGTAAGTCAAGCTAGATCAGATCAGTGGTTGGGTTATCATGTTGTTAAGTCATGGAAGAGTCATTGTTAGTCATTGTTGGTCAAGTTGTCATTGTTAGTCATTGTAGGTCAAGTTGTTGGTCTGTGTAAATTGTAAGTCATAGATAACTTGTCATAAGTAAATTCAGTGTTTTGGTCTATGTCATATGTCATGTCGTGGTCTGTATTGGTCAGTTCAGTAGGTGAGGTCTAATTTTGCCTCCTCCTGTATAGGTTGAGCTGTGGTGAATGCTGTACATAAGAATGGTTGGTTAGGGTCTGGTACCTTGCTTGATTCTTTTTTTTCTTTTGTACTTTGTACTCTATACTTTGTACTTTTTTTCTTTGTGCTGCCTTAACCACCTCTTGAGATCGGTTGGGGTCTGGTACAGTCAGTGAATGATGAAAGGTGATGGGCAGTGAGATGATGTGCAGGTGTGTAACAGTGCTTATGGCGTTCTCTTCAAGTTCCCTGGGGATGGCAGTGTCTCTGGGCTCTCTTGTGGATTGGTAGGGGGAGAGGGTCATTGGGTAGATAAGGAGTGGTTGTGGAAGTCTTGACTTATACCCTGGTAGCGGGTACAGGGTGGTGGCTAAGTCACCCTGCCTGGCAATGGTCATCATTATTTCCATGTTAAGTTTAGGTCATGTAATATTTTACCTGTAGGTGGTGTCATTTAGGCTTAAGCTGATCAGACTTTCAACTCATGAGAGTATGACACCAGGAGCAGGTTGCTCCTATGGTAAAAAGAGCTGTCAGTAGGTACCCTCTTTTCAAAAGAAGTCACACTCTGCTTCATCATTCAACTTGCACTCACCGCATTAGTCTGAAAAGTCACCTGCCTTGTTTAAAATAGAGAGAGCTGCACTATCAGGTACCTACTCATGTCACACACTCTATAGAATATTATACTGACTGACTTCTCCCAACTAGGTACCTACTCAAATCCCCCTTTTTTCACCATATTTGAATGACCACTTGTGAGCAACAAAAGGGACAAGTTATAGCTACATGAAAAGAAAGGACTGGAAATGAGGGCATTTTTAGCCAGCTCTACCTTTTACTATAGGAGCAACACTCTCCTGAAGTTTGACTCATGGGCCTTAAGTCACACGCCTTTTCCGAAAGTCTATTGTAAGGGGGGAATAAAGGCGCAGGTATTAAAGTATGTCAGGAACATAGCTTTGTGTTTTGCCAATAGGCAAGTCGTGTGATTGTAAAGGGTTATGTGGGATGTGAGCGGTACAGAGTTGCCGGGAGTTGAAGCCGCCACACAGCTACACTTGTTTGGATGAAGGATAGAAAAGATTTTTTACAAGTTTGTCCACATTCATTCTTTGTCAGTGTTAGTTTTAATCATTGTGCTTGTCTTGTTTTGCTTTTGTGGTAAATTGTTTTCCACTTCTATCTTTGAACATGATTTGGTCATTGTTGTTTCTAATAGTTGTTCAAGTAGGTTTTAAAAGTTGCCATGTATCATAAAACGTCATAGTATTGGTCCTTTGTCAACGTCAGTTGAACATCTGGAGCTTAATTCAAAACATCCTGGAATCCCAACCCCAGCGATCTTAGTGTATGCACATATCATAAGACCTGGCTGGTCTACCCTATGTAATGCAGTGGTTGCAGGCCTGTCCAGAATAGCTAGTCCTGGGATCACTTCACTATTCCATTTCCACCACTAAGATCATTGCGATCTTAGTGAAAGAAATGCATAGTGGTTTCACCTGAGTACAAGATCACTTACAGGGAACACTCCTGATTGAAAGAGTGAATAGCCTGCTGCATACATAAAGAGGGGAGGGAGGACGTTTGCTGAGTGTCCTTGAGGTCTCTTAGGGCTACTCATGCGTTAAGTGCACTGTAAGGTAATTCTTCCCTTCTCTCTCTTTGTCCTGGGGGGAGGGCACAATGCTTCTAATAGGCAAGCATAAATCATACATTCATGGGAACAACTCTTGAATACTGTACGGGGGTCAACTGCACCCTGTGCTCTTTTGTTAGCCCATATGGGGACAGGGAACGATGGTATAAGCACTCTTGTGAAGAAGAGTGACTCCACAGCTATTCCTTTATTTTGGGACTCTTACCCCTGTGCCTAGTCAGTTCTTCTTGGAACAGTGTAAAAGGGGCTGAGGCTAAGATCGATGCGATCTTAGTGCTGGCTAGGATATGTGAACCCAGTCAACTCTTAAGATCGCTTAATAGGATAAGGCTGATTTATTCCTAAGATCGCTGGGGTCGTGATCCCAGGTTGTTTTGAATTAAGCTCCTGACATGTGACTGAACAGTGTTCAGCTAGTGTCTAATGGACATGTCATGTTAGTGGATTGGTCTTTAAAAGGTGGATGTGGTTGTGGTATGGGTATTAGTCTTACTGTACACTACTCTTATTACAATATGGCTAATTTCCAGGCTTTTGTCTATGGTATACCTGTTGCTGAGCTCCTCACTGTAGGTTACTCAGCTAGGGCTATATTAGAGGCTAGCCGGGGCGCTACATATTGGCTATGTCTGCTGTAACTATAGGGAGATAGCCGCTCATCGGGATCTTGTAGTTAGTGTATACCATTGCAGATACTTTATAGGGTCTGCCATGCATAGGATGGCCACTCTCTCCCTGTTGGCTGAGGCCCTCATAAACCTAGATGTATGGTTTATGGATCGGAACCTGGGGCCTCAAGACTGGGTTATCTGGGATTTTCTCAAGGCTGTGAGCTTTATAGATTATACAGTGTCTGCTAATCCTGTTGCTGCTGCCGAGTAGGCCCTGGTATCACTGGAAGCATGTCTTGCTGAAGAGGACCACCATCATGGTCACATTGTTGAGGCAGGTCCTGCTCTTTCTGTGGTGGTGGAACCTGAGGCTCTGTGGTGATCTATCTGACATCTTTCTGGGTGCTGACCCAATACCAAAAAGACCCTTGTCAGGGCCACCAATTAATCAAAAAGTTTTGAGATCTGTCTCATAGTGGAATGTCAGTATCTCCTGGTGGTGGACGGGGACAGTCTAGGCTTTAAGCAGTCTAGGCTGTTTCCACAGTCACCGGGGAGGGTTGGTGGTTTAGAAAATTTGCAATAGTCTGCATGTTACACCTTGTGGTCTCCTGTTGTTCATCAATAATTATTTTTGTTGTATTCTCCAGTGCTGTCATGGTCACCGGGCTGGTACCATAATCCTTTTGGAGAAGCATGGAGTAGTACAGTCCTTTGTTTTTAAGGGCTGGTATGGTGCTGAACCTAGTTCTCCAAGGTAGGTGTATCACCTGAGGAAGGTAATAAGCAAAGTCTCCTCTCTGTGTTGTTATAACTGCTGGTCAATTCCAGGTAAATATAGCCTTAGGTAGTGGGAATGTTTTAACCACTATATCCTTATAAGCTGGGGCAGCTGCTGATTTATTCTCATCAAATTCATGTGGTATTGGCCTCAGGAAACCTTGACATGTTAGAGGCCCATAGGTTAATGGTATCACCTATGGTGTTGATAGTATTGTCCAGTACCTTCTTATCTTGGACGTAAGCCTTGACAAATTTATCTTGTCTATCTGTGATCTTTTCAATGATATTAGCTGCTTTCTGATCTTGATTTCCTTAATATATTGTCTATTTTTCTAAGTTGTCCCATTTAACTTAATTTACATCTCTTACTGTGGCTAGGCCTAGTACACCATGGAATAGGGGTGCTAGGAAGCCCAATATGGCCTCTCTTTTGGCTTTGTCCAATGTGTTTATGGGGTTGGACAGAAACAATTTGATGGATGCTAAAGTTTCATTCATCTCCTTTTCTGCAATTTCCAGCAAGGTATCAATCTCCTTGGCTTGTTGGATAATCTAATCAGATGTATGATCTTGTAGAGTAGGAGTGGTCAAATGGAGTACTCTATCCCTTATGGATACTGGGTAACAGGTGCCCGAGGTATCTTGTAGGGAATAGCTAGCAACAGTGTTGTGGTGGTATGTCCATTGACCAAAGGTTGAGGGCTAGGTTTGAATACTAGTCCAATGTTCTGTCTTGCCACAGGGGTTTATCCTGAAGTGAGTAGTTGTATAACATATACTAGCAGCACAGTCAGCAGTATGGGTGAAACTCTCAGTTTACCCATGTTGATGTGTAAAGCAAGAAGAAATTAAGCTTAAGTCTTATCAGATTTGTAGTGTTTGGTGCTGGTAAATTTGTAGTGTTTGGTGCTGGTAAGGTCTAAGTGTATGGTGTAACACTTTCAATGAAGTGGTTCAAACTGTACCTTTGCAAGATTGAGCTGTCTTGGCAATATGTCCTGTGAGTCCTAGAGAGCTTGACCAGTAAAGGTAAGGTCAGGGTGTAGGTGAAGTAGGTGTGTTCTTTATCCTGGTGCAGTCTCTCCTAGTGGAGAAGTGGGCTAGCTAGTTCCAAAGTGGGGTCCTGTAGACTTGTGTTCCGGACTGCAGCTGGATGAAGATTGATGGTGGGCTATGGGCCAAGGTGCTTCTTATGTAGCCTATCCTACCCACATCCATTGTGGGCATGGTAATGTTTCTCTGGAGTCATTGCAATTGATCTCCAGTGTCAGCAACTGTGGGGGTCTATTGTGATGTATGTGAACTGGTAATTAGCCCCTCCTGTCATCCAGGACAGTCATTGATGACTGTCTAGGAAGTTATCTTAGGGTGGCTTATAAGGTCAATTCATCTCTATAGACTGCTATGTTGGCATAGCACGCTCTTTCATGTGGGTATTAGGCTTTAGCCATTCCATTGTGTTACCCTTACTTTCCTGTAGACTTCAAATCTGCTTTACTTGGAGGGTCCCAGTTTTTGACCATTCAGTGGTAATAATCTACTGATATTTAACAAATTTGGTGACTTATTTCTGCTATAAGAAATATAAATTCAGTCATGCATGCTTATGTGTGGTTTGAAAATTGAAAATCTGATGTTTTAGGTATCTCAAATGATTCTAATTTCTTGTAACTACACCACATCTAGATGTCTCTTAATATGTAGTGTGCAGGTCTAGCCTTAATTGGGCCTATACCTGTGGTTTCTCTTGTGAGAGTGATTTCACTTTTATTTCTCACAATCTTGTTGTAGTATTTGGCGTCATGTGGAATAAGCCTGTGTGCAATTCATTGTTCCTGACAGCTGTGACTTTATTTAGTCTGTTTATGTGTACAGGTCTGGCCACCAGTAGGTTGTTGAACTATGTCTATTTACTACAACATATGGTCCCATGAAAAGGGTTGAAGTTTCTTACACTCTGTGTTGGTTAGGATTCTTGGTATGTTAAGGTACACTATGTCAGTGACTTTAATTTCCTGAGGTGTAAGTTTCTTATCATATCTATTCTTCCTCTCCCTTTGTAGCTTAGCGACCCTTCGTATATCTTTCCTCCTAGAGGTATCTTAATTTGTTATCATGTTGGCTACATGGTCTGCTACAGTAGATTTGTCCTCCTGTATTCCTAACCCTAGCTGCATTGGGGTAGCTGGGTTTCTTCCATGGAGTAAGAAGAAAGGGGTGAATCCTGTAGTTTGGGATTCAGTATTGTTCAAGACAAAGGTTATGGGTTCAATAAATGAGTCCCAATTGTTTTGATGCTTTGAACAGAATGCTCTGAGAGCTGTGCCAATGCTAGCATTGAATCTGTCCACCAGGCCATTACGTTGAGGCCTGTAAGGGGAGAAAAATTAATGCTTGATCTTAAGGTGTTTAGAGAACTTTGTGAACCTTGCACCAGTATAGAATGTTGCATTGTCTGTGGCTGGTGTTCCATGATGGCAGATCAGATTATGT
Organism: Acholoe squamosa; assembly: GCA_949317995.1. NCBI lineage: Eukaryota > Metazoa > Annelida > Polychaeta > Phyllodocida > Polynoidae > Acholoe > Acholoe squamosa. Next base: position 67,403,758 of record OX439043.1, read on the forward strand.
TCTTGTAGAACTCAGCTGCTGTTGTTTTAGCTTTAATGTCAGTAGTAGCCCAAGCTGTGGCATATCCGGTGGCATAATCTATGCAGACTTGTTTCCTCTGGCAGTTGTAGGGAGTGGTCCCACTGCATCTAGATTTAGAAACTTCATTGGTGAAGTCATGTAATCTCTCACTGTCATTGGTGTTTTGTGTGTGTGGACTTGCCTCTTTGCTGTAAAACAAGTGTTACAGGTGGAAACATATTTGGTTGTGTCTGATAGATTTCCCAAATACCCTTGGTCAGAATGCTGACATCATCCTATTTGAGCCAAGATGGCCAAATATAGGTGAGTCATGGAAATGCTGTAGTGTATGTGTTACCCATTGCTGTGGTATGACGATTTGAAGTGGTACAGTATTGGTTTTTCTCTAATTTTTGGGGCATATGTAGACTAGTGTACCAATTACCAAGGTGTATGTCTAGCCTTTGTTGATAATCCTATTTGCTTGTGCTTTAGATGCGGGCAAGGTTCCATCCTCAAGATATTGTATGAGGGGAAATAGTTCATTGTCCTTCCTTTGTTCCAAGCCAATACTGATACCTGAGAGTGGCAACTTTTTGAGTGTGTGGTCAGAGGACACAAGTTGTTTGTTGTTTCCTCTTCATGCATTGTTTCAAAGAATTTGACTGTTTTTGAAGTAGCTTGAGTGATAGCCTGTAATCTTTTTTCTGAATCTTTATCATCTGAGTCAGGTGGTGTGAAGGGTGGCTCTTTGGGAGTTACCTTCAGCATCTGATTGAGTGATGAGAATTCAATAGGCTCAAAATCATTCTCTGGAAAGAGTTGTGAGTATTCTCTCTCACAGTGGCAAAACACATGCTGTCTAGATTGTTTCAGGAATCCCCTAATGGATGTCTCTGGACTTTCAATGGTGTTGGGTGGATCATCCCTTTTGAATGGTGTGGGAGGTGAAAATTTTGAAAAAAAATCAACACTTCTCACCCCAGACAGGCTGGGGTGTCTTTTCAAAATATCCAAACTGGACCTTATGTACCCTAGCAGGAAAGGTAGGCCCTAATTTCAACAAATAACAATGATTTGGGGATAAATATACTGCAGGAATAGCTCAGGAAGAGAAATTTCCACTCCCCAGTGAAAACATTACGTATGTGAGGAAAATCAAGCCTTAAAGAGTACGGGGCTTCCTGGTCAAACTAAATGGCATTACTAAGCTGCTATGGCCAGCCAATGGCTTGGGACTTTAAATCGGAGGGAAATATAACCCAAAATACATCATTTCCATGCAATCTAAGACAATTTCAGACCCTCACATATATAACACACACTATTTCATGAGAATTTGATCGAAATTCCTTACCTTTTTGAGAAATTTCAGTGTAAATGGAGCTGCAAAATCACAGTAGACTGGGCTCTTAGCTAATTTGAGATCCTATGAGTGACTTCCAGTGGTCGGTCATTTCTGCAAGGGCAACTGGAAACATTTCCTTTCTCCTCCACATATTTTCGTTACGTATGTGAGGATTTCCACAACGATACCAAAAGACCCCCTTTGTGGCCTTTCTATGCAGACTTGAGCCATGATTTTTGCTTTAATCATTCACTTCATATACATACTACACTAGAATAGACTAGAAATAAAGAATTGTTTATTTAGATAGCCTACAGACATATAAAAGTGTACCTCACATACGTAACATTTTGGTTCATGAGACCTGGCTCGTATCTGCAGCAAACCAGCACTTTCTTTTATTTACCATCAAAACCCCCCTAGGGACCCTGCTCAACACACATAATAAGAACAGTGAGGGTATTCTTTTAGCATGGAAGTTTAAGGCATAAAAAAAGTGTTACTTATGTGAGGATGCTCACAGTTTGATATTATAACACATGTGTGAAAGACGGTTCAGGTAGGGACAGGCCAAAGTATTTTTAATAGATAGCTATGACCTCTCACCAAAGGCAAAATAGGCAAAATACTGCCTAGCTTAACGATATATAGGTGGGAATGATGGAAAATTGGACAAAAAAGGATATTTTTGGTGTATTGTCCAACTCATAACTTGTCAAATTATAGGCCAATATACATAAATTCGTCCTCTACTTAAAGCTCAAGATGTTTTCTATCAGATGTGACTAAAATAATGAAGAATAGTGGTCTACATTTTTTAACTGTAGCTCCCCAAAGCTAAAATCCTCTCAAAATAGGCCCAAACATTGCTCAGTGGATCTGCCAATATGCTTACAGCTACATGGTACATTGAAACATAATGAAATTAGTAAAATTACGCAAAATCAGCTGGTAATGTATCCTTAAGATTGTGGTTAATTCTGGTACTATCTGAACAGCTTTCAGGGGCGGATCCAGGATTTTGAAAAGGGGCGGGTGCACATTTTGGCTATGGGATATAGCTGGATTGGCAGATAGATTTATCACAAATGAAACCAAGTGAAATCACAAGCAAAGTGAAGCGACATGGTGCCCCCAGAAAAATTTTGAATTCTAGAGGGCATTTGGTGCAATCTGGTGCATTTCTAGACCGCAAAATGTCAGGACCAAAGCAAGGGGGAGTGCACATTTTTAGGTGGCAACAGGGTGATATTGTTGTTGGGATAATGGTTTCTGAAAGTGGTGGAATGGTGAGACCGGGGGTGAAGCTAGGGTCAGTCTGAATTTGGTGGAATGGTGAGATTGGGGGTGAGGCCAGGGTGAGACTGGCAATGATGGAATGATGAGACGGGGGTGAGGCCAGGGTGAGTCTGAAGGTTATGGAATGGTGAGGCTGGGGGTGAAATTGATGATTACAGCTTGAAATATTGACAGCTTGAAATATCGACAAATTCGCAGCTGGGATTTTGGGCTTTTTATGCGCCTTTGATTTTTTATCCATATATATGGTGGTCTACATTTTGCCATGAAGTGGTGAGATTGTTCACAATCATGAAGGGTATAATGGGAACTGTTGATACTAAGGTTACTGTCCATTTACCCATCATGCAATGCTTCAAATATTGCTCAAAGGCACTTTTGGATGAGTTTTTGTACTCCCCCCAAGACCATGAATTCGGGATCAGCTACATTATACAGTAGATACCTTATAACTCTGGAACACTTGTACCTGATGTAGGTATAAAACCAATGACCTGACGTGGATCCTACTGTATGCACAGCAGGGCTAATTATAGCCAATTTACAATTGCGCCTGAGAGTGTAGTAGTGGCATATTGTGAGGTACGAAGGCAGATAGATAGGAACAGAAGGAAAAGACAAAAAAAGTAAGATGTCAGCACATGATAGTGAAGCAAATTTATAGGGAAGGCAATCAGTGAATGAACCGAATCTATGAATTGGATGATCAAATCTATGAGAAGGGGGGAGGGATAAAACTGCTACCGGGGCATCATTCCCCTACTTTTCTCGAAGGGTAGCTAGTTTCTTTGCCTGGTCCGATATGTAGGGTCAGGCAAACCATAGCATTTGATAACTCAGATGTGGTTCACTGAGGGGGAATCCCATGACAATTTAAAGACATGTAAACCTGGGCACTTGGGCCTGTGAATATGGACACCAGCTGCCCAAATGCTCATCTCATGTCACAAGGAACCTCGAGTTTATTGCCTTTTACAAATCTGGTATTCTGTTAGTATGGAAAAAGACTATTTTTTCTTTTTGTGGACTGACAATAAAGTTAATCTGCTCCATTATGCCCTTATCATGAGGATCCCCACTCCACAGGGGGAAATCAGTGAATGAGAGGGGAGAGAGAATATAGATAGAAAGAAGGGAGGGAGGAGTGGGCCGAAATGGAACTCCTGGGATGTGTTGGGGCCATTTTCCTGAGAAGATTTTGAAAAATCCAAGGTCAAAATGTGAATCCTGGTAACTTCTGGGAATCATTTCATAACTTTGATTCTAGTTGGAATATTTGAAAGATTCTTTTGCCTTTAGAAAGACCAGGAAAATGTCTACCTTATACACACATACCCAGGAAAATGGGGGGGGGGAGCCTGGTGCGACCCCCTCCCTGGATCCACACCTGGCTGTAGTTGTAGTAGGCTAAGACAATAAACACATATAAGACTGCTAAATAGTATCATGCAACGTCTAAATAGTGTCATGTAATAGACAGAGTTGACACACTTGCCACCTGACATAGTTTTAGTTCACGGTGTTGATCGCCTGTTGGCCAAAACCATGGAGTGTAGATGTACTAAGATTGTGTCTAATAGGTGAGGGCATTTACTATCCTGGCTATGTTGAGTGAGTATTTATGTCAATTTGCATGGCGCAATGCATAGTGGAAATATATACGTTTATACCACGATTTCTGGCTTACACAGTGCTTTTTGGGGTCTATTCCCATCCACATATCTGTCGATATTTTTTTTTTGAACAGTTTTATCTTTATTGATTCCATAAGTACGTATTACAATGCATAGGTTTTTTTTCAGTTTTCCACAAGATAATATGTGAAAGTGTCAAGGTATCAGTGAGTCAATAAAGATTATGGGTGAGGTCTTATCTAAAGATATTTTTCTGACCCCCCATATATAATTAACATGAATTTCAGTTTTGACATTTGATATAAAATATGTACATGGTAAATGGCAATAGTGGCTGAGAAATTTGAGACCGTTTACAGATAGTTTGACCTTTTTTTTTTTTTTTTATTTTTTTTTTTTTTGCACACCCTATAGGCTGTAACATCAATTTTGTAAGGCGTGCGGTTATTCATGTAAGGCCTGCGGTTATCCATGTAAGGCGTGCGGTTATAAAGGATAACCGCATGCCTCTTCCATGTCACATGTCACATGTTAAAACGAAATTTTCCAGGCCAGGGTAGGGATCGAACCTGCAGTCTCCCACCCCAAATCCAACTCCTTATGCACTGCGCCACAAGGACTGACGAGAAATGCCCGGTTTGAACCAAGTCTGGATATGATACAAAGCCGTGTGCGCTGTCGCTGTCCGCTGCTGGGTGAGGAGGTGTGTTATACACAAACATAACTGCGAGGCGCAGTGAACGGAAAAGGCGCTGTGGCCTAGCGGTTAGCGCTTTGCGCTCAGCCGTGCGAGGTACATGGATCGAGCCCCGGTCTGGGCGCACCTTTTTTCGCCGTGTGCGCTGTCGCTGTCCGCTGCCGGGCGACGAGGTGTATTATACACAAACATAACAGCGAGAAGCATTCAAAGCTTTAGCTGTCCGCTGCTAGGCAGGAGGTGTATTTTATACACAAACAAAACAGCGAGACGCATTGAAATCTTTAGCCGTGTGCCGCTGCCTGTCCGAGCCGAGACGGCCGCTCTCGCTGTCCGCTGCCAGGGAAGGAGGTGTATGTACCTGTGTACACACACTATGCCTGGCTGGCTTCGATCGAGTCCCAGGGAGGGGGAATAATTTTTGTTTTCAACTTGAATTTATTGGTATAATATTGATTATTTATTGGTTTTGTGGTATAAAATAAGTAGTCAATGGATAACTCATGACTCGTGGGGGTTATCGACGATAATAACCCCCACTCGTCATGAGTTATCCATTGGTTACTTGTTTAATATACACATACCTCAATCAGGTTCTGTTTCATAACCATATGGACTGCATAATGACAAACAAATAACAATATAGGCATCCTCACATACTTGGACTTTGCATGGTTACCATTTTGGGTTCTATATTGCATGCAAACGCTGTATCCAGTCACCTATCCAGTTGGGATCATTGAGATCCCAACTGGACAGGCACCCTCCCTTCAAAGGGTCACTATAGTCACGCCTGACCCTCTTACCAAAACCTTTTCATGTCAACCTAAATACTGGCACAGTGGCGGATTTAGATGGAGGCCGTGGGGGCATGCACCCCCTCCTTTTTCAGGTTTTTGCCAGTACTAAGAGTTTAATTGCCCTTTTACCCCCAAATCAGCCAAAATTTTGGTTTTATACAAGAGACACGCCCCCTCCTTTTTAACATCCTCGATCCGCCACTGATTAATTCAATACCGTTGAGCTAGGGGCATCTTAATTGAGGCACAATAAGCCTCTAGTGACTGAAATGTGCGATGCAATGGGATTAGGAAAAGTTGGGAAATGTTTTTGGGTGGTCCTAACCATGCCAGGACATAAGTATAAGCCTAAAAGTAATGGCAGGTACAGAAACAGTACAGGTTGCAGTACACCAATTAACGGGAGGTGGCAGCAGGAGACACTTTTTAGCTCCACACTGGAGGGTGTTGTACAAAGATTATTGGTCTAAAATCTGGCAGTGAGTGGCAAACCAGGCATCAAATTAATCCTTAGGGTGTACATTAATCAATTTGAGTGTTATTTAGGCTGATATTTGATGGTAAGTTGAGGGGGGTGCACTCTATTTAAGTAGAGAATTTATTGAAATCATTCACTGCAAAACCCCCAAATCTGGGTATGTCCGCACTCTATGACCGATAGCGGAAAAGTTAATTACATTGTACCACATCTCATGGCCCTAAATTGATGGGAAAAATATGTACCTACAAGAAAATAACAGTGGCTAAGCTCAGAAATGTGCATGAATATTTTATTTTTGCCAATATGCTATATAGGCCAACAGTGGAAAAATAATTGTTTTGCAGCCTACAGTAGCACAGTACCTTACTGCACTGCTATGTGGGGATTCCCTAAAAAACACTACACTGCTTCACTGCATTGTAATTATGGTGCTTCACTCTTCAATTCCGAGAGAATGCCTGGTAGATTCAACAGTTATTTCTTAGAGTAGCGTATCAGAGGGCAATGGGCCTATAGAGCACTGTAGTTTGAATGCAGTTTGAATCTTCATAAAAACTTGCTACATCATCATGTTTGCATATGCAAAGTCTGGAGGGCATTTCAAAACCATAGCTATAGACATCGTTTTGAAATACCCCTTTGATCAAATAAATGAAAAATATGAGAGTTAACAATCTCTATTAAATTTTCAGCCTGACCGTTGAAACATGGCTCCTGTCGTAATTGCACTGCTTGTTTTCTTTGGAGCCGCAGTGATATCGCTGACATCTCTCCTTCCTACCAGTAAGTAACATCTCAAGTTATTCTGAGTATCCATATCTTATAGAGAGATAAATTCTTTACTTGCAACTTTTTGCAAGTTAACCGAATTCCCTGATCCACCTCTAATTCTCCTTTTTTTTCAATAATTCGTTTCATGATTTTTCCAAGAATCTTCTTTTTTTTTTTTACATTTTCTATTACCCAGCAATTTAGAACCCTACTGTATCAACCCTTACTACCGTCCCTTGTGAGGATGGTCTCCACACATATGACCTAGGGCTGTATTATACATATATATATTATAATATGCCCAAAATTTCCTTTTTACTGTGATGAAGTTTCTTTCTTCTACTATACTTGCAGGGGTTGATGGTGACAAATGGTATATTACACCCGTAAGTCTACCTTTATCAATTACATTAGAATTAGTTTAACCGATGATCAGATGGGAATTTGATTATTAATGAGAGATCATGGGCGTGGACTGGTTACCAGGTTTAGTCTGTGTAGGTGTTATCCATATACTATAGAGAGTGGTGACTTTGCCAAAGTAACCCCTCACCTCCGTAATCAAGGTCTGTGCATAGCAAATAAAAGCACCAGAGGGCAGCACTGTTCCCTTTAGTTTCTCACACTTCTATAGCATATGGATAACACCTACACAGACTAAACCCGGTAATCAGTCCATACCTGTGTGAGAGATATTCTAGGTGGTACTTTAAAGCTGAATCATACAACTCAAATTCCTGTTAGTCATGGGAACATTGCTCTATTTAACTTTCCCTTTTATTGTATATTCTTGATTGGTTTGATACAAAAGATCCTGTATTAAATGTAGTGTAAGGTGCAGTCAAACTATCAGTTGCACCCTGAATTCGTGCCCTCTTAATCCAGATAACCCTTCAGTGACAATTTTTGTCATAGGGTGCTGAAAAAGGGTGCCAGGAGACTACCACCCCCCCATGGAAAATCCCCCCCCCCCCGGAATTTTCCCACCCGTAAATTCCCCCTGGACAATTCCCCCCCCCCCAGTTTGTAAAGGGATAGGGTTTGATTAGGGTGAGGGATGGAGTATGGATAGGGTGAGGGATGGAGTTAAGGATAGGGTTAGGGATACGGTCATGGATAAGATAAGGGAATGGGTTAGGGTTACTGATAGGGTTAGGGTTAGGGTAAGTGGCAGGGTTAGCGATAGAGTTAGGGTTAGGGAGTGATCATTTTTTAAGAACAGGTCAGGGAGTTTGGTGGGTTGGCATGCGGCTGCGCAAACAAAATTGTGACCTCAAGGGTCAAAATATTTATACCCCCTACAGGGGGTGAAAATCGCTTGCGAATGTGCCCTTTTAACCTATAGTAACACACAAGCTTTTTCATAAGAAAACAGATGAAATTATTCCCTCAGAGGGGTTGAGAATAATTTTGACCTCCCTGGTCAAGGGGTAAAACATATTCTGCCCCCTGCCCTCAAAACCACCAGCCCCTCCCTTGTTAAAAAAGTGATCACTCCCTTAGAATCTTTATTACACAATAAAAATTGAAATGCAGCCATTTCTGAATGTACCTGTATTAATTTTAGGTGGGAAATTTCCGGGGGAGAATTCCGGGGGGGAAATTTCCAGAGGAGGGGGGGATCTCCTAGAACCCTGAAAATGGGTTTGCTTATTATTCTACACGTAGGACTACCGTCCTTTGAAATTTGCATTCTTTCGTTTGCCACGGAAACCAGAATTCCTGTGGGAGAGAGCCATAAACTGAGAAATAGGCTTATATATGGTCATTTATGCCATACAAGAGATTTCAAAGCTTTACCTATAGCGGATCCAGAGATAAGCACTTTGGGCATCTGTCCCCTCTGCGGAGGTCAAAATCTATAACAGTAGGAAATCTCCTATGTAGTAGGTGTTTTGGGACATGTATGTAATGTCATAAATGTACCTAAAAAAACATATGCAACAATTTTAGAGGCCTTGGACCTAGAACTATATGATGCAACATTTTACTTCCATATTTGTTGATTTTATGTGTGGGTATAGAACTCTTCTCATAATGTCACTTAGGCGTCCTACATGTAGGGCAGTAGGGTTATATGGGTTAAGAAATGTCTTTCCTCAATAACATGACCTCAGCCAGACACCAAACTCTGTAACCTGAGGTTATCTCATTGTGGACAAAAAGTGATAACTGTAGTAATATTTCAATCCTAAAGCACCAGCTTGTCATCTTTACTCAAATACTCCAAGTGGGCTACTCCAAGTACAATTTGGATGAGGAGGGGGTGTACAACCACTATCTGTGTAAACGACCGCTATCTGAAGTGCTAAATATAGAGGCTGACCATCCAACCACTATCTGTATAAAAATGAACACTATCTGTAGTACCCATCCAACCACTATCTGTGTAAATGAATGCTATTTGTAGAAACTTTTCCATCAACATGTTAGGTCACATAAACAATGTTGATATACCTAAAGTAGGGAGGAATCTAATGTGTCTCTAATACTGATATCAGGTATTTGACACACTAGATTTGATACCGATAGCATTGTTATTACTCAGATAGTGGTTGGATGGTCAACCTCTAACTGCAGTACTGCAGATAGCGGCTCCTTTCACGGATAGTGGTTGTACAGGGGGTTACAAAATGTCCTTCAATGGCCAAATTATTGTACTTTCTCTCAATCAGTGAATATGGTCGTTGACAGGTAAGTCTGATATGGTTTTCATCATAAAGCCTTTTGCTAGAAATAGAAAATTAATGTTATTCAAGCTTTATAATATGCACAATAACAGTACAAGTCTATGTCGGGCTGATATCTAGCAAAACAAAGACAATCTTAATCATAATAGGTGAATCTACCCATTAAAGCCTATCTCAAGCAATTTGATCTCTTGAAAATTCATTTCAACTCACAACCAAAATATGTCATACTAGCACAAATACCAATTCAGCATGCGTTAACTCATAGCTGCTTTGATGTGAATTAGCATTTAAGTGATAACATGCATGCTTTTATAAAGGGAAGTAATGCCAGCTTGTAATCAAAGCCATATATTTGACAGGTCAACAGATTGATAACCATACGCCTTCTAAATGACTACTTTCCCTTCTACAATACCCTTACACTGATCGTTAAATAAGGACCTCTTGTAAATCTCACTTTATAAGAGGTCACAAGTCAAGCCCATATTTACGAGAGGTGAACTTAAGAGGGGCTTACATTACCTTTTTACGGTACCCTTTTCATTTAGCAATCTGGTACCTATGGTACCATAACCATTATTTATTTAACGGGTCTCTGGGCATGTATACAACGGGCCAAGTAAATCTGGCATACAATTTAATCCAATATTCAAAATGCTATGAGCCTATGTATGATAAGATAATAATGACAATGTCAATGTAATGGACAGTTTATTGATCTTTTATTTGATTCTCAGTAATGATACCATTTTACTTATTTCCTTATTTACTTTTAAATAGGCCTGACGCTGAGCATGAAGAATTCACATCACTATGGAACGCACTTGATGCTGGGAAAGACAAGATTGACTGAAGGATGTCCTGGTCCCAGCAAATTGTCTTGAGTCCTTGTCAACCTGTGTGAAGTGGCTCACAAATGTCGCTAGATGGAACACGACGTCGTTATAGCACAGGATCACCAGGAATAGCAATTGCTATTCCAAGTGAGTCTAACACACAGTGGCGAAAGATGACGAAATGAGTTATCACTCAAAAAGGAGTCACCATTGATGACCAATCATGGAGACAGATGACGACAATTTGCTGGGGTCAGAGGAATCATCATGCTTACATATGCACCCTCGTGACTTATTGAGACTGTATGGAGTCCATGAAATAAAACTAAGATGACGGGTGATAGAGCCAAACAAAAAATAAAGGTGTGTTTCCAGTAACATGACTTGAAAAGGTAGGCTCGGTAGGTCAGTTTTTTTTTATTTAGATCTTTTCTTTTACATTTATATAGGAAATTTTAGGGCACATATCAATTCTGAAATGATGATTGGAAAATGACAACTATGATAGAGGGGAAGAACACGAAACAGATACAGGAAAAATCCTCAAAAGGTAATGAAAGATTTCTTTAAAATATGAAAGAATTAAACCAAATTTTTCTAAATTAAAAAAAAAGTTCTTTTTTGCTCCTGTTTTGCTAGGGTCGGTCGGGTTACTGGAAACAAACCTTGTTTTCTTTTATTTGGCCTAGATATAGCAATGAAAAATAGAGGTGTATTTTTATTTGTCCAGGTAATATGGCATTGTGCATTAAATAGTACAGTGGCCTAGGGGGTAAAGGGTAATTATGGAAGTTCCAAAGAGTAGTCGGATAGGAAAACTCGGTACTGTTGCTTTTTTATATTTGGGGGATAAGAAAACGAATGCCATTTATTGCCATTGTTAAATAGGATCTGTTAAACTATGGTAGAACAGAGCATGATCACTCCCTGTGTGTTGGAGTTGATTTCATCTCCAGAATGGAACTGAATATGTTTGTTCATAATTATTATATATAAGATACACTGGAAATGTGCCACCTATAGACGATATTAATTCAAAATGTTCATATCCATGTGTTTGTGTATTGATTCGGGGAAAACTAACCTTTCTGCGGCCATATGATGCATCTAGAAATGGGTATTTAAGAAGGGAAGGTCAATGCAAATAAAGAGAGTATGCACATTCCTTAGTTACATATGCCCAAATTACACTTGTAAACAATGATGTTCAAAAGTGTCAACAGGGGATCTGGCATGAGGCTTCTCCCTTAATAGTTTTACTACCTTTCTCATAGAGATTTACATGGGGGAAACCACGTTTTCATCATGTTGATATTTATGTCAAAGCGTGTGATAGTGCAACACCTTTTGCAAATGTTTTTATTATTATGTTTGAACGTGAATATGGAGTGGAAAGGTATGAAATATGTTTGAGTCAAAGATAATCGTATTTAAAAACCATGTTACAATGGGCACCAGCAGTCTCACCCTTAACCATGCAGGGAATTACCTTATTGGTTGATTCATCCCGCTAGTTGCATATACATTGTGTATTGGGAAAAAAAACTCAAAATCACTAGGATTAGGAACACTGCAGACAGTTGCAAGGGTGATAGCCTATTTTTGGTGTATGTTATAGTCATCATTTAGAATCTGATAGACCTGTAAACATATTAACAGGGATAAACAGCGAACATTTAATTTGTAAAATGCTCTCTCGCATTATTTCGTGTGCATTTAGCATCATTGTGCACACATTTCGTGTGGATGACACCCTCCAATGGCAAGCCCTTCTTGGCTTTTGACTCGGCCATCGCCACCTATTTTCGACTAATACTGTGCACAAAGTAGGCTTGTTATTCATTGTCAGATGCCCATTTTCATCTCTGAAAAAAGAAACAATTCACAAAAACCCTTTTCTGTCCTTCTTTCTTTCTTACTTCTACAGTTGGCTACAGTTAGTTTCTACCACTCTACATTAGCGTGAGTAATGATACTTAGGGTGATATTTTGCGGAATTAATAGAATGTATTGCATGTTTAATATCCGGACAGAGTTCTTGTTTCCACCATTTAACCATTTAATTGCAATTGGTGCAGGAGTGGATGACGCCCATCGGTCGTCATGGTGCGCCGGTGAATTACTGATGTGAGTACTCACCAGCACTTCACTGGAGCATCCTGTCAACCCTCCAGGATTAAGTCAACACTATAGGACTCAGTATGGAGGCCTAGTGGAGCCGCCATTTTTAATTTCGCTGGTTGAGGTAAAACCCACTGATAAGACATACCATGATGGGTACCTTGTCCCTGGTTAACACCCACTTTCAGGGACATGCTGGTCCCATATTATCAGTTCTTATCAGTGTGTGTCGCTGGAACCAGTTCCAGACCAGCTAGTGGCCAATAGGATCTATATGATGCATGGATGTAGCCCTGGCGCGTTATTCACCACGACTGCATTCATGCATCATAACAACCAATGGGCATGATGCATTAATGTATTAATGTAGCACTTCATTGGAGCATCATGCCGACCCTATGAGGCTGATACACTCCCGGAGGGTCAGCATGATGTACCAATGAAGTGCTGGTGAGCAGTCTCGCCAGCACTTCATTGGTACATCATGCTGACCCTCCAGGAGTGTATCAGCCTCACCAATTGGCATGGTGCACTCCTGTATTAGGGTCCCTTAAAGGGATAATAGACAAAAATGATCAAGATGTCCATTTGCTGATCAATACCTCTATATCTATATCAGGAACACACCATGATACCCCATGTATTATTAGGTGTGGCTTATCAGTGACGTGAATACCATGCGTGTGCCGCCATGTCAATTTTCACAGATAAAGCTGTGTCGTTGTGTCAAACTTAAAATGCTTTCTCCACCCTTGTATTTCGACTATAGAAAGCTGCTCTATGAGCATGAGGTTCTATCCCTCTACATTTATAGACTGAACTCTTGCCGAACTCTGAGATATTTCAGCCCTTGGGGTTGGTTTTTATATGAAGGCATGTCCTAACCCTGGTCAAAATATATAGGCCATCTAGTGGGGAGAAGCACTGTACATGTCTAGACTGTCTTTAGTACTTCTCAATAGTACTATAATATTTATGATGGTTTGCTCACTTACAGTAGTATATATAGGGGTAAACTCAGCGCATAGCTACAGCTACTGAAATCCGTTTGACCTAGTTATGAACCGGAGGTGACCTAGTTTTGGAGGTGGGAAATTTGAAATCTCTAGCTTTGATTGGTTGAGAGACCAGAAGTGACATCATGACCTAGTTTCTTGAGCTCTGATTGGCTGAGAGATGATCTAGTTTAAAAGGCGGGATATTTGAAATTTTTGGAATTGACCTAGTTTTAAAGGCGTTTAGACGGTGGCATGACAACAACAAAACATAAACAAATATGTTAATGTTATGGCAACATTGCAACAATGATGTGACCTTGACCTTGACAGCGCCCTGACACCTGGTGGATATTATTGGAACTACTTATAGCTGGGTTTAGTGGAGGTTGAAAAAAAAAGTGGCGCCCATAGCGGATATTAGCTGGCTTTTTGCTAGTGTTTTCTTCACACCTCACACCTAGCGGATATTATTGGAACTGTTTATAGCTGGACTAGTAGTGACGACCTTACCACCCTTTCTCAAATTTGTGCAGTGCTGTTTTTGAATTGCGCTTTAACCTTGTGTAAATCGGTGACAGAATAATGAATTTTACCTGTTTTGCAATGTGGCGCAAGGATTTTTTTTGCACAGGAACAACGATGTAGTTAGTCAGTGAGTGGTGGACTGTCCCTATTTTTGCTTTCAAAGTGAAAATCACAACTTTTTGAATTTGTGCGTTCTACATAGACAAGGTGTATATAAGCACGCTTCACCGCAACGTATTTCGAGGAGGTCCGTACCCCATTTGTTACGGGCTGCAGTTCAGAACCCATTCAACCTCTTACGTGTGTGCCTCGTCCCTGTGGCACACAACCTCTCACGTGTGTGCCTTGTTGAGGATCCTCTGTGACACACTTACCAGTAGCTATCCTCCTTAGGAGTGTCCAGAGATATAAGATCCTCTGTTTCACCAGCCTCTTCCGGTGTCTAGAGACATAAGCTGTCAGCTGCCGCTGCCTGTGCCATCACGCTCCAGATCCAGTGCATTTCTCTGTCTCTCTGTCTCTCTCACTCTTGTACTAAAAAGTTCATCAAGGTCACTAAGTGTGCTCTTGCTTTACTTCTCCCATCGCCTGGTGACTCATGGCTTTCCGTCGTTGGTGACCCTTTTTTTTTCAACCAGCGGCAACAGCAGCAGCAGCGACGGTGTTTTTTTGTTTTTTTTAAAGCAATGGGACTACGTCATCAGCCATTCTTTTTTCTTGCACGGTCTTTTCCACTGCTTCTAATAATTCCACTGCTTAACAGCTTGCCTTTTTCAAGTTTAGTGCACGTAGGATGTCCACTAAAACGAACGGCGGTATCAAAATGTTTACGACCATCACCTAGTTTTGAGATAGGTGTTGTCAAAGCGGTGAGTTCCGCGTCAGTCAATGAAAGTTGCTTTCCCAACACCCTCCAGTATGGTCCTATGTGAGCGGCTGTCACGTTGACGAAATCCTTTTTCTCTCTGGTGTTCACCAGTAAGTTGAAATCATAAAATTTTTGACCTAGACTGATGTTTTTTAAAGAAGACCTTGGTTGATTTGGTCCAAGTATTCCCACAGCATGAGCCTCCCATAATGCTCGGGGGGACTGTCTTCACGTGCTAACTCCTTCAAAAGATTGCCTCCAATCATTTCACTGATTTTAAACAGTGAGAAATCTGTAGGATATTTTGCATTTGATATTGTTGTGGTGGTAGGCTAGGTAGGTAGGTAGGTAGGTAGTTAGGTAGGTAGAGTGAGTGGGTAGGTGAAGGTATGTAGGGGTTATATAGGATAGGGTAGGGTAGGGGTGTGCGTATGTTATACATATGGGGTGGTTTCCCCCTCCCCCCTATTACTTAAGGGGTGCCCCCAACCCATACTTTACCCCTTTTACACCTACCTACCCAACCCCTTTTATACCTACCTACCCTGCCCAATTTTTTCTCACGCTTGAACATTGAAAGAAAATTGATTGTTATTTGTCCGCGAACCAGTGAGCGCCAATTGGTGTGTGCGCTCACGGTGGTGGTGGCAGGCTTGCCCTCCCCAACCCTTTACATGCCACATCCCAGGTGGCGAGCTAGTTTTCCCAGCAGATGTTTTACATATGGAGTGACTTCGAGAGTGAATACACATTCAAGATCAAATTTTAGATTTTTGTGCACTGGAGGAGAGGGAGGCGGCCATCCTCTTCCCTTTGACCATAAAACTTTAGACCTGGAGTATGTGGTTTCCCCCCCTGTACATTTGGAAGAATGGTGTCAAAGTGTAATTTGCTTGAAACCACCGACCACAGCTATAAGACTTCCACTGAGAAACCATTAGTAAGGCGCTTTGTCGTCCTCGCCAGGTTCTGGTGGTCAACCTTTTACACATGCATTTGAGTGTAGAACCAATCCCAGGCTATTGCACTGGTTTCAATAGACGCTGACCGAGGCTGCGGAGGGGGTGCTGGTGCTGGCGGTGGGGAAAATGTTATGATGAGGGTATGCGTCTCATGGTAGGGTGCAACATGTAAAAGGCTATAATTTGGAACATGTTGATAAAAGGTTGTCTGGAAAAACCTGGCGGGCCCCCTGACTGCGTGATTAACATTTTTATTAGTGAGAGATTTTACACCTACAAGTGGACACTGGAGGAGGTTATTTTCATCCCCTTTGAAAGTTTCCCTGTACGTTTTCAATTAGCAACCCTTGAGGAAGGGTGTCAATGTGTCAAAAGGGTAATTTGTTTGAAAACCACTGACCATACCTATAAGAACCAAACGGATTTCAGTAGCTGTAGCTATGCGCTGAGTTTACCCCTGAAGGGTGTCAAAGTGTCAGAAGGGTCATTTGTTTGAAAACCACTGACCACACCTCTAAAAATTCCACTGAGAAACCACATTAGTAAGGTTCTTTGTCAACCTCGCCAGGTTCTGGTAGGACAACCTTTTAGGGTCGTTCATTTTTGTAACCTTGCAGTGGGTAGAATGTAATGGTGTGGGGCAGAGGGTAAACTTTGTTGCCTTTTCTTTTGATCCTTACACCAGGACTTTTAGCTTCAGTGAAAAACAACTCCACCTACTTTCTGACTCAGACACTGACTAAACCTGATATTGTAAACATAGCTAAAATCAGTGGCATATGTTATTTTAATACCTGGAATAAAATCTTAAAGTCAATGCATTGGACAAGAGCAAAATCACTAACCGCAAACAGCCTTTTCTGTCGCATATGTACAAAACCTGCTAATGGTAAAAGCACATTCGTATGTCGAGGTTGTCTGTAAAATAAAAACTGAAATACAAGTAAAAAGAGCCCTGCGGTTTGTTGTGTTGAGTTAATTACACATTTCATTTTCTTGTTGTAACGGTTAAATTGCATCAATATCACATCTCTCCTAAAATTCATTACACAAATGTCAACAACCAATCAAAAGAAAATTAGATCATGTATAAAGCAATGAGCTCTTAAAAAGGCTCCACTAAACCCAGCTATGAGCAGTTCCAATAATATCCACTAGGTGTCAGGGCGCCACTAGTTTTTTTTCAACCACAAGAGGGTTCCACTAGGTTTAGCTAAAACAAGTTTCAATAATATCTGCTAGGGGTCAGGTCAAGATGACGTTTGTCTATGTTTTGTTGTTGTCATGGCAACTGTCACTCACGCCTTCAATTGCAAAATTTCAAATTCAGTTTTGGGGTTCTAAAGTAAGTGAAAACATAGGGGAATGGCTTACATTTGAGACAAAATCTATTGTTCACACACCTCACTATCTGATCCAAGGTTTGAGTGCATTGTAGTCTGTAGGCTATCAAGCTAAAGTTAGGACAGAGAGTTTAGATTTCTCAGAAATAACCTAAAAATAAACTGAAATAACCTTGGTAACAGAAATAACCTCTGTAACAGAAGTAATCTAATTGCACAGATAGAGCTTGGATTCTTGTTTCCAGCACCAGGGTGATTATTGTTGGATTGGGAAAAGGTTCTTGTGCACTTGGCAAAATTTTATTATGTAACATTTGGGAACGTCTTGAAAGTGTTATGAAAATAAAGTGAAATAAAAAGTTTGGAAAAAATATTTTTCAGTGCAAGAAAATGTTGAGATATGTTTGTAAATAAGAATGCACTGGAAATAAAACAACAAAATCTTTACCACATGTCGATAACCTCCTGATTGTAACACTTTGTTGATAAACTAATTTGTTTAGGGCTCAATGTAATGAATGACATTTTTATCATAGGTTTACAAAACTTACAAACCCAAATGCAACGGTTCTTTCAAAGTTGAAAAACGATGGATCATTCTGAAGTTTTGCAGTCAAGAAAACAAAAACAGGTAATTAAGAACCTAACGATTTAGTATACTCCTTTGGAGTGCAAGTACCTTGTGGATGTTATTGTATGCAACCATGATCAGTTTGATATTGTCTAGAAAGTTACTCTTTCTTGCTGCATAGGTCTATAGACTGGAGGCGACCAGGGCTATATCAGGACTACACCCTCTATACATTTTAAGTATATATGATCACAGGTATAGCTTCACGCCACACACCCTACACTAGTCTGGTAAGTTGCATGACATATGAATCAATTTCTTCCTGTAATCTGGCATAGAAATAATACTATAATATCATAATGCATTTTAGAAGCCATTCAATTGTATGAATTACATAATAGTTACCTAGTGTTTTCTACCTGTAAATAAGGTGGGAGTATTCAATTCTGACGTTCAGTTCCAGGGACATTCTTAAAGGTAACATTTAGGCCTTAAACATGTTGAATCACAAAGGAAGTAGACCACTGATCCCCGATACAAGGACCCGATGTTCGTCCATGTACTGTAAATCTAGCCCTAATTGGGAGAAGCAGAGAGTGGAGGCAGATCAGCAGAGAGAGAGAGAGAGAGAGAGAGAGAGAGAGAGAGAGAGAGAGAGAGAGAGAGAGAGACAGAGACAGAGACAGAGACAGAGACAGAGACAGAGACAGAGGGGGGGATGGAGAGAGACAGGGAGGGAGACAGAGACAGAGCCAGACAGACAGAAAGAGACAGAGAGATACAGAGAGAGGATAAAAAGGGAAGATACTGAGAGGGAATGCTAAATTCTTTTTAGTATTTTATAAGGATGACCCTTGGTTTTGAGGTTCTAAAATGTCGATGTTTGACAATAATGCCAGCTTTGAAAGCACATCGAGGTCTTTAGACAGAGCATAATTTCTATTATGCTAAAATGGCTAGTTTTCAAAGAAATATATTCTAGATTTTACCATTTGGAAAAATAAATCATTTCAGCCTAATTCGCATATTTCATTCAAAAGTTTAATTAGTTAAATATTTTCACTTATAATAATTATTCTAGTCGGTTCTGAAAAAAAAACTATGAAAATACAGGAATAAATCAATGAAATTTGCCAAACCAATGCTTGATAATGAGAAGAATGATGTGAAACTTGGGACATTTCAGTGCAGCAGTCAATACGCAAACTCGCAGGACCGAGGGCATTGATGTCAAAATCGCTGCCCGGCCTGCAGAAATAGCCACACTGCGGGACCGAATGTCTGACTGTAATCTTGTGACCTTGGGCTACATTTTGGTTTTCATGGCTCCGGTCCTGCCAAAATCAGTCCAGGCCTGCAGAACAATAAGATCTGCAGGACCGCATGGCCTGTGGGGGGGACTTTTTGTAAAGACTGCTTCTAAAATCTTTACCTTTGCTTCTTGGATTTGAATAAAAAAGAACGATGACTCTTCATGCTACCTGCAGAATGCTCGGGAGGGTATTGTAAAAAGAGCTGTGAGTATGTGCCCTCTTTTCTACACAAGTCGTGCACCGCTTCACCATTCAACTTGCACTCACCACATTAGTCTGATGAGTCACCTGTCTTGTTTAAAATAGAGAGAGCTGCACTATCAGGTACCTACTCATGCCACACACTCTATAGTTTATTATACTGACTGACTTCTCCCAACTAGGTACCTACTCATATCCCCCTTTTTTGGCACCATACTTGAATGACCACTTGTGAGCAACAAAAGGGACAAGTTATAGCTACATAAAAAGAAAGGACTAGAAACCAGGGCATTTTTAGCCAGCTGTTCCTCCTACTATAGGAGCAATGTTCACCCTCCCAGTTTCAGTTTAGATCCATTTTACATGAGCTTCCTATTCTCAAAGGGTGTCAGAATATAATGATTTTAAGGAACGATTTAAAATGAAAAAGACAATGTCCCTCCAAAATCACTCCATAAACTGCAGGGTTATGTCTACTTTCAGGTATTGCAAATAGTGGCTCGTTTTAGCACATTTTAATACATTTCAGCCCCTAACTCTACCCAGCAAATTGTCGTCATCTGCCGCCATGATTGGTCATCAATGGTGACTCCTTTTTGAGTGATAACTCATTCCGTCATCTTTCGCCACTGTGTGTTAGACTCACATGGCATAGCGATTGCTATTCCTGGTGATCTTGTGCTATAACGACGTCGTGTTCCATCTAGCGACATGGGTGAGCCACTTCACACAGGTTGACGAGGACTCACGACAATTTGCTGGGTACCTAAACTAAAATTAGACCTGGACATATCTGACGCATAAAATGTCTTCACGAATTTGTGAATTTCATAAATCCACTTCTTCCTTCAAGAAGTGAGATTTTCTCTTATTTGAAAACGTGTGGTAGGATGGGTCATTACGTATGTGGGTTTAGAGAGGAACGGTAAATGGAAGACCACACTGTGAAAAAATGACATCTAAATAACGGCACAATTCCCATCCTTATGTTGCCAGAGATCCGTTGTTATCTTTACAGAGATTCCTTGTACATTTGTGTACGACCGTACTGCCACCTGGAACTTCCTTTAAAAACTACACTGGTTCAATGCTACACAATTACCATGGATCACTGTTCAGTTTTACGTGGATCCCTGGTAGATTCAACAGTTATTTTTACTGTGCATCTATTTGCATATTTGATATGCTCTAAATGATAGAGGATTATCTACAATCACTTACAGCTCAAACCTGCAGGCATGCCCCCTCTCCTGGTTGCCCTACTTGTTTTATTGGGCGTAACAGTCGTCACATTGACATACGCCTTTCCTAATCGTAAGTAACACCTTTGTGCACTCCTTTTATTTTCATACTGGACGTAGCATTAGGTTTGGACAGGTCAAAGTGAGTGTAGATCTGTAGATCTTAACATAATGTAACATCTTATAGAAATTATAGTAAATAGGTCAGGCTCCACTACGCGATTTTTTCATACAGTCTCACCTAACTCACCTATAGTGCCTAAGGTATAGGGTGTTGACATTCCTATATTGTAAACATGAGATTCAAAATTGTAAACATGAGATTTCAGGGGTTATTTTATGGGTGATCTCTCTCCTTGTGTGCCATATTTACCAACTAACCTGCACCTGCATAGACTCTGTGATTGGGTGGGAGTTCAATATATAAACATCAACACAGCAAAATATAAACAGCAGTCACACAGATCGTAGGGTCTTGTACTGCAAAAATCAAACCTGTCTGATATTGAGTTGCAGAGAGTCATCAGTGTGAAAGTCTGCAATATTTACATTAGGTCAACTTGATTTAGTAAACAAAAACATCTTTTGGCAACAAAAATGTGCCTGAGATTGTACACAAAGCCTTCCCCACATAAACAGAAAGGTCTCTCAATCTTCTATGTACACCTTGAAATAATAACAAATACCACTCTATAATCTGTGTTTGTGTCTGCTTTTGTGAGAATAGCTCCGATTTTCAGCAACAATTGCGTAGTGGAGCCACACCTTATATCTACCTGATGTTTATCTAGCGCAGAATGCTGAAAATCGGTTAAAATGTGTAGACAACGTTGATTTGATCAATCAGTTTGCGATATTAAATTGAAACTATTTCAACAACCATATCTCATCTGAGGTAAACGTATTGATCAACATCTAGCAATTGTTCTGATTCCACATTGATTTTACTACCATTTAATCAACACTGTCATTTCAATGTTGATGCACCAATATCAATTCCCGCAATCTTGAACAATATCAGATCAACAATAATGAGCCAACACACGCCATCTGCGGTAAATAATGGATTTATGCATGCATCATGTTCAACATAATAAATACAGGTCTACACCCTAGTAAGCCGTCACACCCCTATCTTAAGACAAAAGATAGGGCCAAATTTTCACGAGTTCAGAGCCAGTTTAAAGCGCTGGTTCCACAGGCGTAGAATCGGTCAGGAAAGCCCTAATCCAACGATTTATAATATATCAAAAGTATAGAAAAAAATCAGTCGGATCAATGCTAATCCGACCGATTTAGGCCTGTGGAACCAGTGCTTAACTCTTAACTACTGTAAAAGTGTGGCATAAATATATATTTCAACTGCTCTGTGGGCTTATGACATCACTATACGGGATGTACATTTAGAGATGACTGCCCTTATTGTTGTGTAAAGTTTCAAATCCAACCTTATTTTAACCCTACATCAATGGCCTACCATAGGTGTAGGTGGGAATTTGAGCCTACCATCTGGTGCCCTAACTTGACCCACACCAGGCCAATTGACAGTCTGACTAACAGGTGTGACAGGTGGAGAGTAGAGTGTGCCATCTTTGTAAAACAGCTGAGGAACAGTGGGATGGGGTGGAAACACATCCTGAGTAGCATTAGGACTAGTAGAACTGTCAGTTACATGATATTGTGGATCAATACCACCAGAAATGCCTGAAGTATTGTTTTTAGGAGCTGTATTACCATTTCTCCATTGCTTCCACAGTAAGAATTCATGATAATCCTTGTCTAACTCACCCTGGAACTGTGTTTCACCCACTGGATGTCCCGGTTGATTCTCCCGGGGGACCGGGTGATTGTACCTTGAAGGGGGCTTGTTTTCGCGGGTGAGCGACTTGTTAAATTGGGTGTTCCAGTCTCCTGGAGGCAATATTTTGCTCAAGTTGGGTAAATCAAACATACCTGAGCTGGATCCAAGGCCGGATTGGCCTGGGGAGGGTCCAATAACACTAGAATTAGGCCTTAAAACATTGCTTGCGGCCGAAAACCGGCTTTCCAGAAGTCCAGGGCAGCCATCTTGGCCTCCGCAGTGAAGGATTATGCTGGCTTGTGATTGGCCGGTCATTGCAGAAAAATGGACGTTTGGCCCCTGTGACAAGGAGTCTGTGGCATTGTGGCCCAAGGATAGACCATTTGATCCATTTCCCATAGGTCCAGCACTGGGTCTAACCGACCCTGTCGGACTAGTGGTACCATCAAGGGCAAAAATTGCCCCTCTCCATGCTCTTTTACCGTCCTCTAATTCACGCAATGATCTATTATTTGCCGCTCTGATGCTTGCCAATTCTAGCTCTAATTTTCTACGCTGGGACATACAAACAATATCAGCCTTTCTAGCTGTTTCAGCTTCAATTTCCCGAAGCAAATCACCGTTTTCTCCCAAATAATCTGTAGAGTCCTCCTCAGGCTCACCATGTTGCCCGTCCTTCCCCCGAGGCGGCCGGTTGCTCTGCCTAGCCTCCGTGGTACTGGTTGCTCCCTGCTCATCGTGGTCGGCTGAATCCGGTAATAATTCCGAATCCTCCGAAGAATAACGCTTCCCCGGGTTGGCCACCCCACAATTCGGGCACTTGGCCGCATTACCGTGGTAAGAAGTATCGCAGGTCACACATTTAGTCATGATGATTGGTACATTCAGAAAAAAAATCTCCAATGTGAGACCGGTGGTCCTTCCTGGGGCTAGGCAATATGGCTGACTACCAGGGCCACCAGTGAAGGAACCTGTTACATAACACCTGAATGGAAGTGGTGACATCTAGTAATACATTGGGAACTGCTACTGCCCATTTATCACCACTTATATGCGCGCATATAAGTAGCTTAAAAGTGTGGCATAAATATATATTTCAACTGCTCTGTGGGCTTATGACATCACTATACGGGATGTAGATTTAGAGATGACTGCCCTTATTGTTGTGTAAAGTTTCAAATCCAACCTTATTTTAACCCTGCATCAACGGCCGATGGAAAAACATCTTACACTGCTAATCTTCATGGCAAAAACTTAGTCAGTAGTGGCTAACTGAGTTATATTAGTTATTTCGATGGCTCCGAATATATGCCTAACTTTTGAGGTTTTTTAATGGTCATCTGTGGCTAACCTTTATAAGCCATTTTATGCCTGTAAATGAGTATGAAAGTGAAAATATTAATCAGTTAGCATTAGGGAGTGGTCATTTTTTAACAACAGGGGGGGGGGGTGAAATTCCACGCTTGCACAACGAAAGTTTTTCTGGCCCCGTTTTACTCTTTAGTGGGAGAAATTGTTTTTGTCCCCCCCACTAAGAGGGGTCTAAAAAAAAAAATTGTCC